>OV815278.1:17903637-18503637 GCA_929108145.2 Limnephilus rhombicus | reverse complement strand
TGAATTAAATTTCAAAATCTCTTTTTATCGGAAGAACACGGCGAGTCTGAGAGTTGCCGCGATAGCTCAGAGAGAGCTATCGCGGCAACTCCCCCGACTCCCGAAGACCCCCGATTCCAATTTATAATGAGAGTCAATAGATTTCCCTAAAGTTATCTCTTTCCAGTAGCTACTCGTACATTATGTATTAAATATCATTACATAGAGTTATTGTAGATTGTGGTAATCTCGAAAATGGTTCTCGTATAAATATTTACATGCATATTCCCATGATTCTTATCTTCCGTCTGTTTATTTTGTTTGTATAAATTTATGAGCAGAAGGGTTTTTTATCTCCTCAAATAATATTTGTCTACTTCTCGTTATACTGTTTACACGAAAAACAGACAATAAACAGAAACTCCGTGACATGAAACAGTAATCCCCTGAAGACAGTAGACAACAAATAGTACCTAAACAGTAGACTTAAGTACCTATTTTGTAATAAAAACTACGAAGCCCTGAAATGGGCTATAGACACGGAGGGCGGAGGGCGGAGGGTTGGTCTAACTACCAAATGGCTTGGACAAGAATGAAAAGGAAACGATAAGATGATGATAGACTTTGACCTGAAACCTTGAAATTTGCGAGCGTAATAAGTCATTTAGTGTACATACTAGTTAGTTAAGTGAGTCGTGTCTCAGATGTATTATTGCGTTCAAATCGTCCGTAAAATCTTAATGTTTTTGCTTTTCCACGATCCATTTTATTTCAGAACAAACAAGTAAGTCGTAAAACATCCTTTATCTCTTCAGGCTGTTACCTTGACCTCGATAAGACGAGTTTTTAAGAGTAGGACGGAGGGTGCAAACTAGTTGAGGACGTGTCGCTCCAACTTGATATTATATATTACTTCTGTCACTGACGTGATAATAAATTATGCTTTGTTCTCATTTTATTTTCTCATGTCTCAGGTGAAAACAAAATTAACGTACTTATATTTTAACAACCTCACACCAAATCTAAAAATTATATATATTACATCTGTCATTATTTTTTTTGATCTTAAAATCTGTTAGTGAAAAATCTTGCGTTTTTCTTACTTATTTTTTTGTTACTATGTACCTACAACATTTTATTATTTACTTACTTAAGAGAGAATAACCAGAGAAAATCGGAAATATGTAATTTTAAATTAAATTTTGGACGTATTGACTCTTTTCCACAAAAAAAAAAACAAAAATTAATTTTGAAAGATTTTTCTTTTATCTAGTAAAGTTATGTTTTAAATTTTGAGAAAAATGTTTATTTTTAGTATAATAAAGGTTATAAGGTAGTTGGCAGATTTGTTAAATTTTCAAACAAAATTTTGTATTGTACAAAACACATTTAAAATCATTATGTAATCATGCAGTAAAATAAATCAATAAATTATCTGGGAAAGCTATGTTTCAGAATTTTAATTTTATTTTAAATAAAATCAGTTTGTCTACGAGTATTTATTTACGGTCTTACAAACTAATATATTTAAGATTTTTTTTACATTCTTATTTTGCTTAGACATTATTGAAAAATTATAAATATGTACTTATGATCAAAAAATAATTACAAAAGTACATAATTTTAATAGTTTTATCATCACGCCTTTCAGCATTTATGGATGTAGGTATAAATTAAAGCAAATTTTGAATGTAATAAAATCGATATTCAGTTATAATTTTAAAAAGCTGGTAGGGAGAACAATTAATCTTTCTCATTGGAACCGCCCTGTACGATCGTAAGAACATCTTTCAACGAAATTTGGTTTCTCTAATTTTATATAATTTAGCTAGAGTTCCCTTGCTTTATCTCTTTATATTAAAGTGATAAGAGGCTGTTTTTAATTTATAACACTGTACAACATATAAAATGTACATTTATTGTAATAAATACAAAATTTTAAAAAAATAACGACAACAATTTGTAATTGTTGCAGTGAACCACTGTTCTAAAACATGTGAAATAATTGTTAAATATTATACGAAAAACATTTCTACGTAAATATATTACTCCATATTTACGTAGAAATGTTTTTCGTATAATATTTAACAATTATTTCACATGTTTTAGAACAGTGGTTCACTGCAACAATTAAAATTAAATAAATAGCACTGGCCCTGAATCAAATTGTGCCAACATGTCTACAAGTTTGGATTTAGAATTTAGACCCTCAAGTCTAGTTTTCTTATGTTTTATTCGCACGGTTAGTAGTACCTATTTAAATTGTTATTATAGTGTCAATAACTCGGGTACGCCTCATACTTCTTACGTATGTCGAGTAATGTTGCATTGTCTTGTAAACAAGCTTATGGGTCCGAGTGGAAACCACCAACGAGACGAGTCAACGAGGGTCCATAGCGTAGTGAGTAACGCATTTTACGTTTAGTCTGGAAGTTAATTTCTGCATAGCGTAAATAGACAAATTCGGCGCCTCCGGAAAAGCGACGCCAAGAGAAGAGAACAATTGCAAAAATGTTGTCCAGCCCTGACTAAAGCTGATATAGAAAGGAAAATGTTTGTTTTGTTCTCGGATTCTTTTGTTTATTTACTCGTATAGAAACAAGGAGTGTTTCACGTTGAGCACCTTTATCAGTTTTTGGCTCATTCTGTTAAATAATCTATTACGAGAGCCTATTAGCTGTTGGTAGCACGCGTTTTATATAAATTTAATCTCATGTAAACGAAAGTGAGTACTTAGTTGCAAATTAAGTGTTCTTAAAACATAATGATTATTGATTATATTATAAGTTCCAAGATTTTATAATATAACTCAAACATGTGCAAAATGCCAGTCAGAACTTGAAGATATTGTTTACTTGAATAACGTTATGATTGCTATGTACAGAGAAGAGATCAGTTGTTCTCGTTCAACGGTAGAGTATTAATATTTTTTTTAAATGTCTATTAATGAAAACATCCAACTAATGAAAAAGTTATGCCCTGTTTATATTGGGAGTAAGAGAGCTATAGGCATATTTCATAAGCCAATCACAACAAACAACAAAGGGGACACTTTTTGGCACTTTTTTAGGCTGTGATTGGCTAGAAAAAGATTCCGGAAACTTTTTGCCTGCCAAAATGAACAGATTTTTTTAAAAAATTAACGGAATTGGTCATAGGTACCTACATCAGGAATTCTAAGGCTCTGTTGTTTTATAGAAACTCACGTGACAAAGTCATCAAATTGCCATTCGGCGCCATTTTGTTTTTTTTTTTTTAAGTTAAAGGGTTCCCGTTAAATGTCGATTCTAAGTGCGTTTCAGCTTCTGAACAAATTGTCATCAGCAGAAGAAAACAACTTTCATGTTGTTAAGCCTGTCAGCTTATTACAATTTTAAAAGAAAGCTGAAAAGCACCTAGAATCGGCGTTTAATGGATATCTTTCAAATGTCAAGAAAACAAAATGACGCTGAATAGTCATTGGATGACTATGTTACATTTGAATTTCTGCCAAATAACTAGGCCTAAAACTTTTCCCATTTAATAAACGCATACGGCATAACAGCACCATTTGAATAGATTTATTTCGAAAGAGTTTAATCTAGAAAAAGACGCTTGTAGGTTTTTACTGTTAATATGAACTGAACACTAAATTAATATATAGCGACGTAATGTATCATTTTACACACACCAGTCTTTAACTTAAATAAACAAAATTTCACCTCCTCTAAAAAAGCTCTCCACCGGCTCCTGTCCCTAACGATTCACCTGCTGTCCTCAGTATCTAGCATGGTCGATCGATAAAGGTATTATCGATAATGTCGGTAACTTGTCATCGTTCTTGAGCATGTCTGCAGATCGCCAACAGACAAAGATTGTTTGTACGTTAGCGACCTGCAATAACGATGACAAGTTAGCCACATTATCGATAAATCCTTTATGAGGCACATACAACATGGTCATGTTTTTCTGTGTCCTATCATTTAACATTATTTTTATACAGGGTGCGGCAGCATAACTTCCTTTTTGCAAAACTTAATGAAACCCATTGTATGAATCAGAATTTTTTTATTTGTTTTTTATAATATAGGCACATACCTAAAGTTTTTTTTTTACTTAGTTTTGAAGATCAAATCAGGTAGGTGACGTCCCCCATTCTTCATACACTGAGTAAACCGATTTCTGGCGTTTGTCATGACTCTTGCCAGCATATCAGGCGTTATCCTGGCAATTTCTTCCTGGATGTTGGTCTTCAAATCTTGTACGGTCCTTGTACGGGATCACATAAACACGGGATTTCAAAAAAACCCATTGAAAAAATCACAAGGGGACAAATCGGGAGAGCGGGCCGGCCACTCCAAATCGCCCCTAATTGAGATGAGGTGCTCTGGGAAGTGTTCCCTCAAAACAGCATAAATGCTCGGCGATCTAATGGGACAAGGGACTCCAGTTCTTCTTCTTGTCGCACTTGCAGTTTGTTTGAATGTAGTGACCCATATAACAATTGATTTCCGGTCCGGGACGGAGGCTAAATTAAAGCGATTCCGAAAGGCGCGCTTGGTTGCGATCACAGAACATCCGTTCAAAAAGTAGGCCTCATCGACAAACGTACGCTCCTCACTGTTCCAACGCATGATGGCGACTAAACTGTTTCGGGACAAAACTTTAAAGTTCCGTCGCTCGAACTAGATCACTAGCGCTCCGCTACGACATCCACCGACTGAATGCCGCGCATTTAAAAAAAGCAAGTTATGATCCAGCCCATCGCAATCTTTTGGACCCACAACATCTTAGAATGATTTCTCAACAGCATTGTTTCTTGACTCTTATTAAGGGTTGTGTGTATATTCTTTCAACGCCATTCATTAATTTAATAGTCAACTTGGTTCATTGCAATCACTATCAAAGAGCGTGCTAAGCATCACTCGTTCTGGTCGGAAGTGTTAATGGCCTTTACTGCACTTGACTGATAGACGTTAGCCCTCACTTCTGACACGAATCCAGTTAGATGTTAGATTGTGTAATCGCTTTGAAGTGGCCCGGTCGAGGTCCACCAGTACCTAAGCTGCTAGCCGTGGCGTTGCTGCTGCTACCCAATAACGGGTACTGAAAAAGTTGTACCACCATACACACCTTTTATATTTCATTTCAATGCCTGATCAATTAAGTTATTAGTTTGCGTCTTTTCAGAGAATTGTGCTATATTTACTTCCACTTTGCACTCTAATAGCCTTACTAATAAACATGGTGAACATTTTATACAATTGATAAATAACCGTGTATAAGTGAAAATCTTACTAATGGATATATAAAATAGAAACTGATTTAAAATAGTACGTGGAAAGATAAATACATTTATACAGCCAATGAGGGTTTGAGTAATTTCATAAATATACATATTTATGTTTAAACAGCCAAAGAGGGTTGTTTACCTGTTATGTAAACTTGAAATTTGTCATCGAATTTCGGAATATTTCCAAGGTATTTTAAGTGTGCTATAAATATTTTATTTTTGAGGATGTTGTAGAAATAAAAATACCATTTTATAAACTAGATAAAATTACCTTCTAGATTCATGTTTTTGAAATATTCCTTAATATTAATAAATTGAAGTGTTTTAATGTCAAACGTGTAAAAAGTTGAAAATAATTTTTTTACACCAAATAACGAAAACTTGTATAAAATGTGAAATTCAGAAAACACATTCCATAAAATTGCCACTTCACTTTTTATCTCGTTTACGCAATAAAAAATTATTATAATAATTCACGGAGAAAAACCGAAAAAAAAGTAACATTTTGGATTAATTGTTTAAGCAATATTAACTTTTATTTCTGGGTTAGGTATTTACCTACACACGCATAAGACAGTTATATTATTAAAAACATCACTTTCATAGACTTCTTATTAAATTCATGCAGCAACAGTCAATTAAAATAATGTCATGATGGACCGGTCAGTGGCTGAGTGGGCATCGCTTTTAGGTCCCACCCGGGCGTCGCGTGTTCGATTCCTCTGCTGGCTAAGTCCCCTATCACGACTCAAGCAACATTTACCGCTTACTGTGGTAGCAGTGGGAGATTTTCATACATTTTTGGATTATTTGTAACCCGGGAATGTTTGACTTTCTTTTTTAAAAAAAATTGTCATGAATAAGTGAATTACCTCACTTTTTCAAGACGGAAATTTCTGCATTTCCGAAATGCAACCTTGCCAGCTCTTTCGGAGCACAGTTAATGTTATTAGTTCCAAATCGAATCTGAGCTTGTGTAGTCTTTATTCAAGACTACACACGTGTGAATAATAAGGTGTAACTAAAACCTAATTTTACGCTTAAGAAGTGTTTTTTCATTAGTAAGGCTGTACATATTTATTATGAGATTTTTAAATACTATACAATATACGAGTATATATTTTACTGTTATTGCAATTGATACTACCGCAGTTGTCAAATGGATACTATAAAGAAGACAGCTTTTTAAACATGAACAATATTACATACTTTGTGAAATTTTACCAAAACTTTCTCGTTGTGTTGCTCTCCTGATATGCCAGTAAGATATCGCAATCCTGCGGAAGTAATAAAAAAATAGTAGTAGGTATCCATGATTTTTAGGAATGCTTATAAATGCTTTCTCCACTTTTTGAAGCCGACGTTTAGACAGTCTGTCAGTGTTCATCATCAGAGCAGTTGGGCACTGCAAGACGGAATAGCGTCTTGTCCCAACAGCCTAAAAACAACCAACAAACCTTGCGTTTAATGATGGTACTTACGATTCAGTGATGTTCCGTTGACAGTTCCCTTTAAATATTTATACATGTTTTCTCATTCGCGCGGAGAACGTTGGGTTCTTTTTGTTTTGTTTATACTTCTGGGAGCAGCAACTGTTCTTCGTAAATAGAGGCGTTCGCCGTTGAACCAACCTAAACAAATGCTTTTCCCCATTTTACGAGCCGTTTGGGAATCTTGCAATCGGTGTTGAAACAAGAAACTGCCAACGGCTGTGTGGTATGAAAAGCGTTGCTTCGATAATAGAAAAGTTCTGATGGCGACTGGTTGCATAACAACTATAAGGTGTGGAGTAGATTGAGAACATCACTTTAGTTATGAATTAAATTAATTTTTGTTATTAAGATGAATATATACGTGAAATCCTATTTAGATCAATTTTTACGACGAATTGGCTTACAGTATGAACATCAAAAAATATGCTACCGATAAATCGAAGCTTTTACTAGCTTTTTTATGTATTGGAATTACAATTTAATTATTATTTACGTAACAAAAAATATAAGCGGAAACCATCAAAAAATGTTTTTTCGTGACTTAACTGTGAAGTAATACAAAAAATAATTTTAAAAAATACCCCTTTATGGCTAAGACTATTTTTGAAGTTTTCCATGTTTTAACTTTTTTTCGTTCTTATAAAATTATGCACAAAATAAATAAAAACCACTTTTTCGCTTACTAGCCTCGTGCAAAAAGACGCTCGATTTTAAAATTTTGCAGGCATGAGATTCGAAATATTTCTAGCGTTTATATTCCTCTTAATAAATTCACAATTATTTTTGTTATCTTTACATAGTATAAAATTAAGTCGCTCCCGCTGTATGTGCGCTTAGATATTTTAAACTACGCAACGGATTTTCATGCGGTTTTCGCCAATAGATAGAGTGATTCAAGAAGAAGGTTTATATGTGTAATAAATGCATATTATATTAGAGAAAAGCCGAGAAATTCAAAGATTCAATTCAGGCAGCATGCAGCGAGCAGGGTTAGCCACAGCAACGTGTGGCCGGGTCTGCTAGTTAATAATAAATTAATAATTCAGCACAAAGCGCGACCACAAAATCAAATACACTTATCGTCATCTACTCACGTGACTAAATTTGGAATTAACTCTTTACAATACATCACACATATGCAATAAAACACATTACCTAATAACCTAAAACTTCTAGTATCAAACAAAAAGAAATTGACAAAAGCTCTTAAAGAATATTTTCTTAGCAGCTTTTTTGACCAATGACGTATTTAGCAATCTTTCTTTGTAACTCTTGCACATCTTTCTAAATGTATTTACGAAATATTCTTCAACTTACTATATCAAGTGTATCTAGTCTGTTTTAAAATCGATGTACATTGCATGATGTTCATTAAACTCCCCTTTAAATTCGAGTTCTTGTGTAAAAATAATTTTCTTTGAATTGTATAATGGTGTCCTTCCCGAAATGAGTTTTATTAAAATCGTTGCAAATAATTTATAATAAATATTATTGCTAGATTTTGTTATTTAAAAAGTGTATATATACGAATAATATACATATAAAAGACGTTAAGCTGTTAGTGATAGGTGTAATGGTGACTGCGTGATTGTGTCCAGTCTTTCTTTGTTCGAACTTGTACCGTTACGTTCACGAACGACCCACGGTGAGCCACTAATAATATATTGGATAACAGCCCTAGCGTACCTATACTTTAGATTCTTTAGAACCTAGTTACCGGGTACAAAAAGTTCAGTGACCTCGAATGTAATTTAAAAAATTGGAACTGATTGTTCAAACAAGCGATAAAGTAGGTACCTAAATATAATTATTTTACAAGCGATAAAGTAGTTACAACATTGTTTTATTAATTAATTTAATTCTACACATGAAATGCGTATTTCTTTTGTTCAAATGTTTGACGGATGCTTCGATGAAATAATATATTTTTATAATGTCATTGGATAGATGTTGTAGTTTTTTAAAGTTTACTAACATTCGAAAGGTAAACTTCTTCTTTCGAAAGGCAATGATCTTAACCCGTCTGCTCGTTTAGGAATAAACACATCCCAAAACACGTATATTTTCATAAGAACAAAAACGTCCCAGAGCGACCTTACATTTTAAAAGCTAAATATCTCTCTTCCTCTCATGCAAACATACGTATTTTTCTTTTAACCAGAAAGAGAACGAAATAATGCTTCTTATTGTCTTTGAAATATGAAAACTATCTTGCATATATATTTTATAATCTCTATCCAAAGTGACGGTACAGAATTTACGCGCGAAACCGAAGCTTCCGGATTGTGAAGTGCGAATATATTGAACCAAGCAGACGGGTTAAAGCAAATTTTTTTTTTCTATAAATTCTTTCAGCTCACAAATCCTACAATTATAATATAGCGTGATTTTTCACGGGTCCGCGCTGGGCAATAAATAAATTAACAAGTGAAGATTTTTTTCGAACATATAATGACGTAAATCTTCATTATGAAAGCAGATGCCACTATAAAACGCACAAGAAATGCTGTCCGGGGGGGTTTAATGTTTCAACAATAGTCGTATAGTCCATCATTCTTCCAGTGAACGTTTGGCTGGGAATTTAAAAATATCGCATAGTTTTCGATCTCCTTGCGGCTTGAACAGCATTTTATTCATACAATTTTTTTTATATTATTTATAGATAACATTTAATATACCTATTAGTGAACATTTAAAAAATATTTGTGCTACAAGGCTAGTGAAATTTTGAAATGCTGCATTTCTTTAAAGTCCACTGAGATGAGACATATTGTGTTAACTGTGAGCGTGAGGACCAGGCGGTAGGCTCTCCCATGAAGTTCGGCTGGAGGAGCAGTGTGCCCAAAGATCAGCTTCGGGAGATGGAGCCAGGGATGAAGGGCGAGGAGGGAAGGCCGGAGTTGAAGAAGGAAGGGAGAGACAGATTGGAGGCACTGCAGGCCGAGATGCTGGGAGGCAGGGAGGAAAAATTGGGGGTTGAGGGCTGCCTGGATTCGGAACAAGACTATAACGAAAAGATCCCTGATGGAGAAACCTTACCAGATATGCTCGCACGGTAAGAAAAAACCACTTTATTAATAATTATTATAATTGAAAATGATTTGACAGTCTACATAGCTACCGTAAGTACCTCCCTACTAATCCTATGTACGACATAATATGTAAAGGGTCACGTGGTCAAGTCAGTGCCCTCGAGCAAGAAGCGAGTTTGCTAATTGCGGTGAATGTAGTTGATACTCGTTGTTACTTGTTGTTACTCGTTTTTTTGTGTGTTTTTTTACCTCATTCATATCACTACATATAAACCGCGTGATTAGAGTGTTTTAAACACTGAAGTTTACTTAGCGACAGCTAATTTGACTTCCTAATTTGAACCACATTCTCTATAAAAATCACCGGGGTTGTCATTTGAGTGTTACGTTGTCTCCTGGCTGAAGAATCTGATTCTACTTGGATAAGGACTTAATCTTAACCTTAAAATTTTAACGACTTTTACGCTAACTCGATTCTAGTTCTCTCGGATGACAGCAGAATTGTCCAGCATTGAAAGAATTGTCCAGCATCAGAATTGTCCACATTGTCCTGCTTAAAGTAAACGACTTTTTCGATAACTGCTATACCAGGCTCCCTAGCACGGTCGACCGATAAGAATTGTATCGATAACTTTCGGTAACTTCTCATCGTTCCCTATGACAACTGCAGATCGCCAACGTACAAACAACAGTTGACGTCGAATATATTAAGAACACTTAGTCATTTTGAACTGTTATTTATTCGTTGGTGATCTGCAGTCATGCTAGGGAACGATGAGAAGTTACCGAAAGTTATCAGCACAACAGCTCTCTCGGATGACAGCGAAATAGTCGGTAATTTTAATGTTAAAAACAATTCCTTATCCATAGTAATCGCCTCTTTAGTGCACAATTTTCACAAAAGACGAAAGGATGTTTCTTCGTCCTATTCATATTTCCTACAGCTGTTGATGCTTTCCACTTTGAGATGGCATTATCCTGTCAATGTGTCAATAGTCCTGCTACACATATCCCTCTGTGAATTTCTGTCTATTTTGAGTGGTATGGATACTGAACATCTCCGATAACTCTTGCCGTTTCTATTGTGTTTTATGGATGATTTCAAATGTAGGATAAAATTAAAATTCCCACCTGACGTTAAATGATACTTGCGCCAACAACTTGTTTTGCGCTGTACATAACAAGTTAATTACTTAATAAATGTATTAATTAGTAACATTTGAACCTAAAACGACGAGAATGACTGGCAAAACTCCTTTCACATTCAAGGATGGGCAAAACACCGCTTAATAAAACACCAAGTTACGAGTCATGATTAAACGGCAAGGAAATAGGCAGGCACGAATGAAGCATTCATCACTTCCGTTTCCCGTCTGTCTCTGATGGTGGAGACCGGAAGTTGGAGTTTCGGGCCGGTTCTAACAGCCAACATCAGGTTTCGTTGATCACTTCGTCAACGTGCTAACTAATAATGGACACATTAACCGTTTAATTAATGTATTCATCAAGTTAAGATGTATCATACATACTTCGCGAGTGTAATAAGAAATAATGACACTTCCGTGATGTGTGATTCCATCTGTAAGCCTGCCTACCCAATTTTGCCAGGGTTGTAATGAACATATTTCTGTAATAAAATAGGGCCTATGCACCAGAATGTAAAAAGATACAAGAGTTTAAAGAAATATCCGAAGTATTGTGTAAGTAAGTATTGTGTAAGTAAAAATTAAAAAATGTACATATTTAATACTTATATTATTAGATAGTATGGGCATCAACTGGTTGATTTAGATTTAGTAAAATTGAACCCCCATTTTACAATTTAGTAAAATTGAATAAATGGACAAAATGAGATAATGCATTGAAATAAATTTTAATAAAACTGAGAAATGCATTGAAATAAATTTAAATAAAACAGAGATAAAATGCAATAATAAAAGCGGTGATGAAAAAAAATATAAATCGACAAACATTTTGAGGTACGCTTGAATATAATGATATTTGAATTGTAACGGTATTGTGTATTACTTATGTAGGTTTTATTTTTTTACGTTATAATTTTTTTTTAATATTTCCTGTTTTGTTTTTTATCCGTCTTTTAATTTTATATTTGAAATGATTTTTATGCAAGACTTTTGAATGTTTAATCGCCTGTTATTTGTGGTGTCTTTGTACAAAGCTCGTGTTTACCGTAGGAATTTTCATGTTTTTCTTTATTGTACGCTTGTCTAGCTGGTCTATTGAAAGCTCGTGTTTGTTGAAATTTGTTTTCAGTCAAAAATGTAGTTATGTAGTTTTTTACATACAATTGGAAAAATAACGGTTTTTTCTGTAATAAGAACCAAATTTAGGTTATTAGGGATATTTTAGAATATTTTTTCAAACAAATGATTTTTTATAAGAATCGAATTGAACGATTGAACAACCATAAGTCGAATCATTTTTATTATTTAAGCGGTTCATATTGAAAGAATACCTATTCAGAAGCTGGAAATGAATAAAAAAAGTTGTATTACAGCAAATTTATATTGTGAAAAATGAGTGCAATCAATGCCAATTCATGTTTGTGAAAAGTATGTTTCGATTCGAGTCGAGTTTTACAAAGATTCGTTACGTAATGAAGAATCGTTTAAACTTGAATATCCGTAGTTTCTAGCCATTAGTAGGCACTAACGCGTGAAGATATTATTACCAAGATAGGAGACGTTGTTACAATCTGCGGAGAAATCTTTTGAAACTAGTTCCCAAGAGCAGCCTCCTCGTACAGTCAATACAGTGGTGGTCTTGACTTGCCGTGGATTTATTGTATCCAATTTACGCCATAAAACAACTGCTGCCTTTTATTCCGTTCACTTTATTTGTAATCCAAGTAGTTTCCTCTTAGTTCAGGTACCAATTTGTGAGAGGAGAGAATTTTCTTTGTTTTCTCTGCAGTTAAACTTCAGGATCTATAAAGATCTTCCAGCTGTTCCATTTCAGCAATAAACTACTAACGTTAACATCTTTATACTCGTAACTCGTAAGCTATCTTGCAGTGTTCATTTACTGTTCAGGTTCTTAATCTTATTACAAACCAGCATTAGGTACTTTCCGGCTAATTAAATAAATATATCAGACAAAATGGTTTCTGCTTATTTTTTAAATTTCGGTATATATTTAAAATCTCCATGGCTCATGGTCAAAATGACGAAGCGTGCTTCAAATAGTTGCAATGACTTAGAAATTCGAGGCAGAAAAACATGAGCAAGTTCACCGTTCGAGAGATGTGCTTCTGCAGAATCAAACAGATTTTCCCTACTGTCCAATGTCTTTTTAACCCCCGACGCAAAAAGAGGGGTGTTATATGTTTGACTGTGTGTGTGTTTTTGTGTTTGCTGTGTGTCTGTCTGTGGCATCGTAGGGACCGATTGTGATACGGTTTTTTTGTTTGAAAGCTGGTTGATGCGAGATGGTTCTTAGCTACAATTCATGAAAATCTGTGTGTCGGGGGTTACTTCAAATTTTGAAAATTTTACTTATAAATAAGTTTGTGTTCCGCATAGTTGGCATTCTTGCTTGGTTTTTGGGTTTATAACATTGAACTAGGTTAATATGGAAGATTTTTTCATTCTTCCCCAAATATGATTCTATTGTACCATTCATAGGCTAATTGTAAGACTTCGTTGTCAAAAATTTGAATACCAAGTTCATTGTATCAAAATAATTGATTCACGTTTGGTTTGCAATCGTAAATCCAACAAACCCACAAAGATTTTTTTTTTACATGAGCTCCACACAGGAGGCCCTGAGGAAAATAATTTCC
The DNA here is from genome assembly GCA_929108145.2 of Limnephilus rhombicus. Taxonomy (NCBI): domain Eukaryota; kingdom Metazoa; phylum Arthropoda; class Insecta; order Trichoptera; family Limnephilidae; genus Limnephilus; species Limnephilus rhombicus. The sequence goes on along the minus strand of OV815278.1, from coordinate 18,490,059 downwards.
CTCGGGGCCTATGTCATCTTTGGGGATGCTGTGTGGAGGGTTTTTTTTAAGGAAAGGAAGGAGAGGAGAGTTCTGGGAAGGAAAAGGGTTTAAGGGGTGGGTAGGAATCTGGGGTTCAGCATGTTCTGGTCATCCGCCTCCAAGACCTAGACAAACCTCACCCCATGAACCCGGGCACCTCTGCTAAATCACCAAACGTAGCGAACCACTTGGGGTGACCTATGGCAGAGGTGTTGGTTATCCAATAAAGGTTCCCGGGGCGGCGGTACCCATTCCCGCCTCCCAAATTAAAAATAATATAATATAATATTCTCGTCTAACATAAATGGGAGCAAAGTCATTAGTAAACACGAACAAGTTTTATTACACAAATTGAACAACGCTATTCGTAAACCTTCCTGATCTGCCTGATAGTAGTGTATGGGTAGAAATATAAACACGCCTACGCCCAATTCATCGTCCTTCAATTTATCACTCTTGAAAGACTAACAATGGGGAAGTGAAGTGATGATTTTATGACTCCTCCAAGTGACGACTATTACTCGTTTTAAGTGGTTAGTAAATACCAGCGCGGGTACACAAGAATTACTCTGGCTTACAGTCTACAATCCTAATGAGGTTCAGTGTTATCAAGTGTGGTAAGTGGACACGCAACACGCATGGTGGCTGACAAAACAATATTTGTTAGTACATACCAGCTACCTACATAACTACAAGCAATACACATCATTGACTAATCTACTCTTTGGGCAAAATTAGAAAATGCATCAAATGGAAGTAAAATGATCCATGAACTCTAGAGAATCTCACTAAACATTGTTGTGTAGGACCAAAAGAGTGCAATGAACTAGCCATATTAGTTATAGAAATAATGTCAGTTGATAGGACATGACCAAGGAAAGAGATAGGTGGGTTGACTGTGTGAAAAGAGATTGGAGCAGGATGACCTAAGGACTGGAAATGAATCGGAACCCGAGCCTTTGAGCGTTTTTTATTATTACCGTCTTGATCCAGGATTACGGTACCATGAAGGCACAAAAAAGCATAAAACGTACCTTATTTATCCTAATAATACTGCAGCTCTTTCTTACACATTAAATAATGGTGGGACAAAGGATGACACACACAACATACGTGTGTCTATTTCCTCCAAAGTTCTACTTTTTTTTCCTTTGAAGGAAACAGATATGTTCTTCTCAACAGAATCACTTTTTAAATTATTTCCAGTACCAAATGTCGATGACATTTTCAAGCAAGCTTCCATTATAAAAATGTGTAAAGAAAAAAATAACACAGAATATCAAGAATTTTACAAACTAATGAGAAATGGAAACCAATTTATTACACCTAATTTTAAAACAACTCAAATGCAAAATCATTATATTTTCCAAGCCATAAAAAACTATAATAACCTCCCTTCTGAATTACGCTGCATCATCAACCAATCAGAACAAATAAATAAAATAAAACAATTTTTCAAAAAAACTTACAGTAAAAAGTAAATATTTTATACAAAACAAATTATAACTTACAACGCAAGTAAGAATCGTGGCTCCCTTATCAGGCACAAGAGCCCCTCTTTTCTGATAAGGTATACATGACCAGAAAAGACCTTTAATTTAATATTTTGTAAAATATATGTGTATATAATATGTAACTCATATTTTTTATATTACAATAAAAAAAATAAAAAAATAAAAAAATAAATGTCTTATTACGGCTCAGCTACGGCGAAGGGAATTGCGTTTCACTTTCTTTATACGTATGATGGAGATGTATGATAATGATTGTATCTTTCCTTTGGGGGGTACAGATATAATTTTACCGTTTGTCTCATTTTCGACTGTTGTTATTTAGTGCGTAAGAAAGAGCTGCTGCATTATATGTTAAGAACAAAAGCAAAACCATCAGTGCATTGACGTTTGCCAGTTTTGAATTTTTGGAATTCACTCACACTTCAATATTATCCTTGTAACTATATTACACTTTATGCTTTCAAAATTATCGTAATAGCAAGTAATATTGTAGGGGTCTACGGAGACGTCACGGTTCGGTGTGTGAAAGAGATGCAACAAAATGATTACTTTTTATTTGGAGGAAACGGTGACCGGACAACTCGGAATGAAACCAACTCAGAAGCACCCCAGAAAGGTCATTAAGAGTGATGATAAAAAAAATAATTAAAAATTGGTAAATAGGTTAAGTTAGGTTAGGGTTACCGGCTATTTTAAAATATTTTTTTCATAGCTTTTAATGACCTCTCTGCGGTGTTTCTGAGTTGGTTTCATTCTGAGTTGGCATGGAAACATACCTGCTTACATTTTGCAGAAGCTGCAGCATTATTGTGATAAGGAGCGTATGCTTATTGCCTTTTTTGTGCCGTCGCGGTACCGTAATCGTGGATCGTCACGGTAATAATGAAAGCGCTCATTTGAGAGCTTTTTACATACTTCTTCTTCTTCTTTGCGTGCCGTATCAGGTCCCCCCGACGTTGGCGATCACTCTTGAGAATGTCTCTCTGTCTTGCGTTGCCCGGAATAGCTCCTCCACACTTCTAATGCCGGTCCACTCTCGTATGTTACGCAGCCAAGACATTTGTCTCCTACCAGGCCCTCGGCGACCCTCTATCTTGCCTTTCAATATCAAATGGAGCAAGTGATACTTCTCCCCTCGAAGTATATGACCCAGATATGAAATTTTCCTGATTTTTATTAATGTAAGCAGTTCTCTATCTGCTCTAGCCCGCCTGAGAATTTCTGTGTTGGTGATCATGTCGGTCCATGGGACCTTGAGCATTCTCCGGTGAAGCCACATTTCAAAAGCCTCTAACCTGTTCATGGTATTTATTTTCAAGGTCCATGTTTCACATCCATAGAGCAAGACCGACCACACATAACATTTTAGCATTCTCTGCCTTAGTTTTAAGCTGATATTGTCATTGCAGAAGAGGGATTTCATTTTAATTTTACATACCTTCATGTTAAATACCACCTTCGATTTAATTACGATGATGATGATTGATGATACATTTCAGAATGGAAGTCAATCTTTCCGTTCCCATGTCAAATGACTCGCAATGACCCGTGGAGTGCGGACGGGAAGTAAAAGCAGTCGCTGGTAAAATGGCAGCTCCTGACGGATAGGCGGATACTGATTCCTACGTGTTTGCTGACTTCCGCCCCCGGCCGCCAGAGCGGGGTCAATACTCTCCCCCTCATCCCCCCCCCCTCCGCCTGATAGTGACTTGTCATCCCGCTGTTAGCTACAGGTTAATTACACTGACTGGCGACTCCTCACACGTGACATTACGCACCTCGTCAATAGACACCTGTTCCATTATTTATTTTATTTATTGAGAAAGTTTTTTTTAAATTTATTATTTATTTATCGATCTTTATTAATTCTAGACTCAAATTTATGATGTCCTATGCCCGTCTCACTAGGGAAACCTGTGTAGATGTAAAACAGGAAAACCGATAACATTTCACAACATGACATTACATAGTTGATCGAGTGTAGCGAAGTCCAGTTTTAACTCGATCATTTGGCGTTGCTTCTGTATTTGTTTGTAATCTAAATTTTATCCCATTTGTTTGTAATACCTGTTCAAAATGGTAGCCTTGTTAGATAATACTTTTTTATCCCGCCAGAGTTCGCACGAGCGTGTTCCTACTTCCTACTACGAGCTGTCAAATTGGAATAATCAATATTATGATACCTACCCCCGGAGAAGAAAGTTTGAATACCGCATTGTCGATGTTGACAATTCTTTGACAAATTGTATAATTCCTTATTTGATAATTTATAAAATCAACCCGTAAAAAATTAAGTTTTCTAATTACAAATGTCTTTTAAAACTTAAAAAACATAATACATAATAATAAAAATCGTTTGACTGAGGTTTTAACCTTCTTTCTCAATGATCGGAATGAACAGCGCTACAAAACTTCTAAATTACGATTTATAAAACCGACATTTATTTCGTAAGCTAAGCTTTCATTTCTTCGCATTAAAGAAAAATGCTTTTGTGATTTCCACCAATACAATGCATTGTCATCGACAAAGAATCTATCTGGCGAGTTTCGGCTCAATCGGATGATGAGAAGTGGGTTAATTTCCAATTCCAAGATTTTGCCTAACAAACAAAAGTGAAATTCAAATACATGTATTTAATAAAAATGTTAAGTCAAATATTTTTGGTTTATAATGAAGTAGGTAGGTATTTAATTATCTACTTATAGAAAAAAAATTTCTTGCGATTTATTAAATACGAAAATTAAGAACTTACTTTTTTAGAACTCTTTACTACCGAGTTAGATAATTCAAAATTACTTAAAACAAAATTATTATTATTATAAAACTTTAGTAGTACTCTGTATATATGTATAGTATGGTTTTATCTTTTCTAATTTTAATGCACCATTATACAAACCAAAAAAATTATTTCAAATTCTAAATCGTTCGCAGGTTTTTTGTTAGTGTTCAAACAGCGTTGCAATATTAAACTGCAGCATCGTCCGGTTCGCGTATTTACAAAACCCATACCGATTCAGTCGCTTTAAATTTTCAATACCAAAATTTAAATATTTAGAAATAAAATTATAAATTTCTAATATACACATTGGAGGGATTATTTAATCTAGATTTTATAAAAAAAATTGTTTTTGCAAAGTGATAAAAACTATCAATATAGAGGTGTATTTACAGCATATGGGAATAATATTAAAATATAAATATTTAGAAATAAAATTATTAATTTCTAATATACATATCAGAAAGATTATATTGATATTTTTTTATCACTTTGCAAAAACATTTTTTTTTTCTAAAATCTAGATAAAATAATCCCTCCTATGTGTATATTAGAAATTAATAATTTTATTTCTAAATATTTAAATTTTGATATTTTAAATTTAAAGCGACTGAAACGGTATAGGTTTTGGAAATACGCGTCCGGTTCACACCCCGTTTCATTCACTGGTTTTCATGCCTGGTTTTTAATATCGCTAGATCTGTTGTCGAAAGTAAAAAATATATACTTATATTGATTTAAGTGCAATCGGAACAATAGATATGAGCATTCGTGGAGGAGAGATTCGTTCAAGTGGGGTTTTCAATTATATGGAAATCAATCATTTTAGGTATTGCTACCTATAATGTATTCACTGATAATCCGCCAATTAGATTATATACTCGCTAGTCCATCTCAGAAAATCTCAATTTGTTCATAATTCACAGTGTTTGTAGAGTGAAAATCACAGCAAAGGTGCTTTCACGCAAATATAGGAACCCACAAAGCGTAAAATGTGGAGAACCACATTAGCAAATTATGAACTTGCTTTGGACAAGAATAACCCGAAAGTACTGTATGTATATATACTTTTTTTATATAAATACCGCACAAGAGTCCCAACTGCTCCCGTCTGGAGCCAGGGAGACTGTGGCATCCCCAATTGGGGTATGTTGTGAGGCTGAAGGTAGTGGGGAGGGGAAGGAGATAGGGAAGAGGAAGGTGGGGAAGTACCTGGCTATTCAGATTTGGTCACCAAACACGGCTAGTGCCATTTCAAGCTACGTTTCAAATCTGAACGGTGGTCTTACACCAGGGCGATACTGAGAGTATCTTCCTCTCTGGAACGTGTCGCAAATATACTATATATTATTTTAAATAAATAAATTGTGAAATAACACAAATTAATCAAATACAATTTATTTGCCACGCCGGGATTCGATCCCGCGACCTTCGGTGTGCGAGTCAAGAGTCGTACCGCTGGACTACGCCGGCCGTAAAATATTTGTATATTTAAAGTGCCTACAAGGCAGGTGGAAATGCTGTCTTTGTTCTATCGGTATTTCAGGGTCAGGGTCATTTCTAATGGCCATTATACACCACATCTTTTTTCAGCCCGATTCCAATTAGTCACAAAAGTCAGCAATTTTCGCTCTACGCGACCGCTATTTTCATCTTTATTTTCATATCTACGATTTCAGTTACTATCATAGCAAACAGCATGGTTCATGTGTTGTTTGCAGTGATGACAATTGAAATCGTAGATATGAACATAGAGATGAAAATAGCGATCGCGTAGATCGAAAAATGTTGACTTTGGGTCTAATTGGAATCGGGCTGAAAAAAGATGTCGTATGTAACGGCCATAAGACTCATGCTTGAGTTCAACAGCTCGGCTGTGGATGATTTGCCGGCCTCTTTGCCGGTCTCTTCAAGACCCATGTTCACTCCTTCTTCTCCCCAAAAAGACCCTCCACACAGCGTGGATTTAATGTAAAAAAACTGAGTTTGCAATTCACACGTTGTGGAAGTGAAACCTTCAGAAAACTAAAGTATACAAGAGTGGGAAGGCTACGAAGCACCGCACAAAGAGGAGACCGATTATACTATCTCATTCTTTCGCAGGCTAAATCCTAAAGATATGTGTCTTTATCTCTTTTTAGTGTCACCATTTTTCTTTCATTAAGTTTCAAATCACAACGGTTCTAAAGAAGTTTTCACTTAAAAAAATATACACAAATTAAAGAAAGTATGACTTGTAATTTACAAATTTATAGATTTCACGGATTGTGCATTGGGTAACGGTACCTACAGATTGGTAGAAATAAATTAATCGATGAAGAATAATTTCGAATTATCTTCTTGAAAATTTTAATATCACCTCAAGAATGCTTCACGAAACTTGGGAAAAACTTATAACTGATATTGTATATTTTCCTTAAAATATTTTCGCTAATCAAATCACTAAATTAGGAACATAGATTCCTTTAAAATATTAAGGATAGCTGAAATACATTTGTGAAAAGGTACAGACTTCTGGGAAGAAGTTAAAGAAAGGAAAAACTTTTTATTAGAATTATAAGGAAGATGGTAAAAAAATATCCCACGCTCTCAGGAATCAGCTAACGGACCTTCGGGGAAAGAGAGAGGAAGGTTTTCTCGCGCTAAAACCTGACCGCTGGAAATATTGAACACTGAACACCTGAACGTTAAAACAGGCAGCAGCAGGTAGCGGCAGGTAGGAGTGGGTGGGAGTGGGAAGGAGATTGGTACAGACTTGTCAGACCTCAAAGCACTGGGACACTACCCACTACCTGCCTTCTCTTGCAATGACCGAGCCCTGCTAAAAGACTTTGTCTTTTTTCAAACCCGCACATTTTTTACATTTTGAGATTATAATCTTTGCAGCTTTTAACCACAGACCCGACAAAATCCAGATTTTTTGGGCACTGATCAAAACAGAGAGATCTTTATTGTGGGCGTGTCTGTGTGCCTGAAATAAACTCAATTTATATATGAGTAAAATTGAACAAAGTCTTGAAGGGAAAATCAATTTTAATGGCCTGTCTGGAGCCTAAGATTCAAAACGATCTTATTCAAATTGACTGCGTTATAATGATAAGTGCTAATGTACACGGAGAACTCCATTGCCAGTTAAGAATACTATCAGAATATTCATTACTTTAATTATCTCACGTTATTAATTAAAACAACGTCATATTCACGAAGCGTGATATTTATAGTGTTATTCAGTTCATCGAACTTAAATGGGTCGGTGTCATCGATATATTAACTATAGATTAGCCCTCCCATACCCAATTCCAGTCCCAAAGTGACACCACCTACGAGAAATTTCATAATAAAACTACCCATCGAATTCCGTTGCATCTCTTGCGTGACGTCGTTGTTTTACTAGGAAGAAATTAAACATTTTTTATCAAATGTTACTTTTCTTGATACGCTGCCTCGAATTCATATGTTATGTACATATTTTATTGGATATTCATATAACTGATTAAATTGTTAATAATAAAGTCCGCGATAGCCCATACCTAAATTATTTCTAACTGCCTGAAAATTGTGATTTAAAAATGATCTTTACAAAGCTAGTAATTCCGTTACTGCGAACTTTCTGGAATACAAATTAGCTCCACGCAGACCAACTAAAGGTGCAAACCAATGCTTCTTACGATCTTTTGACTGCGAGATAATAGACTTTCTTTTTGATAAATGTTTTCGTAAACCAATATTTTTGGTTCCGGTGTCATTTTTAAGACATACACGCCCTGTCTAGATATACTTGGTCGAAGGTCGGTGTGGCATCTACTCCTGAACAGAAAACTGAGCGATAATTTTTAAAAGCATCTTTAAATACAAAAATGTCTCTTCGTTAATACCTATTGTATAAAAACCAATATTATATCTTACACAGATAGAAGTCATACAATTTTCCGGTTCGCATGTCATAAAATTAAATTTTATTAGTTCCTGCCACCGGCCAAGCACGCGAGTCTGTCTACTTCTCTCAGATTGTTTGATTTTAATATTACTAATAATATATTACTTATTATTAGTATTATGAGCTGTGAGTATTATTTATTACTTGTTACGAGTATAACTTACTCGTTTTTGAAATTATTTTATTGGCAATGAATTTATTTCACGATCGTTGCATAAACACAAAGGAAGGATAGTTTCGCAAAAATTATTCCAGTTAACATTGAGGTTACTTCTGCTATTTGTGTAACTTGGTTATAAAAGCAGAAGAATAGCCACAATGAAATCGACAGCAATGAGGAAATGTTGCGCGCATTGCTGCAACATCGGATGTTCTAGTCCACGTAAGAATTTTTCTTCCGCTTCGGCGAGTGTTGATACTCGTTGTGTCATGTGCTTAAAGTCTTGCAAGAAATCGTCATGTCATCTCAGTAATTATGATAGCCTTACCTCATTGCTTGATATAAACATGCACTAATCTGAGTAATACACCATAAACAAAGAAATTCAAACGAGTAAGCATTTGAAGTAATCATCTTCCTTCTTCCATCAGTCTAAATCCGCCAGAAAAGACTTCTCTTGGTGCATTGCACTTTCTCTGTCATCTTGTGGGTGGCACGATATTGTCAAATATCCTTCTTCTTTCCGTAGGGAATCAATTGCTTCGACAAGAAACCTACTGGTAGGTCCAATGATATTATCTAACTAACTTCCCAGTAAAAAAACACCAAAATAAATGTCACATATTTTATTGAGTATGCCAAATCCTCTTCTTGCATGCCGTTGTTTCTTCGCAGGATCGAGGATGGAATGCAAAACAACCATTTGTCAACAAATACTCCTTTATTTTCCCAAATTCAAGCATCCTCCTACACCTACATGACCCGAATCGATAATTTGCTTTACCTTTTTATCCTTTTGGGACGTTTTCTTCCTTTTTTGTTCCATCTCTGATAGCACTGCCCCTCTATCCATTTGATAAAGGTATAGAAATTGGGAGAGGCTTCAATTTATTGGGGTATTATCACACGTAGTTACGCCTTATTTTTTAACAATAATTTACTGTTTTTGCAGGTGTCTGTATTATTTTTGTCCCTAGATAGTTCTTCTTATCGAATTCTCACAATACTGGTTGGTTAATTTGATTCAACTTCTCTTCTGCTGAAGGTAATCCTTGTGGTCCACACGGATATGCACGGAATTTGTTCTGCAATAATTTTTTTTTCTCAGAAAATTTTCATTTTTGTATGACCATTTATACATAATCCTTTTTCTAGCTTCGTCTCTAAAATGTGTATATTGTAATTGAATTCTTTACACATTTCATCATTCTTAGGTTAATTTGGCGTACATATTTTTATCTGCCTGTATCTAATTTCTCGGCAATCATTAATAATAATAATAAATGATTTTCTCTTTCTTGTTTCAGTGAGGGCGAAGGGCGGTCTTGCTGCCCGCCCTGCGCCGCGCCGCTGGGCCGCCTGCGCGTGGAGAAGATCGAGGGCGGACTGCTGGTGGCGGGCGTGGCCGTAGCAGCCAACTGCCAGCTGGTGCTGCCCATCTTCGGATTCCTCTTCCTGCTGGTCGGATGCGTGCTCACAGGTAACTAACACATATATAAATCATTTTCTCAACTTTGACCGTCCACCGTACCACCTATCCCTAACACCACCACTCCTAATCTATTTATGTCAGTTATTAATGTAGGAACTGATCTTAGAGTAAAGAACTTCAACGTTATAAAGACGAGCTTCATTATACAGGCTGTTGAAAAGTTGTATTTTTAAAAAGTCTGGTTAAAAAGTTGAAAAAAGCCAGGTTTAATGGTGTCAAGACGAGATTAAAGGCTGTAAAAGCAAAATAGGTATATAGTTAAGTATGAGATTTAATGTTGTTGAAGTTATTTAAAGTTGCAATGCGAACTTTAAATTTGCAAATGCGAGCTACAAAGTTATACAAACGAGAATGAAATCCTCTTTTTCCGTGTTTCTTTACTAGATTTTCATGGGCCTAGAGCTACTAAATCCATGGAATCCTCATTTGAGGAACGAATAAATTAATATGATAGGAAAACAAATTAATAACTGCATTTAGGTGCATATACTAATGTTCTCTTTATTGTCTCCATCAAATTATAATGTGATACTGAATAACAGTGCCAACTGCCTGAAGCAAGTGAATCTTTACCATCTTCGTTTGCGGAATGTTGTGAGGCCAAAGCTAAAGGAAGTAGAGAGTGAGCGGTTTATATAGAAGAGGAAGATTCAGAAACTTTTCGTACAAGATTAAAAAACAAATTAAAACTTAAACTTGAAATTTAAACCATCTCAAACAACGTTAAAAATTCTGAGAGCTGGTCTCTTGCATGGGAGAGTCTCTTACTGAGGTATAATATTGTAGATTACTGTGGTTATCATCCGACTAGAACGTTTAATGCCATTATTTGCATTAATTCAACAAAGCTTGCCAAAGACGATGGCCCTTTCAATAGCCCTTAATCGCTGTTAAATTATTGATTCGTGCGTAGAGCACCTGCAAGAAGCAATCGGATTTCTCCGCCAGCTGATTCATCCTGTTATCACAGTCCAACATTCACTTTTGAATGTTTATATTTGGCAACAGTGGTTATGCATTTAAACAATGCACATATTTAAGCCGACCAAAAAACAATGCAATTAATTTAATGGTAATCAACACACATTCGCATACCACGTCCAATAAAATTCAATTAATTTGTTTCGTTAAGATAAAGGACAGAACTAAAAATATTGGTGTTCGCCTTATTCACGAAGATGAATCACATTTTCATCAAGTGAAGCAGAACTTTTCTTTGTTTTTCTCACTAAAAATACGCGGAGGGAGAATGAAATTACCACAGATTTTGAAATCTGCGATTTTTAGGTTAACGCAACTTTTTTCAGAGGGCAAAGTTGTTTCAATCACGCTTTACGCAGATTTGAAATGAAAACAATTAACGTGAGAAAAGTTAGCTTACCGTATGTTTTACAAATTTCGATTGTTCGATGTGAAAACGGATTTGAGAAAAATGTCGATATCTCAAGCTGAGCTAGACAGTAAAACTGGTTATAATAACTGAGTATCACCCATTTCTGATTTATAATTTTTTTGCAGAACAAAAAACGCATTTATTAATTTTCCGGGTAGTAACCACTAGTTGACTAGTGATTGAAATAAAATGCCTAATCACTGTATTAAATTACTCTTAGGAGTCAACTGTTGAATCTTTTTACGATTTCACGATGTCTAAACAGTGAACACCAAAACATCTGTGACCTAACCAGTTCTTTCCACCATGCACTCATCATAGTATTACATAGGCGAAAGAAATAAAGAAGTGAATCTGTTAAATATTAAAAGAACATTAATGATCGTCAATTTATTATTATACCTTTGTCCCAACCAGAAGATCGCACGTGACGTCGTAGTTCTAGTATCGCGTGAAAAGGAAGAGGACGAACGTCGATGTCGTCTGTCTGAGCTCTCGCTCAGACTAGTTTATGTAAGTACTAGGGATATTATTTTACTAAATCTAGTTAGGCGGGGGGGGGGAGTAAAGAAGTGTGACATTGTGTGACAAGGGGTATGGGGGGCCATCAGTTCTGTGAAGTCTCACGTAAAAAAAAAAATTAACTACTGTTTTGATTATTTTTAGATGTAAAATTGCAAAATATGCGACGTCACACTAGGAGGAAGGGGGGTCTCACAAATGTAACGATGTGTGACAGAGACGGGGGGAGAGGGGGTTAAAAAAATCATGAAATTCGTGTGATGTAATTTATGGATGGCCCCTAAGAAATTAAAATATATACAAAAAGATATAATAATAATAATTTTCTGATAAAAATATTATATTATATTATTTTGAATCGCCATTCTGAATTCAAGACACATCAGTTCCAATTCTGAAAATGTCAATTGAAATAATTGTCTACTAATAATATAATTGTACGTAATAATATATTACTACCTACCTACCTACCTACAGTTTCTATTTTTCAAGACACTGATAGTGAGTTCATTGAACCAGAGTTACAATTACACCCAGATATTATTCATTTATCTAATTTTCACGTGAAAAATCACGGATAGTCTGAATTCTTGACAAATTAGTTTCAAATTTGATAGTGACAATTAAAATATTATGTTGCAGTTAGATAGGTACTTTACCGCCCTTCTGAATTCTTTACACAATCAGTTTCAATTTTGAAAATGACGCCAAAATTCAAATCAAATCAGAGTTCCACGAACCAGAGTTACATAGAGCAAGAATCACAACTGAAATAAGTATTTTTGATTAGACAAATAGGTAAACGGGGAAATCAAACCTTGACGAACTTCCTGTATCCGAATGTCTAATGTCTATTTAGCTTTAGAAATCTGTCGTATTAAAAGACAGTTATTGTATTCATTTGTATTCGGATAAATCCCAGAGATCTTGAGTCCTGGTGAGGAACCGGATTGGAATGAGCAGTTCGCGCAGCACTTGGAAGGTCACCGGGCGGCGGTTGAGGTCATCAAACGCTAACGGCAGGCTCAAGGACGTCTGATGCACAATTTATTCATTGCAATATAATGATAGAACCATAAAATTACATATATACGATCTAAGCTATTAATCTCAATAACTGAAAATGCAGCTCTGCTAAACTAACAAAAATTACGTCACTGTATACCTTTGTACCAAGCCCGTTTAATCACAGGAGAACAAATTTGTTCCAGCTCACATAGTTCTTATATAAATCGCTGTAACTGAAATATGTTCTAAACGGTTTTAGAAAGGCGTTATTTGTTTTTGGGGTTTTATGCCGTGTTGCGCTACTTCCTTCTTTAGCCAGCGTTTTGGTCAGCGTTGCAGTGTCCATGCATGTGATCCAGCAGATCTGCCCTGATGATAGACACTGCAACGCTGTCCGAAGCGTTGGCTCAAGAAGGAGGTAACACAACACGGCATAACACCCCAAAAACAAATAACGTAAATACTTTTAGCCGTGAAAATCTAAAAACGTATCCGTCATGCTTTATATTCAAATCTAAAAAATAACCACCAAAGAAGTAAAATGTACACCTTTATGAAACCAAAGTTTTGAATTGCAATTTGAAAAAAAAATTAAACTTTGGGATTTTTTTATTAATTATTTTCCCATGAATTGAGGTGACATTTATAACGACAATAACTTCTAGTGAAATATGTATGTGTTTTTTTTTTTTTTTCGTTATCAGTATTTTTAGTTAGAAAAAGCGTAAGGTGAGACATTTAAAAACCTGTGTGTTTGCATGCAAAAATTTTATATTTCAAAAATTATATGTTACCTTTCATAAAACGTATCTACCTATTTGAATGTAATTTAAAAAGAAAAAAAACTTTCTCTAAAACATGACAGAAAACAACTACGCTCAGTGTGCAATTCCAACGTTGTACATAGAGTATGAACGTGTATGATATGCGGTCGTATAATGCCCATGTCAGAGACCACGCTTTATACTGTACTTTCGTAGTTTGCCCAATTTCAGCAACCATATACACTCTTGTCCGCAAGCTTACCTACGTAATATCAGCCTTACATTTCAACTGTTCTTAAAGTAGAGTCTGTCAAATAAGAGTAGAAAATATAAAAAATTGAACTACAAAATTTGTAGGCTGGCAACACCTTTTTACCTGTCAAATATTATTTTAAAGTGCAATCACACTAAAATGCAGAACACCGTATACACATTTAAAATACATTTTTTTGTTCCTAAAAAAAAAACGAGGAAGCACTGTTGTTAAGGTATCTACTTAATGACATAATTTGATTAAATTGTGTTCTACAAAGTGATTGGCTTCCATTCAATTTAACACAATTATGAATTTAACAGTAGGTAGAAAGGAAGAATCATTAATGGTGAGTTTAGTTACACTACTTTTAGATCTGAATGAGTTAAATATATTCAGATCTAAAATTAGAGACTAATATTAAATAAATGTGAGCAATTTCTTAAGTGTGCTTTATATTTTATTACAATATCGTTATTCTTCATTATGTTAACATAAAATTGTAAAGATATACTAATAATATATCTATATTCAATTCTAATTTTGAGATCAGTGGAATGAAAAAAAATTTTTTTTCACTTTCATGCCTTTTTAATTTTTAATAAAAATGTAGGTTACACAGTTTTAGATTAACACCATGGTTATATTTTTAGTATTGCCATTTGGCCGACAGTGGCGCCCTCCTATGTTTTCTACTCTTATTTGACAGACTGTATATATTTTGGATAAAAATTCAATTATACGTAGATACTAATAACTACGGATGGTGCACCTGGGGGTCGGAGAAGAGTTGGAAGACCAAAGCTTCGATGGCTGGATGGAGTGGTGAAGGATGCAAGCACCATCGGCATCCGAAACTGGCGCAACGCAGCACAACACCGACAGTCATGGAGGCAGGCTCTGCTGGAGGCCAAGACCCGACCTGGGTTGTAGAGCCACAGATGATGATGATGACTAATAACTACGCATTTTACAAAGAGTCATGAAAATAATTCAAAACGCATTTTCGCAAGAAACATTAATAAGATAATTAAAAGCCAAGAGAAATACGACACAAACGAATATAGGTGATTTAAAGGAGGCCAAATATTTGATCAAAATTCAAAATGATTTTTAAATTCTTATTATTAAATCATTACATAGTATAAAATTAAGTCGCTCAAAATGTATGTGCGCATAGATCTTTTAAACTACGCAACGGATTTTCATGCGGTTTTCACCAATAGATAGAGTGACTCCAGAGGAAGATTTATATGTATAATACACGATCATTATAGTAGATAAAAGCCGAGAAATTCATATATTCAATTCAGGCAGCGGGCAGCTGGCAAGCGGGTGGTGTGTATTTTATAAAGGTTGGGTAATGGCGTTGTGTTTCGTTAGCCACAGCAACGTGTGGCCGGGTCTGCTAGTATTTTATAAATTTCATTAGTCGATTGTGAACTTATTTCCAAAATTTCTCTTCAGGGAAATGCGCATTACTCAAATATGACGGTAATACAGCGTTTCACCTTGGTTTCAAAGGTAAATTTTTGAACTTGGTGGCGTGAAGGTCAAAAAATCACTCTCGTGCTAGGGTAAAATTGTGGCATTTTCAATACAAAACTCAAAGCAATTAGCACTATTAGAATTCAATTTACTCGATTACCCTTCAAACTGATAAAATCGAGACTTTGGCATTATAATAGTTTCACCTGAAAGGTGTTTGTGTACGTCATCAAGTAACTAGTTCCTAGCTGCTGTTTCAACTGCTTTAAACCAGACTTCTTTAAATACTGTCTTAACCAAAAGATTCAGCATTCTTCTCAAAAATAAGTTCTAAGTTTTTTCTTGCATAGGGATAGGTAGATGATACATTTTTTTACGTAATTTTACTTGCAGTTTAAGAATTATTCACAAAAGGTGGTGACTTTCAAAGATACGCAGAAACGTGGGAAGATCTCAAATGAAAGCGTAGTTTACTTTACAGGTATATAAATACATAAAGTTTTTGGAATTTTAAAGAAGAAATAATAATAAAGCAATTACATATTTTTTAGTTCAAATATTTCCTTTTATCATGACGTCATATTAGCTTATAGGAGCTTATAGCTACTAAAATTAGCACATGTTTTTTTAATGTACGAGGCTTTTTTTAGGGATGTCTACATCGCCGTATTCATAGAAGATATTCTAATAGGCATTATACAGTCTACACATTTGAGACATTGGATACATTTTTAAACAGTTTGATGTTTCGAGTATACAAAAAAATCTAAGTCAAAAATTTTCTGGTTCATCACCTCAAAAAAGACACAGAGGCAAGCACCCCATACAAATTATAAAACCAGGGCCAAATAAACAGATATACTTAATATACCGAAGTGTAAATCTACATTTGGACAAATAAGCTCATATTTTTTTGCAGTGAAGTTATATACCTAACAAACTCCCACACAGTATTAAATAAATTAAAACAAAAAATAACTACTTTAAGGATATCAAATCTTGGCAGGAACTATCGGAAAAAGAACTTAGTAGTATATTAAAAAACATCGTCGTGCTGGTATTATTGTTTATGCTCATATTATTGTCTATGCACTTTTCTACCTCATGGTCTGTGGTACGTTTCCTGTCATTTTCCACTTGTAAACTGAAGGTCAGCTCACCAGGTTCAATAAATAAGTTTACAAATATAACCGTGTTAATTAATATTCACCACGACATAACAAAAAGTTTCTGAAAAAATCTTACCCAAACCATGAAGCTGCGCCATAGAAGTCGGTGAAAACTTTTCCAAAACATAGTCCCCCTCAGCACAGGATCTCCTGGTGAGGACTACGAAAATAATCTACATCTATTTTATATTTAACAAGTATCTTCTTTATATGTAAAAATTTTCTTACATAATACGTACTTAACTATAGTGATATTAAGATAATCACTTACATCACCAGCAATAGCAATAATTTCAAGCCTCAAATAACTTCTGAAATTATGACGAAGATGATCAGTTGATTCGGATTGGACATTAGTTGAAAAATAAAACTTTATTACGCATCTTCCAGAATGAAACCGATCAAATAACTTATATCCTTAACAACTGCATGGGACCATCGATATTATTATGAAGTTAAATAAATTAAAGAAGAGATATTTAATATATTTATTAGTAACGAACGTATGGGACAACTATTATTGCTTTCGGTTTTACGATTTTTAAGAACATTCCTGATTGTTCATATTAACCTACAATTTTCTGTCCTTAAGCAGGGTCTCCTCCGACCGAAAACACGAACATTTGCTTACACACAAACATAACTACTAACATTAAGAAAACTATATGAATACAATACATGTCACCTTATATACAAAATAAACAATAAACTCGTACACACAAACACAGAAATCATTAAAACGTCCCAAGTACACAAACACTTTACGAGACAACACGATAACATACATTTAAACACCATCCACACTAACTATGGTAAACAATCCATTGGTTACGAGGGAGGCAACTTATATAATTGCCTCCCAAACGACATTAAAAACGAAAAGAAGCTGGGTAAATTTAAAAAAAAATTATTAATATTTATTCTTGATAAACAAAATAATGATGTTGAATAGCGCTGTATTGAAATATTTACTTTATTTTAATTTGTATAATTATTTCTAGTTAAATGAGTGAAAATGTAATTTTCTTGAAACTGGAATAAGAAAAAAAAAGAAAAAAAAAATTGTGAACATTGGCAATGGGGGCGTGGTCTTACACACTTGGATGCGTCTGCAGTAAGGTCACACCCCCATTGCCAATGTTTAAAGTAATGTGTAAGCAAATGTTCATGTTTTCAGTCGTGGGAGTGGGCATACATTAATTACGTGAGCATTTTTTCTTCCAATCTAGACCAATTCGTATATTCTTTTCAAGTAACGTGAGATTCCTCCCTCCCCCCTTTTGAGCCCACGTAATTAATGTATGCCCCCTTGCTAAACATGTACATCCGAAGCATACTGTGTGGAATATTCACTTCGTGTTCAATTCTGTTATGGAGAGAATACATAGACTGGGCAATACTAATAGATGTCGCTGATATTTTCGATTTAAATTTTGACACATTCAAAGCCAAATTAGTTCAGTACCCTTTATTTAATCTAAATATATCAACTGCTTTTAGTTTTTTTTTTTTTTATTACTCGGAAATTAATTTTACGGGGTTTTTAAAGTTAGAGTGATAACATCTTTTCAAGTATAATATTGTATGCTAGGCTTTATTTTTATACATCTTTTTTATTTACGTTATACTTAACTATATTATACGTTATATTTAACTGTAGTTGTATATTTAATTTGCAATCGTTATATAAAATCCCAATAGAGTGTTAATAAATGATTAATAAAAACTCTTGAACGGTGAGCTCCCAAATTTGAATAACTTTTTCTGCGTGTTATTAATACAAATGCAATTATTTTCTGCCCGCTGCCTTATTTCCGTTGTGAGATATGTTAGATTAACATAATATGTGTTTCAATAATAATTTGTTTTCATCAAAACCTCAGGCCTCGGGCATGTATTGTCCGAAGATCAAATAGTTCCGCTTTTCCATAAAATCCATATAAATCGAATACTTCCAAACGCATCCGACAACCACAAACTGCTTTTGAAAAGTGATGAAATACGCATTTAAATTTTGTAATTCGAAATACACATATAATTTTTTTATTACAAAATTTTTGAATGTCAACATGGAAACGATTAAAAAATGGCTCACCTTATGTTTACGTTTCTAACTAAAATTACTGATAACGAAAAAAATAAAACACACACTTAATTTCATCAATATTTTTCAAATAGCGGTCGGAAATTTTGGTTTACTAAAGATTTACATTTTAATTATTTAGTGGTTATCTTTTTGATTTGAATATAAATTGTGGTAATTTCTCTTTCTAACACCTTTTGGATCATATTATTATATCTAACCATGATAGTAATGGAGACACAATGATTTCTATGAGACCTATATGAGTTTTTCCAAATCTACTAAGAGATAAAATTATTATGTTGAATGTTTGATTGGTGAAATGCTAACCCGATCAAGCCGGCTAAGTATAAGTAGTAAAACTAATATAATTAAATTTGTTTGACTCGCAACACGTAGGCACGGGGAACCTAACGTAATTGATTCGCATGCCGTTTGTTTACGGCGTGAATTAGTTAGGTCTGAGAGCAGGTGCGTGCGTCACTGCGGCGGGAAGTACTCGTCAAATGGTATGATCTCCCTCCGCTAAGGAGTTATGCTTGAGGTCGACCGCCTGCTTGCTCATGCATGCCGCGTCTACTGTCTTCTCAAAAGGAACCAGTAACGTGACAACATCCTTATTCCCAGCTTTGTTCTTCTCTAAATGTGTATCTTGATGATGGATAAGGAACGTCACAAACGCTGAATGATCATCTCTAGAAATGTATTCTACACTTTTTTAAAAGATCTGTGTATTTTTTACATTGGCTCCTCACGGGAGGCCCAAAGGAAAACAATTTCCATCGTTTTAGGGAAAGGAAGAATGGGAAGTTCTGGGAAGGAAAAGGGTATGAAGGGTGGGTAGGCGGGGGTCAGTGTGTCCAGGAGTGACGAACGTATGAATCAATTCTTCCCAGTACGGTGCAAAGCGAAGGGTCGAGAGAATCCGGCTGGAAAGGTCAAAAGGTCTCCCGGTCCGGCCCAACCTCAACCCAAGAATGCGGGCATCCCTGCTAAGTCACCAAATGTAGTGAACCTCTTGGAGTGACCTTGAGCATTTTTATCTAATAAATGGTTCCTGGGGTAGCGGTACCCATTCTCGCCTCCTAAATTTATGAAGCTAATTGAGAACCCCTTTTCAAATCTTGCTTTTTTCTACCTAGTTTCAGAAATTTTGTTTTTAGTTTGTTTTTGATGAACTTTACATAAAAAAGTGCGCCTTTTGTATTAATATTCTAAGTAACACTTAAAACCTAATCTAACACTTTAAATAATAATTTCCGAGTTTTTTTCATAATTTGTCTTCAGATGGAAAGCCATTCAAAAAACAAAATTGTTTTAAAATATTTGATTAAATTGTTTAAATTAGACATTTCTACTCCTTGCCCTCTCTAGGCTAAGGAAAATTGTTCATCAGTTTGTAGAAACGTTTTTTTATTGGAGAATGTATTTTATCAACTTTAGCAGAAATAGGGACAAGGTAAGCTTATTTCATGTATACAAACACGACAAACACGCATTTTAATAATGGTTATCCTTCAGTGGTCACAATACAATTTTATGGTGTCTTCCTTCCTGCCAGAATTCGGAGATGATAATCTACATCAGCGGTCGGGGAACCGGGGTAAATTTTCCCAAATGGGGTAAAAATGTTTTTTTGGGTGATAAGGAAATTTTTCTAGTTTGCTATTTCATAAACGTTGTAGTATTTTTACAAACTTAATCAATTCAGGTGTGTGCGTGAGAAGTAAGAGATGCGCGTTGTGTGTGTGCGTGGGTTGTAGATCCCTTTTAATGTGAAATTGCTAACATACCAGAAGAACCTCCGGATTTGGCAGAAACAATACTTGAACTTCGATCTAATACTGAAGCACGTATTCAATTTGAGAGTAAAGCCAGTCTTTTTGGATGCCAAAAGTTACGAAGGCTTTTAAAATTGCACATGAGAGGGCGGTAAAAAAGTTGCTGCCATTTGCAACAACCTATCTTTGTGAACAAGGCTTTTCCACTCTAATGAACATAAAAACGAAAAACAGAAATCGATTAAACGCCGAAGACTATATTCAAATTGCTCTTACATCAAAAAGTCCCAATGTTGAAGTAATAATATCAAACATGAAGCAACATCATTTCTCCAAAAACTGGAAGGGAAACCTGAAAATCTGATTTTTTGTTTGATCCAATTTGAGAATTTTATTTTGTTTGTCTATTACGTACTTACTATTTTCATGTAACTTTTTTTTATTTTCCGTGTAAATTAATTCAATAAATAATGTTTATTTAAATATACATTGATTGTCTTCTTTTCAAAATGGGGGGAAGGGGTAATATCGACTTACGCAAAAATATTTTGGGGTAATGGTTAAAAAAGTTCCCCGACCGCTGATTAACATATTCAGATTATCTTCTGAATAGAATTGTAAAACGATCTTTCCTTTTTCGTTGTTGCGGTAAACATACATTCATAAAAATTGGCTACTGTTGATTCCATTGGCTCTAGTGAATGAATGATTGTAATATTCATGAGTTATTATTGTAGATAACGATGATATATCGCTGTTTGAATACATTACCAACACAAGTCAAAATTTTCAGTTTGAAGAAAATAATCAATATTTAAGATTTTTTTAAATTTTTCAAACGTTGAATTTTATTTAAATTTTGTTCGATTTTCAGGGTTTTTCTAGGATTCAATTAGTGCAACTATTAATACCATAAGATTTTTATCTTGAATATTTAAGAAAACAAAAAAATCTTTATACATTTTTTAACTTTTGCGCTCAGTTACATAGGTTTTTCGACCACCACACTAGGCACATGCATTGTTAAAACTGTTATATTTGTCGGCGACCGATCGTAAAATCAGGCGGATCATGATGCGCCTAGCCACATCGTAATCTGCCGCCATTTCACAATGTACCGGATATAGTACACGCGATCCAAATCGAAGACGCAAACAATTTATTCCGATCCGATCTTTGAGAAACGAAAATGGTTGAAATATGAATAAAGTCCTCATTAACTAATTAACTCCTGTTTATTGTCAAAAAGTAAATGCGGACTGCCAATGCATATTTAGGTTAGTATGTCAATTAAACATGGCCAATTTGTTAATATTTTTACGTAATTGCTAGGCGTTTGATATTTTATAGGGTCAATTCATAGAAAATCATTCAAAGTTTCCAGCGTATATCGATTTATTATTTATTCTCTGTCAATATCGGTTCAGCTGTAAACGATGAAACTGTGTTTGGGACATCGATATAAAATCATCGGAATTTGCGCCTACCGATCCGATATTGTAAATTTACCGATTTCACTGTGCTAGAGCTCCAGAAGCAGAATACAAGTTGAGAAATCATGTATCGCCATACTCCGCAAGAACCAGGAATAGTTTTTGAGTTATACGCATTATTTTATTTATAAACAAAGTTACTGCCATAGAAAATCGAGTGAGTACTTTTGCGCCAACCTGTATTATAAAATAAATGATGAATAAGTTTAGTTGGTACACGTATGTAACTGATATGGAACTCTCCTATCGCATTACGTGTTGTATTTCCCCGCTTCGTCGACCAAGGGTAAATTAATGCAGAAATATTAAAACATTTAAAAATAATATTTGACGCAGCTTCCGTAGTGTAAGAATTGAAAAATTTTATGTTCAGTATGCCTTTTAAAAATAATATAGATAATATTGTTAATTAAATCTTAATAAACTTACTTCAAAAGATGTAACGACCCTCTTGCATGAGATGTAACTCTGCAAACAGCATCTTCAAAGACGACACGAAATTATTTTTACATTAACTCCACTCAGGGCCGTGTGGAGTTAATGTAAGAAAAAAACGAAAATTGATTTGTCACAGGCAAGGACACAAGTTTGATTATATTTGTTCCTAGATACTGATATTATCAAAAGTTTCAACAAAAAAATTCAAAAGAAAGACAATATTTGAAAATCTCCTAATACCACCACAGTAAGCCGAAAATGTTGCTAGCCAGCCGAGGAATCGAACACGGGAAGCCTGGGCGGGACTCAAACGCGTTGCCAACTCAGCCACTGATCGGACCTTATAATTTATTAATTAATTACTTATTTGGAACAGTTCCCTCTTACCCCTCAAATGTACAAATTTCTGGATGCGTTGCAACGTTTTTCAATTCCATTTAAATTTAAATTCACGATTCAATTCGACAACATGAATCAGTTTTATGTTTTCATAAAACTTTCAAAATTATTACTTATTAAATTTTATTATTTTTATCCGCCCTGTAGATACACAAGTAAGAGATAAGAGAAAGTTAAAATGATTAACCTTTACTTCCAATTTCCACATAAGTTATTTATCTTGTAGACATGGGCTACAAAAACCAGAACAGCAAACTCCTAAATAATATTTGTGGAAATGTCATCATTAGTATTATTTTGAGAAACTGAAAACCGTTGGTGTTAAAATGATTAAATAGCATTTTCATCCATAAACTCTTTTTTTAATTTTATGATGTTCCAACACATTTACGATAGAAAGGAGAATAAAACTTTCCAGTGTTCACAAATAGTAATAAACGTGATCGATGGAGATTATTGTCATTGCCTCTTTACCCTTCATGTAATATAACATAATCCAGTTAATGCACTTTAAAGGATTGCTATGTGTAAAAACATAAAACTGCCAACATTAATCCACAACCTTTATACCTTGAAAAATGTAGGCACATGAATGCATTACTGGGTATGAATGCGCAACGAAACTATATTTTGATATCATATAAACCAACTACTATAACATACAAGTACGTTATTTAAGTAGGTTTTATGTAACTACATATTTTATAAGTACGTAGTTAGGTGCATAAATGATTGATTATAAATATTCCTCTAACCTTTCTGTTCGTGTTTTAATCCACACAGTTGTAATGGTGTTTTTGAGACAAGTGTATTTTATTACAAGTTTTCCATTATTTCCATCTTACTTCTGAAGTCTTTTGTTAGGCCAACTTTATTGGCAAAATAATGTAGTGAAATGACGCATCCTTGGGGAGCACCCTTCGACCTACCAGAAGACAGGTGAGGCTAGATACTTTAATTCCCAGGACTGTTACTAATGAACTTTAATCGTGTTCTGCGTGATCTCATGGACTATCGATTGATATCATAGTTTATTTCCAATAGTGAACATTGTAACCACTAATACTTTCGTGATGAACGAACCCATGTAAAGTGTAGTCCATGATAAGAGTTCTTATTTCAACATGCCTTATTTTTCAAATAAATACAAAATGCATATCACAATCGATTGCTTTTCAAGCCTTCTTGCACTTTTGACTCTTGCAGAATCTTCTAGACAATGTTATTTGCAATTGCAATTCCAAAAACAATAGAGTTTTTTGTGAGAGAGGAGGACTGGGTACTGAACAAAAAATATCTTTACAGAGAGGGCGATGAGATTTTTCAGATGCACAATACGTTGATTGATTTATGCAAATTCATAAATAACACAGTGCGAACGATGGCAGCCAACGGACCCTAAAACCAAGGCCAAAACCAGTTAATCCAACATCATTTAAACCAATATAATTTTAAACGACATCAGTTAACCGACACCACGAACCACTTAACCAGTGCCACTAAATAATTTAATACGTTCGCCTCGGGCAGTCAATTGGACATGTTCCTGTTGCGTCCGGATTCCTGATGTTGTCGAGACAGGCGCATCCTGGCAGCTGACAAATGGCTAGAATCTGGAACTGCATTTGGTATATGTATATATATATAAAAAAAATTCTGTCTGTATCAGAAGAAAGTACCTACATGTATGTACGCTTTGCTTTTATAAAAAATACATTCTCTAGTTTGTGTACTGAACGTCTGTTGATGTCGTTCAAACAATCCAATTTTAAACATTTTTTGAGGTTCTAGTTCTAGGTTCTAACATTTTAGATACGCTAGTGGTCTATATCTAGTACTAGGTTCTAACATTTTAGATACGCTAGTGGTCGATATCTAGTTCTAGGTTCTAACATTTTAGATACGCTAGTGGTCGATATCTACATTAGTAAGAAATAAAAGTAGGATATATACAGGGTGTTAAGGAACGTCCTTCTTTAACCTTTGATTCCTTACATTATTTGGAGTAAAAATGTGAACGAAATTTTGGTCCGGTGACTTTTGGGTGTTTACTCAACGGAATAACCTCCCAACCTCTTACCCGCCCTCAACTGTCCAACACCTACTATTTATGTTTTTTGTAGAAAAAAAAATAACATCCAAAATGTCACCGGAAACTAAAATTTCATGTACATTTTTTAGTCCAAATAATGTCAGGAATCACTGGTTAAAGTAAGTCAAGTACGTCCCTTAACACCCTTTATATATGTCGCAGGCCAAACGTAAAATCAGGCAGATCATGATGTGCTCCAGGCACTTCACGATTTGCCGCCAGGCACTTCACGGTGTGGCTATGCACATCATGATTCACCTGATTTTACGATCGGCCTACGACGTATACATATGATCACATCTGCCGTGATGGTGAAATTGCAATGCTGTTCGAAACGTTGGCTAAATAAAGGGGTAGCGCCACACGGCATAATGCCCCAAAAATAAATAACATTAAGTTCCTTCTCATCATATTTATGTAAAGGACTACCGACAAAAAAACTTACACTTTTATATGATGTGTCACTATTGTCACTAATTGTTCCACTCAGATATTATTCAAACACTTTACAAAATATAGTACATAAATGATAAATAAATAACAAAAAATAATATATAATACCCAAATATAATAGTTATAAATCTTTTGTTGCAAAAATCATTTACAAATAAACGTTGACACGGGATAATGTTTAAATTGCATACTCCTGTAATGACCCCATGCAATCTTTTTGTTTACGGATGATGCTCAATGGGGATCTCTTCAAGTCTAATTATTTATCATTCATTTTTCTATTGAAGTGAGGTGATGCTCAATGGGGATCTCATCAAGTCTAATTATTTATAATTCATTTTTCTATTGAAGTGAGGGTTCTAGGATATATATAAAATGGCTACAGCCATATTTGTTTCACGGTTACTAAAAATATACCATTGAATTTATGATTGAGACCAAATAATCGAAACAATGGCATCGGATTTGCACCGTGGATACCTATCGTGGGTTTATTTATTGCTATCAAGCTTAATTTGAAGAACTTCATTTAATTTTTTTTTTTGTATATTCAATTTGAAAGGGTATGGGTACCGCCGCCCCGGGAAGCATTTATTGGACAACCAATACCTCTGCCATAGGTCATCACGTTTGGTGACTTAGTAAGAGTGCCCGGGTTTAGGGGGTGAGATCTGTCTAAGTCTTGGCGACATTTGCCCACCTTGTGCGTGGCGGGCCGGATCGGGAGATACTGGTTGAAGGAGGCTCTCCAGCCAGACTCTCTCGATCCATCGCCTTGTATTGCAATGGGAGGGATGGATTGATACGTCCGTCACTCCTTATCACATTGACCACCAGATTCCTACCCACCCCTCATACCTTTTTCCTTCCCAGAGCTTCATGTCCTTCCTTTCCTTAAAAATACCTTCTATACAGCACCCCCTAAGATGGCAAAGGTTCTGAGGGAAATTATAGGGTAGTGGGGAGGGGAAGGAGATAGTGAAGTGGAAGGTGGGGACGTACCTGGCTATTCAGATCTGGTCACCAAACACGGCTAACGCCATTTCAAGCGACGTTTCAATTCTGAATGACGGTCTAACACCAGGGCGATATTGAGAGTATCTTCCACTCTGGATATGTATTTAATTCTGGTTGCTAGTTTTTAGTGATCTGTAGGACACAGTAACACTGTGGCAAAGAATTCCTGATGCACTCGTGAACTAATCAGTCGAGCGATTCTATATCTTTTGTGGGATCGAGATCTCCTGACGGACGAGATCTCCTGTCAGATTTGTGTGATTTTCTATGGCTGTTATTTGCTTTTTCTATGGGTTTCAGGTCAGGTTTGCCGATTTAAAACGATCCGTTCTAAAATATGTGACAGCTCTCAGTTGAAATCCGACATCCGCCCGTAGAAAAAGGAAATAACAGTCATAGAAAATCACACAAATCTGACAGGAGATTTCGATTCCACAAAAGGTATGGAATCGCTCGGCTGGGAATGTTTGTCTTTCTTTTAAACAGCAAGCTAAAGAAAAGAAAGAATAATTTTCGTGTATTAAAGTTTCTCGTCAATATGCCATTAATAATACACATTGCTGGAAAGTGAAAGATTACTTATTTACGTTTAATAGTTTTAACGTTTAACAGAATTCCGAAAAACTTTAATTATGTGAAAATCGTTCCCGCAAACCCCTGAAAAATCACTGAAAAAATACTGCTCGCACAAGTGAAAAATCACATCATTACCACAACATTCTTAAGAGAAGAAACGTTTTAAATTAGAAAACAGCTGTACATAAAAGATATAAAAATATTAATGAATTGTTTGAAAATAACAAAGACGATATCCCGCACAGTGGCACAGTGGTGGCTTGACAGCACCAGACCAGATGCCAGAGTTGAGTAACCGTAGCAGACGCAACCAAGTCACGCAACTTGGCGTTACGTGTTGAAATACAAGAAATTTTGGCTCAAAATAGTAATTATTCAAGTAAAAATGAATGATATTATTATATCACATCATACAGTCGTCAAATCGAGCAATTTGCATGTTTTCTCTTGTCGTTAGAAGCAATCAGACTGGTCGATTCGTGAGAAGATATAAATAATTGTTATTGAATGCGTCCATAAAATAAGTGAATAATGGTAATGATAAATAATAATTTGGATGGGTGTTAACTGCTCACCCAGAAGATCAAATAAACGGGGCGCACGACGCGGCTATTTTCAAATTGAGTGCGGTTTTGTGTAGAGTGCCTCCTCTCAAATTTTCAATTTGCGAGGAGGTTAAATTTGGAACCATTTATTGGATAACCAACACTCCTGCCATAGGTCACCCCAAGTGGTTCGCTACGTTTGGTGACCTAGCAGAGGTTCCTGCAATCGTGGTCTGAGGTTTGATGCGTTTGCAAACATACTGCGGGCTGGATCGACAGAGACTGGTTGAGGGAGACATTTTGACCACTTCAGCTGGACTTCAGTTGGAGTAGGAGGGATGGATTCCGTCATTCTGAACAGATTCCAGATTCAGATTCCTACCCACCTCTCATACCTTTTTCTCTCTCAGAATTTCCTCTCCTTCCTTCCTTCCTTTCCCTAAAAAGACCCCCCACGCAGCGACCCAAAAGATAACATAGGCCATGAGGGAATATTTTTCTCAAGGTCTCCTGTGAGGAGCTAATGTAAAAAAACGCAATTCAAACCTATAAAACATTGGCATGTCATACATTGGTAATTTTAAACAGAATGATTCCAAGGAAGACTACTGCGCTCTTATTATTGAGGGCGCATGATTATATTTGCACGAGGGAGGTCATTTCATAACTCTAGCCTAAAATATAACGTGATTGCAAATTGTATCGTTCGGGAAAGTAGAATCTGTGGTCTTAAAATTCATATTACGAGTATTAGCAGATTTACCTAAACTAACAAACTATTTTACGTTTCATTGCGTACAATTAATTCTATCATTCGGACTCTTAGCTTGGCTCGACTCAATGTTCTGATATCGTCGTCGGGGGTTCCCGACTACTTCTACTAAATATGTTTTCTCCTTCTCCAAACCAAACCACCGCTAAGCAGCTTGACGCTTGCTGCAATAATAAACGCCCCAGATGCGTGCGAATTTCTTTGAAAATAGTTTCCGCATGGTTTGGCGCCCAGTAAGCGGAAAATTTGGATGTGAATTGTCGCTAGGTGGCGTCGAGACAAATTATGTCTTCATTTATTGGGGAAATACTTAAACTTGTCAAATATTAATTATTATTAATATTATTTATTATGACGGATTTAACACTAACAGTGTCTCTCTCGCAAAAATAAAGTTGGTTGTTTTCAGGTGGAAAAAATATAATAAGCAGTAATTGTTGAATGAAACACTAGTATATATTGAATCATTTGGCGGGTATAAGATAAGCCGCCATAGCTCAATAGGGAGAGCAGCTGACCGGCAATCAGAAGGGCACGGGTTCAAGTCCCGTTGGCGTCATGTATCTTTTCTCGGAAGATTTTTTAATGTGGATGAGTGTTTCAGGCTGATAATTATTGCTTATAATAATAATGATAATAATTTAAATCAAATTCAATAATGTTATTAGTAAGTTCTGCGAGTATTTTACTTTTTTTATTATTGTGATAGCTGTTTCGGCTTGCATGGCCATTTTCAAACTGTGGTTAAACCACTTTCAGACGACTCATTTATTTACCGAATATATATTTATAAAAGTGCCTAAAATGATTTATTACCGTTTAAACTGATTTACTGAGAAAATAATTGTTGCAATGGAATCTCTGTTTTGTGGGGAAATCTGTTTTATGTTAATGTGTTCTTAGTTGTTTAATAATGATGTGACTGCTATTGACTTATTTAAATGTGTTATATCGTTTAAGTTTTGTATACATACTGGGGAATAAATCTTTTTTTAAACTTTATTAATTCGTGTTATATGTATTATGGGCATTCATTACAAAAATAATAATAATTTGGATATTGCTGGCGAATGTTTATCAGATTTATCCGCAAAAAGTACCCGGCAAAGGTTTTTAATTTTAAAACCCACGTTTTATATTTATTAAAGTGACAAAGTATATTGTTTACCAAAAGATTATTAAGACTCGTAGGTTATTAAGTTATCATTAAAATTGGGTTATTATTGGCATTGCAATTATGTACAATACTTCGTACTGCGTATTAAATTCATCGATCCATATTTCATTTTGTTATTGGTCTTGCCAAATATTTTCTATAGATTTTAATGCATTGACGGACACTTGCCGGAAAATACCGGAAAACAGAGTTCCGTTTTACGACACATGCCATCACATGTCTTTTGTCACAGAACACATGTTTTGTGAAGTCGATTAAAATCAATAGTAAAACATGAACGTTTGTGGGTGTTACATTATCGAGTACGGAAGTGTTCGCGTTGTGACACAAATAGACAGACTACATTTGATACTGCAATACAAAACATGACTCCCCTGTCGTCGTTCATAAAATGTACATCGCTTCATAAAACATCTCCTTTAAAACGATATCTATTTATTTATTTATTTATTTAAGGAACATAAACAGTCTTAGTAACATAATATACATAAGAGGATGATAAAAAAACAGACCAATTATTAATGTTCACAGATAGGTATTTAGAAACATAAAAGTAACTGAATGTAAACTAGAATATTTAAGAAAAGTAAAAAAAAACTGGTCAAAGCAGCAATTAAAAAAATAATTATAATACAGGTGTAGATTCAACAAGTTGTAAACCTAAATATAAAAAACACAACAATAAAATAAATGCCATTATAACTGTACTCAAATATGTAGCCTGCGAAATAGGTATTTGGATTGGGACGGGTAAGGGAGGACAGGGATAAGTGAAAGTTGGTAATTTAAAAATATTAGGTACAATTAATTTAATCATCATGAATATGACGTGTTATTCGCACCTACAATGCGATACAATGAAATTCTGTAGCGAAAGTAACTAGCAGTGAATATGTCAGCAAGTGTTTCTGTACGTGCAAATTTAATGTTATAGTAGTTACATAACCCTTGCATAAATTCAATTTGGTTGGAATTGGTGTTGCATCTATCAATATAGAACAGGGTATTTTGTCTGCTATGTCGAGTAGGCACATGGAAATTTATTTTATTTAGCAACTCCGGGCAGTCAACTTTCGAGTTAATAATTTTGTACAGGAGCATCTGATCAGCGACAAGCCTCCTGTTGAGCAGTTTCGTGATTCGAAAGTGGTTCTCGATTTCATCGTAAGAGTTGTATACATTGAATTATTTAAAATTGAGGAATTTGAGAAATCGCTCCTGAACTCTTTCTAACCTGTTAACATAAACAATATAGCGCGGGTTCCAAACCTGTGAACAGTATATCGATAGACATTGTGTCATATCGTATCTTCTCTAAAACGACATCAACACACGTTATGTCCGTGAATTTGTTAACATAAAATGGCTAGAATCTTGATGGTACGTATTCATCACGGCGCTGCGCGCTGTACGGCATCCATGGCGACCTCCTCTTTCCACTGTCTGAAATCCCTCACCATTAGCATCTAGTCTTCAGTTCTTCCCATCCTGGTCTAATTATATTCACTTCCTTCTCGGCCCGCCTATGGGTCGCTGTCATCGTCCGTTCTTTCAAACGTATTTACGTTATGTTAGCTTTTCCCTGTTTTCAACTTTCAATTCAATTTATTCATTTTAAAAACATTACGAAATTAACATATCATTAACGTTTTTAAATTAGAGAAAATATTTAAGATTAGATAAGCCAAATTAAACAGCAACAAAGCTTCTCGTCTAAAGTGTGCCTCATCGATGTTAAACACATCGATATTCGAAGTGATTCTACTTAACAACAAGACTATTGGCAAGTTAGTTCTGCAAACCGGGAGATAAAACAGTCTATTCTGTCGGTGACGAAGATAACCATCGGGCACATAGAAACTAATGCTCTCCATGACAGTCGAGTTTTCGAACCTTCCACGAATCAGTCTCAAGAAATGTGTTACAATGAGCACATCCCTTCCGACTCGTAGTTGGTTCATACCTAAGAGTATGGATCTTAGTTCCATGGTTCATACCGAGCATGCTCAAGAGAAAGTCGGAAGGATAGAGCCACGGGTAGTTGCTATACTCCCTTAGGTAGAGAAATCTCAGAAATTTCATCTGAATCTTCTCCAGCATGAGGGAATACTTGACTTGATGCGGGCTCCAACCCACCGATCCACTGTCAAGCCTACTACTCCAAACCAAAGCATATTATTTACATATTTATTTTTAACGTTTTGATACTAATCATTCTGTTTGTATTGTTACAGCCGCATCATACCGCGGGAGGGGTGCAGACGAGGGTCCAGCACACTACGCGGCTCGCGTGCAGTTCACCGGCACTTCACGCGCGCTGGGCCCGCTGTTGCTGGCAGCCGGCGCGATCATGGCCGCGCTGGGTGCAGCTCTGTGCGGGCTGGCTCGCTACGCGGCACGGGCGCACCAGCGGCTCGGATTCCGCTGCCCGCTGCACGGTGACTTCTACCCGCTCAGCCCGCAGGCCAGCGCTCGCACTATCGGTGAGTTCTTGTTTGAGAGAGTCAAATCATTGACAATCGTTGGACTATGAGATAATATTGTTCATTCTGAAATTTTAAAATATGAGATTGACAATTATGACGGTTTGACAGAAGATGGTAATGGCTGAATTGCAGACGGATTGCAATCTAATGCCTACAATACACGACATCTTTTTTCAGCCAAATTCCAATTAGAGACCAAAGTCAACATTATTCGCTTTACGCGATAGCTATTTTCATCTCTATTTTCATATCTACGATTTCAGGTGGCATCACAGCAAACAGCATGGTTCATGTATTGTTTGTAGTGATGACAATTGAAATCGTAGATATAAAAATAGAGATGAAAATAGCGATGGCGTAATGCGAATAATGTTGACTTTGGTCTCTAATTGGAATCGGGCTGAAAAAAGATGTCGTGTATTGTAGGCATAAAGTAGGTTTTACATCTTTTTTGTTATTTGTTTTCGTGGTGTTATGCCGTGTTCCGCTACCTGCTTACTGTGTCCATCATCAGGGCAGATGTGAGCAGGTTTTACACCATCTCTTTTTTCAGCCCGATTCCGATTAGAGACCAAAGTCAACATTTTTCGCTTTACGCGATCGCTATTTTCATCTCTATTTTCATATCTACGATTTCAATTGTCATCACTGCAAACAACACATGAACCAGCTGTTTGCTGTGATGCCAACTGAAATCGTAGATATGAAAATAGAGATGAAAATAGCGATCGCGTAAAGCGAAAAATGTTGACTTTGGCCTCTAATAGGAATCGGGCTGAAAAAAGATATCGTGTATTGTGGGCATAAGAGTGATGATAAAAAATATGAAAAATGGTTAAATAGATTATGTTAGGTTAGGGTTACCGGCTATTTAAAAAAAAACAACAACAATTTCATCGCTTTTAAGACTTTTCTGAGGTGGTTCTGAGTTGGTTTCATGCTGACTTGCCATAGAACCGTACTCACATATACATAAATAGGAAAAAACTGATAAACACGTGTCGGCCAGTGCCTTTGTTATTAGATTACACAATAACATTAATATCTTCCTTCCTACACTTTCCAAAAAATGACTCGGGTTTCCCATTGGCTCGTATTACCCATTTGCTATAAAGTTGGTACTTTTACAGTTAACACTAAGCTCAGTGTTTACAACTTCATTAAAAATGCACGAAGCCTTCTGAGCCACATACTCCCAACCCAACCCAACCCAACCGTATCTCAGTTGAACCCACCAAGACCGATGCCCTCATTACTCCCCCTTTGGATCTCCCATGTTTTCCCACATTACCCTTTCTGCTCGTACTTTCCTGGTTTCTTGTTTTTTATAGCCTTACCCTTTTACTAGTTTATCTTCCGTACGCGAGCTTTATTCACGATTAAATAGTAATTTCAAACATTTTTTTAAAGGATGGGTCAGGTACTAGATAATAAATCACTTTAACCAGCATTTCTCTCTACTTTCCCACTTTTATCTTTCTTAAATCGTATAATTTATAATTGAATCCATCGAAGCCAGAGTAAAATCAAAAACTGGTCGTACTGTACAGGGCTCGCAGATACTTTAACAGTAGACAACTGCTAACCATATACAAATCACAAGTGCGCCCCACGGTTGAATTTGGCAGCCACCACTAGTCTGGAGCTCCAAAATACCTGAAAAATACCCTCGACTCTGTACAGAAACGGGCGGTCCGTTTGACAGATTCTCCCATCTTAACAGACGGATTGCAATCTTTAGAGCACAGGTGGGAATGCTATCCTTGTTCTACCGGTATTACGATGGAAGATGCTCCGAGGAATTAGCGTCATTGATCCCCTAGGCACCGGTGCATAGTCGTGCCCAACACGGTTGACATTTGCCACATGAGAACAGGTCGCTTCTTCGACTCGTTCTTGTCTTCAACAGCTCGGCTGTGGAATGATTTTCCGGCCTCTGTGTTTCCTCCCTCCTACAACACGGGTCTTTTCAAGACCAATGTTCATTCCTTCCTCTCCTCAAAAAGACCCTCCACACAGCATCCCAGACGACATATGCCCTGAGGGAAATTATTATCCTCAAGGCCTCCTGTGTGGAGTTAATGTAAAAAATATATTAATAATCATTTTTCACGGTGTGTCATTAAATTATATCTTGTATCCATGAAATTCCTGAATTATTTTCTCCAATAAATTGATCATCTCTTGGTACCTTCAGTCTTCACCAATCAGCCTGGTTATCATCAGGACAAACTTCACTCTACAGACTGCAGCCCGGAACTGAACTTATTCCAGCCCTGAAGGTTTCGAAATCATATCATTTTCACTACGTCTTCCATCAATGGACAAGCAGTTGCGATTTCTACTCTAACAATGGGTTCAAATTTTCTATTAAAAATCTCCCTTCTACGTCTTTTGCACAATGCTCTTTTCTTTTAAATATAGATAATCTTCAAAAGAGAGTTGCTCTAAAAACGTAACGTGTCGCATTGGTACCCATAAATAATGAAACTGCATTTAATGATGCGAACGTTTATTTAATACAATGCACTCGAAATAGAAATGTAGAACACTTTTAAATGATGCCTACTTTTCCACCATTAAGATCCATATATAATTCACTCGCAGTGTTTGCTTCGGCAGAAGGTATTTTTATAAATGTGTGGTTGAATGTAAATTGTAAATGTAAAATACAATATGCATTATAATGCACATTGTATGTAATACCCACACTTTCTCTGTATACATTATACAAGCATCGCGTATCTTTTTAACAAACAATGGATAATAATAGAGCGAAGTTCAGTATATCATTTTCAGTATCTTTTTGTAAACAAAAATGTCTTATAATAAAATGTTCTCTGGGAACAATAAATTTGGTTTTATTCAGTTTCCTAGCTTATCTGTACTATTTTGTTCGTATTGAGTTGATTGTATTGAATAATTTGTTAAATTTAACTAAATTTCTCTCCGCGCACCATATTAGATAGTAAATAACGTTCATGAAAATTATATTATTTTTCTATTTTTTTAACTATCCGCCTGTTTTCCAGGGAGCTAACGCTGCAATTTTCAGACCCGCCGCGACTTTCTAACACGTGCAGTTTTTTTAATATTTATACATAAACAGTTGGGTTATTGGAGATTTCCAATCATATCAGTGTAAAGTGTTATTACGAGTATATTTATAATCTAACCTCGGAAACACGCCACCCTAAGGTAAAAGGATTGCAAGCTTTGAAAACAACACAGAATAATTTACTAATAGACCTTTTTACTAACCCCTCAGGCCTCGCGCCTATTTTCCCGGAAGGTCAAAATATATCCGCTTTGCAATAAAATCCAAATAAATGGAATATTTCTGAACGTATCCGAAAAATAAAAATATGCCTTTGAAAGGTGATGAAAAACGCCTTCAAATTTTGTATTTCGAAATAAACATATAATTTTTTTTAATGCAATCGTAAAAAGTTTTAAAAATGGCTGACCTTACGTTTTTTTTCTAACTAAAATTTGAAAAATAATAAAAACACCCTTCAACATACTTTTTTTTCGTTTCAAATAAAAATAATTAATTAAAAATTCCCAAAACTTTCCCAAATTACGCTTGGAAATGTTGATTTTATAAAGGTTTTTTATTTATTTTTATTTATTTATTTACTATAGATACATACAAAAGTACAAAACACATATTAGGAAGCTTTGCCTGGCCAACTAGGAAAGTTTCCCGTACCAGGACAGACAAATTTACAGGTTTAGTTCATTTTATACATACATAATTACATAACAAAAAAAATAGAAAAAGAACCTGGTAGCATAAAGTATATTCGGATTTGCGGAATTAACCTGATAACATATAATATATTCAGATTTACAGTGTATGAGATAAGTAGGTAATAAAGTTAGTAGCATTGAAAAGTCAAAAAGTGTAAACCAAGTATTTGATAACAAGTTGGAGGAATTACAACAAGATTCACAATATAGAGAGATGAAGTTATGTGTTTAAAAGTGTGAACTTATAATACATAGTTCACTTATAAGAGAAATACATAAAAATTTACAATATTAGATATAATTTATGTATGTAAAAATATATATTAAGTTGTTTTTTTATTATTTATTTATGCGCTGTAACTAATATGTAAACAATTATGTGCAAACATGACATTATCTTTACTGATTTAAAAACATGTTTTCAGTACATTTTATATTATACGACAATACGAATATACACCGCGCTCATGTCTTGTAGTACTACTGCTAAAATACGAAACAATAACTATGAAATACCAGTGCTACTTTGGTAAAGGTATAAGTAGTATATATTTGGTAAAGGCATAAGTAATTGGTGCATTATTTCGTATGTCATACAAGTTGTGATAAGTATTGTTTATTTATTATAAATCATCACCGCTATAAAGTACCAAGATTCACACAGCTAGTCTTGATGTTAGTGAGCGACGTGAGTATATTACGCCTTACGTGAAGCACTAACAGTGAAATAGCGAACAGTATTCAGGGGCACAAAAGATTGATTTAAATTATTGAAAAAGGTGTAGATTTAAATTATTTTGTAGTTAAATTTTAGATTTCAATATAAAGCGTGGTGTTTTCTCTTTCTAATGCCGCCGTTTAGATCATCTTTCTAAGCATGATAGTAAGGGAGACAACGATTTATAGATACCTATGAGAACTATACCTACGAGTTATTCCCAAAAGCGAACAAATTAGGCTGAGGGGTTAACAGAGCTCTGAGATAGAAATAGCCGACCTAGAAGTAGGTACAAAACAGAAAAGCTTTGCAAATAATTACATCTCGCCACTGTTAGACAGTTTTCGCTGCTTCAGACAAACAGATTTTCGGCTTTATTGTAATGGTACTTCCACACCAAAGCCAACCTTCCAACTCCGAACTTAGTTTGGGGTTGGAAGGTTGGCCGATCGTGTGGTGGCTGCGGCCAACCCTCCAACCCCGAATTCCGAAATGGTGGACATTGAACAGCTGTAGCTACGCTGTATCTTATGTCCATTGCCTATAATTATTCCGCACGTATAATTATATACTTATGTACACGACATGTTTTCAATCAATTGTTATACTACTCTCCGTAATAATACTGTCATTTTAATAGAACGCGGCCGCGCGTCTTGATCGCCTGCCGTTCGCAGACTGATGTGTGGACAGCTACGGCAGGCTGGTTCGTGTGAGTTGGCCGTCGGGATCGCCTCGAGGGCGATCCCGGGCCAACTCGAACTCCAACCTTCCAACTCGAACTTCCAACGCACGAACACCCCTCCACACGATCGTCCAAACGTTTGAAGTTGGAACGTTGGCCGCTGTGTGGGCTTACCATTAAGATTTCACGCAAACGAATTTATGAAAAATATGTTACTCCTGTAATAATTATTATCAAACGTACATACTAATTTCGGTTGTCGGTGCGTGTAGTGAATAAATTATTCTTACGTGAAATTATTCACATTCAATGAAATAATTTTGCCTTGAAATTTTCAAAATTGGAACTGTTAGTGTGAATTCAGGCAAGCAACAAAGTAGGTAACAATTACTTAGTAATAAGTTGTTTTTTTTCGTTTTTGATAAATTTTGTGAATTTTCGAGTTTTATCGAAATAATTGTGTGTAGATCTGTAGGGATGGAGGTACCTATGTAACTAAACAACAGTCACTGTTTATTTATCTACGTAACTGGATTATTGTAAATAATTGATATTGTGTTCTTGTTTCAGCGGCCCTAGAGAAAGGGGGTTCACGCTGGAGACAGTGGTGCCCCCGCAGCGCCGCCCCACAGTGCCCGCGCAGTCGGGGGCCACGCGCGCCTGCGCCCCCTTGCCCGGCACCACTGCCTTTCCTGGTCACCAGCATGAGGTGAGCCCCCGTACAATGTCTACTTATTATAATTTACACTAAACTTCATTCCATCCTTCAGGTCAGTGGTTGAGTGGGCATCATGTTTGGGTCTCACCCAGGGGTTGCGTGTTCGATTCCTCGATTGACTAAGTCCTCCATCACGACTCAAGCAACATTTTCGGCTTACTGTGGTGGTAGTAAGAGATTTTCAAATATTGTCGGGTTATTCCTAACCCGGGGATGTTTGTCTTTCTTTTTAAAAATATCCTAACGGACGGATGACAAAATTTGAATTTTAGAACAATAGCAAAAATAAGTTAATTGCTCCAGTAGTTCGAAGCGTCTAGGGCAGCGACCGTCACACTTTTCTGGTCAAGGGCCACATAGGACAATGTGAGGTATCATCACCGCGGGCCGCACACTTATAATATCGGGGAAGAGGGGGTTGGAGGGGGAGGGGGGGGGGGTTGCACCTTTTTGTTTATCAAGTTTAAAAAAGTAAGTACCGGGTTGCTACCTCCTTCCTTCTTGTATTCATGATATATTGTCAATTCTTAATAATAATAATACACGTAAGATCATAATATTATATTAAAAAAATTATGTACTTCTGTAATAGAATCTTTCAGTTCAATTTTCATTCAATTCCTGTACTACCGAAATGTGTTAATTTTTTGCACATGTGATAAAAATGATTACAATACATACAATAACAAAAATTAACCAATATTAAAATTTACTTTGCTTTATTAGTACGTGATTAGCGTATTTTTTTGTCTTTTTTTATTTCATATTTTTTTACCTGCCCACGCCCTCACTGTGCCATCTCAACGCCCTCCAATTTTTTCTCGGTCTTCTACTGCCCCCCTGAAAGTCTCAAACGACCACAAGGGGGCGTTAACGCCCACGTTGAGAACCTATGACGTACACAATGCGCGCGTTCAAAATCGGTTTAGGATGTGTTCAAAAACCAGCTAGGCGTTCTAAAATCAGATTTCGGTGGACCCCCTGCTACATTCTACCACATTCCCAAAACTCTTGAAGATTAGATCTGACGATGGAAATTTGCATCGCGGCTGAGTTCCAACCCTAAATTCGGAGTGGTATAAATAAAAAGAAAAATAGTGTATTTTCTTGTGTTCTATGTATTAAAATAATATGATTACAGACTTAGGGGGGAAATACATGTAGATGACTCAAAAAAATGTTTTTATTTTTTTTTTATTTCAAAAATTGTTAGTATACCTAACTATTGAATATGTTCCCAAAGTTTTAAATAAAATTTTCAATTCGTTCCGGTGTTATGAGGGTGGGTGTTTGTGCCGAACCGCGAGGTAAACTTGAAACGCATTTTTTTGAATTTGTGTGCACTTTAGCTCAGAAAGTTTTAACTAAACATTTTAAAAATTTGCAAATACCTTATTTATATAATTACGCTCTAATTATGTGAACCGAAATTCGTAGTAATATCATTGTCAAAAGTACTTTTTAATTGCAAAAATAATGGCAAAAAATCAAGGTTTCCTGTAAACCTCTAAAAAAAATTATTTCCATTTTTTTGGGAAAAGTAAGGTTTACATAGAAGAGACGCATGTTCTTTTTAAGATGAAAACTATGGCCTTCAAAATGCACACAAAAGCTACGTCTGATGGTAACGTTCGATGCGTAGCTGCTGATAATTTTCATATTTTCCGAGGAAATGCTTCGAAAAATTCACAATATTTTTTAAATAAATGTATAAAATGACCTCAAAGTTTCAATAAATTATACTAATTTAAAAAGAATTAATTGATAGATAATTGTGCGGGTCGCAGTTTGACGACCACGGGTCTAGGGTTAGGGTGTCTTACACAATGAAATCGATAACCTTACAATATCGGATCGAGAGACACAACTACCGATGATTTTATACCGTTTTACCGAGCACGGCCGCACTATTGATAGCCAGACCGATGTTGACAGGGAATAAATAAGAATATATGATGACAATACTGGCCGATCTGTATTTGGATTTACATTCGTAATTGTGAAACGACTTCGAATTAAAAATACTAATAAATTCACAATTTCGAAATGAAATATTAACTTTTATATACATTCGCGCTTCGCATGTATTTTTTGAGATTAAATGGGAGTTAATTAGCTAATGAGGTCGTTCGTCATATTTCAACCCCTTTGTTTCGTTTATTTCGTTTCTTCAAGATCGACCAGAATAAATTAATCACTTCTTAGATGAATTATTTAAGATCGCGTAAACGATTTCTTTTGATTCTAAGAGTTTCGTTAACGAACGGCATTATTCAAAATGTTAAGTATATTGACAGCTTATCTGACACTCATGGCCACGATAAAAATTGTCAATGGTCAGTCGGAATATCTCTTATCAATTGTTGACCGTGCTCGAAAATATTGATAACTGACCATAGATGACGGATTTAGTCAATATCATATTGATATCGGGTTTTATCCTAAAATGAACCGCCAAGGTTCAAGATCGGGTTAGTTTTACAAAAAATATTAGACCGACAGCACTCGTGATAGCTGCTTTTCCACATATAAGTAGGTACTTGATCAGAGAGCGGGTACTCTTGATACGATCACTTCGCCAGTGGATCATGATCGACCCGGGTCGAATAAAATAATGAATGCCACATAACTCTGTTGGTTCCTACTCCTTGCCTCATTTTCATTTATAACTAGAAATAAATAAAACAAAAAATAAAGTTTTTTTTAATTTGTGTAGCGCCGGTTTCGTAAAAAATTACTTCTATTAATACTTACTCCGAGTATTGGAATGACTTGAAGAAATACAAGACACTTATCTTACTATTCATTGAAAAAGGCCCAAAATGATGCATGTACCACCATACTAATAATTTTAATTTTATACAACTGATACGCATTCTAGTATTAACCCCAAGTTGTTTTAAGCTGTTTATCAGTTGTTTAAAATTTAAAAACGTGTATTAGTTTGTAGGTACTTAAGGCCGTTGGTATTTAATAACCGTTTACAATCGTTCCGCGTGTAACATTCGCAAGAATTATTACATTAAAATGTTTAGGTTTACAGGAAAAACCTTGGTGTTTTAATTTAAAATTCTAGCACCAAATTGGAAAGTTCACCAACTACCGCCAACATGTTCACAGAATTCTGACTTAAAAATGCATGTATGCTTGAATGTGCAATGTGCACGTACGCCGAATGAATATACATTATTATTTGTCACCCGAATGTAGTAAAACTCTACCACCCACGTGCAGAACATAAAAAGCCCACGTGTGGAGCAATATGCAATCTGTATGTATACTAACTGCACTTGCTAGCTGCACAATATTATGGAAGTATCGCATGTTATTATTTCTGGAAGCGTTCCTGTTGGCTAACTTCCAACTTCAGACGCAGTTGTCTCCGTTTCCATCTATCCTGAACTCAATTTGCCGAATTATATATCTACAATAATATTATATTCATTTGAATACAGAATATTCTTGCTTCTTACTTCCATGAACTTCTGAGCTGGATTAAAAAAATTCACTTCGAAAGCTCGGTAACAAATAGGGGAAAAATATTATTGACAGTGAATTTGTTTAAATACTCTGATACAAAACCTGTTATTAATTGTTAGGAACTGCCTACCCATTGATCCACAATAGGTACTTCGGTTAATTAGAGCAGTCATTAAGTTTAATATGCACATTGGTGATCATAATTCTGCTAATCTTACAAAATGGCAATAATGCATCTGTTTTATTACATTCTTCCGCTCCTTTCTCGTTCGGATCTGACTCAGATAAACAAAAAACGTAGATGTCTGTTTGCTTTATCCGTTTTTGTTAATATCAAAGAACCCTGTAATTTGTTTTATGAATTTTATCATGCAAGTTATTTTCTAAATTATCTAGGAAAACACTGCTTACTTCAAAGTAATTTGCAATGTTTACGAGCCTAACTTGGTGTAATATTGTGAACAAATAGGTAGGCACCGTTCCTAAAGAATTGTTTATTTCGAGCAAAATGCGTTCGAAATTGTTTACTTTCAAAATTTTAATTCCAATGTCTGAGAAAAAGATAAGTTGTGCTTTTTTTAAATTTACTAGCGGAATGGGAGCGGAACAAACCGCTCTCATCTTCAAGGTCTGGATACTGGACAATGAACATTAGTCACCATCCACACTATCTTCTTTCTCACAATAATTTTTCAAATTAACCCGTCTTCTGCGAAATGTTTTATAAAAAATTTAAATCTCACAGTACTCTTGACTCCCGTCGGTTCCAAATTCACAAACCATGTTATTTTTTTTTTAATAAATTCAATGTCGTTAGGGAAGCAGCCAACCTGTTCAAGAACCACAATCTTCCAAGTTTGATACGTTTAAAGATTTTCACGGCCAAAAGCATTTTCGTTATTTGTTTTTGGGGTGTTATACCGTGTTGCGCTACCTCCTTATTTAGCCAACGTTTCGGACATCGTTGCAGTGTCCATCATCAGGGCAGATCGGTAGATCACACATCTACCGGATTTGCCGGATCTGCCCTGATGATAGACACTGCAACGATGTCCGAAACTTTGGCTAAAGAATGAGGTAGAGCAACACGGCGTAACACCCCAAAAACAAATAACGAAAATCTTCCAAATTTGTTTATATATTGTCCCTGTCTGTTAGCTTGGCTCACATCACGTATCACTGACATGTGAGTTAGAATAACTCATCTCAACGCACGTTTCCCAGTTTCCCAGTAGACAAGATTCATAAATAAGCTCACACTTTTATTAAAATAATATACTAACAGTAGCCACTTCTGTGCATTGCGGCTATTTGTGGCCTTTCTTTGTGCAATCAGTGTTTACGGCATATAAAATATGACGCTGAGTTAGACATTTCCATTGCTTTCGAGAACCTCGTCTGTCCTGTCATGCCCTCCATAAATATAGTGTATTATCGGATCAGCCTCGTAAATGTCTAGATTTTATTTTATCGATTTGAATGTGCAGGGTATTTCCGTCCATATCAATAGTGTCACATC
The DNA here is from genome assembly GCA_929108145.2 of Limnephilus rhombicus. Classification (NCBI taxonomy): domain Eukaryota; kingdom Metazoa; phylum Arthropoda; class Insecta; order Trichoptera; family Limnephilidae; genus Limnephilus; species Limnephilus rhombicus. The sequence continues at coordinate 18,447,376 of OV815278.1, read as the reverse complement.
TATTCTTGGTCACCCTTGTGAACTTCATATTTATATCCAGAACCGTTTTCATAATAAATTGTAAGGTTTTAAAATTGGTTATTTACCTACTGTGTTTTTCACATATCATTAAATTATATTTATAAATTGAATGCACTGAATGTTTATTTTTATTGATATTAGACTCACCAAAACTGAGAATCAAAAAGGACGGTTATTCCTAGCTCAAAAATTATTTTACGACAAAATAGTATAAATCATGTTGGTTTTTGCGTGTCCAACATTTTGCATTTTTTACTAAACCCTTGCAGTTTTTTCAAGGTTTGGTGCATACGTTCGATTTTTTCAGTTCTTTAGTCGTTAGTATCCATATTAGATAATATTATAGAAACAGGCTGTAGGGAGGAAACACATCATTAGGGTGTGGTCAGTCAACAACGACGTCATGTTTTTTTGATAAATTATTCTGCAAATTTTATGACGTGATGATCCTGACAAGCCCTTCTTATCCCATGGAGTTTTAAACTTAATTAATAATCCTCAATTTGATTTGGAGTATATCCATCAGGGTATTTAGGAAAACTGTTTATAATGAAACCAGACAAGAATACCTTCTTTAGTTTGCCTTTACTGAACTCAAATCGTGAATCAACATAAATATTTTCGTCCTCAGTGAAATTACTAACAATATTATTATTTTCACTGGTTTTCTAAGAATTCAAAGAGTACCTACTTACAATCGGTAATACATTTATGTAGATAGTTAAATTATTCAATCAGACATGAAAACTCGAGGTCCTGTGTATAAAATTATAGTATAGTAAGTAATAATTCCATAATAGAATAAATGGTTGTTTACGAAGTGCCCTATTTCATGCCATTTACAAAGTAATTCAAACATAGGCATCACTTCATTCGCTTCGCCTGGTTGTGAATTGTGAACGATGCCGATGTCTGATTGATGTCTAAACATAAAAAAATATATAAATATATAAATGTATATATAAGTCGAGTAGATATAACGTGTTCGTTTTTCCCACTTATTTATTTAACCTTTTGATTGTATAATATTTTTTCACTCGTGGGTACCTACGATAAGTAGAACGATACAGAGGAAACTAGGACACAGAGATTATTTGATTTTAACTTCAGTTGTGCATGTTTCCAATCGATAATACTTTTATTGTGACACATTATCACTATTGACACTGCAATGACAGTTCAAGCACCGCAATTTTTAAGTGCCTCACCATCTCCGTAGCAGGTACAACTTAAATGCGATGAACGTGGTTTTATTCATGAATCTGAATCTTGTGGGTGATGTATCTCAAGTATTGAAAAACCTACGAATTATGTTTAAACCATCGAAAGATGTATGAATTATAAATATAGCAACATCTCACAATGAGAACAACAGCTTTCGTTAAGGGCCCGCAACCCGAATTTCTACCGATTTCTTACATATCTCCCTTTTTTTTTGCAGTGAATACCGCACAAGAATCTCAACTGCTCCCGTCTGGAGCCAGTGAGACTATGACATCCCCAATTGGGGTATGTTGTGAGGCTTAAGGTAGTGGGGAGGGGAAGGAGGTGGGGAAGAGGAAGGTTGGGAAGTACCTGGCTATTCAGATCTGGTCACTAAACACGGCTAAAGCCATTTTCAAGCAACGTTTCAATTTTGAATGGTGGTCTTACACCAGGGCGATACTGATAGTATCTTCCACTCTGGAACATGCCGCAAATATACTATATATTATTTTAAATGAATTAATTGTGAAATAACACAAATTAATCAAATAAAATTTATTTGCGCATGCCGGGTTCGAACCCGCGACCTCCGGATTGTGAGTCAAGAGTCTTACCCACTGGACTACGGAGGTCGTCTAAACACGTTAAGTTTTAAAGCTCGTAAAAAAATATATGTCATTCTTGAAGATAATATCTAGACGTTGTCCGTGCCGAAACGCAAATTATATAAAATTCCCTCGATAGAAAAAGTCGCAAATTATGGTCCAAAATTATTATAAACACGTTTGTTTCAATTATTTTACAAGTTATATGTATGAAAAAATTCACAGTGTTTCTTTAAATACTGTTTAAGACTTAAGATTTTGTCGCTGTAAATGTTAGCGCTCTCTTGTAACATTCGTAATTTCGTATCTCTCCATCTTCTTCTTTTCGAGTCCGGTTGCGAAGCCTTAAGCTTTCACAAACAATCTCTGCCGAGTCTACTAATATAATTTGTTTTTCAATCCAGCGAACCACCTTATCGCTGCTAAATTGCATCACAGTTGGTCGAGCTTAATAAAATTACTCAAGTTTCCAATAGAAAATCAAGTAAGTAGGCAGTAAGATTTCCTCTTCTTCTTCTTCTTGTGACCTGTCCGTTCAACGGACATTGGCTATCATGTTGGCTATGCTGACTTTATTTACTGCGGCCCGGAACAGCTCTACAGTAAACTGGCCAAAACACTGTCTCAGGTTTTTCAGCCATGAGGTTCTCCTTCTTCCAGGGCCCCGTCTTCCGATAATCTTTCCCTGCATTATGAGATGCAAGATCTCATACTTCTTTGGATGTCTCATCACATGTCCAAGATATTGAAGTTTTGGGATTTTTTTAGTTTTAATAACTTATTTTTCTTTATTCATCCGGACCGGACCATAAACATCTCCATTCGTAACCCTGTCCATCCAGCTTATTTTAAGTATTTTAAGGCAGTAAGACAGAGAGAAAAATATTTATTACCCTTTGTTACATAACAAAGTGAACATTGGCGTACATATGGCTATCCGCGATCAATGAAAACAAGCCCTGACACAGTCGAGAAGAAGATAAGAAAACCTATTTAAATGAAAAACAATACTTTGCTACTATTGTGGCATTCACTTTTTAAATCTGGCTGTTTACAAGAGAGTAATTAAGTATGAAAGAAATTTAACATGTGTGTATATTGTAGTGCAATTTTCTGAATTGCAATTGTAGTTGGCCAAAGATGAGGGGTTAAATAACAAGTAATTTGTTCTTACATAAGTACGCTTGACAAAAATAACATAAAACTCCTTTTTTTCGCAAAAAGTTATAAAGTTGTCACCGTATTGCATTATTTGCGTAATTATTCAACATTTCTCTGAAAGTGGGAGTGACGAGAAAAGGAAAAATGGCATTATGATGTACAGTACGTCTCGCCCTTTATGAATATAAATTGGATTGTAATTAACATAAAGCCGTGCAGGGATATATAACCCCCACGGGCGGGCGTTGCGATAAGCTTTGCAATGATTTAAAGCTCGTTTTATCAGCGGGAACACCCCTCGCCGGCATAAAACCTCCCGTTTACCATCCCTACGTTCTGCTCCCCGTGAGGGTAAGGGACTACCTTGGACGCTAAAAATAGATTGAGGCCCCTCCTGGAATAGATGGGGTGGTCCCACTTCGCCCTCCCCAACCCCTCACGTGAAACATACCCCAACTAACTTTTTTTTCGTGTATGTTATCGAGGCTTCTGACTCACATTTTTTTTAACATTAGCTACACACGGGAGGCTTTGAGGAAAATAATTCCCCTCCGGGCCTATTTCATCTTTGGGATGCTGGGTGGAGGGTCTTTTGGGAAAGGAAGGAGAGGAAGTTCTTGGAGAGAAAGGGGTATGAGGGGTGGGTAGAAATCCAGGGGTCAGTATGTCCAAGAGTGACGGACGTATGAATCCATCTCTCCCACTGCGGTACAAGGCCATGTTCCGAAAGAGTATGGCTGGAGAAGTCAAAGGGACTCCCTCAACCATTCTCTCCCGATCTGGCCTGCCATATGGTGGGCAGAAGCTTCCGCCGCCAAGACCCATACAAACCTCACCCCATGAACCACTCCTGCTAAGTCAACAAACGTAGTGAACCACTAGGTGTGACTTATGGCAGAGGTGTTGGTTATCCAATAAACGGTGACTGGGGCGGCGGTACCCATACCCGCCTCGAGTATAATTTTGTCATTTTTGCCTAATGTGTTTTTAATTACAAAAATTATTATAAATGGTCACTATGATGTATAATAAACTTTTTCAAGTTTTTTACACGGACAAAACTATTTATTCATATTCGTATTGCGTATTTACGGGCGCAAACAAATAATTATTAATCTTAATATTTAAAGCACAACTAATAAAACGTGTTTTTTCCTGAAATAATTAATTTAGCGCCATGAAGGAGCAGATTATGAATATTTTTAAGTAGGTAGGTATATCAATTAATATAAGAATTCATTTTCAAATATTTTACAATTTATAGGAGAATCAGGGAAGCCTATCATCCCCTACTAACTAATGTACATTAATATTTTTTTTTAAAGAAAGACAAACACTCACGGGTTACGAATAACCCAACAATGTTTGAAAATCTCCTATTACCACCACAGAAAGCCGAAAATGTTGCTTGTGTTGTGATGGAGGACTTAGCCAGCCGAGGAATTGAACACGCGACGCCCGGATGGGATCCAAGCGCTATGCCCACTCAACCACTGACCGGTCAGATCATGCAAACTTGGTCAGATCTCTAGGGACGAAATGTTTTCGAAGCATCGAACAAAAACAAAAACGTTTTGTCGGGGCCACAACGCTTTTTTTTGTTTTCAATCGGCCATGTAAAACAAATTCGATGTGGCCCTACCCCGGTGTTTCATGTTTCCTGAAACATTTTGTTCCAATGTTTGTGATCATAATATTGTCGCGCCAGAGCCGGCTTAAAGCGGGGTCTCCTCCGACCATGAACATGAAAATTTGCTTAAACATTTACAGCCTTACTAAAAAAAAAACCACAGCACGCCCGATAACCCGTATTGCTGCCGCAACATGACTAAAACAAAAATACACTAAAACACGAAATATTACTAATAAGGTTTGTTCTTAAAATGTATTTTAAATCTGGCAACAATGTAATTTTTTATAGTGAAAGTACTAAATTGTTTGTTTTTCTTTATAACCGCTAGGTGGCGGCGCCTGCGCTCATAAATGAACTTTCGCGCTAGAACCGCGAAAAAATTTCGCTTCTCGGATGTGTGCGCAATATTACTTAAATGTGATGGTAATTTCTACTAATATGACTAATTTACTCTTATATTTATATAATTGATATATTTACCGTGTTTTGTGGTTTTCCATAAGTTTTAGTCAAGTAATAATAACAATAATCGTACTTTGAAAATTGAAATGTAAAAAACTATTTTATGTGATACATGAAAATTCAAATTTACATTTAAAGGATTTTATTTTATGAGAATTTCATGAAAGTGGTGTTTTTTTTAAATATTAATATCTAGTACATGTGTTCCTAAACGTATCAAAGAAATTAACGTCTTTAAAGATGCAAGAAATCTGTTATAAAAGCCGGTATTATTTTTAGGTTAGTTTTTTGACAATAAAAAAAAAATTTGAAATTTTTATAATTTTTTATTGTATGCACGAGGAAAAAGTGAGGTGACAGTTTCGTTCTTAATTCATTATATAAAAGGACTGTATTTGTTAAATTTAGTTTTTTTATAAATTTCTTTACCCTTTCACAAAAAAGTTTTGGTAAGAAATTTTTTTAATTTTTTTTCCGCGTTTGAATCTTAAAATATAGCAGTTTTTAAAAACTTAAGTGTATTTCAAATACACAAATCTAAAAGCTAATTTTATCTAGTTTTCATAAATGGTATTTGTTTTTACGACACCTTCAAAAATAAGAAATATAAAGAACATTCAAAATACTTCAAAACATTCCAAATTTCGTTCAGACATCATTACTAAAACAGAGATAAACTACCCTCTCAGGCCGTGTAAACAATGTGTATTTTTTTCCATGAACAATTTTTAATTAGTAGTGTTTTCACATCCGCGGCCGTTTGTCAATTGAATAAAATTTTCACTGGGTTTTTTACACAGGCTGTTTAATATATTACTATAAAAATTGGCAATGGCGGCGTGGCCTTACTGCAGATGCATACAACGCCCCATTGACAAAATTTATAGTAATGTGTAAGCAAATATTCATGTTTTCTGTCAGAGAAGACCCTGCTTAAGATAAATGGCTAAAACATGCTCGTAAACCAAGTTCGTTAATTTTTACGATTAGAATTAATGAATTCCTTGACCTTGTCCACAAAATTTTGTGCTTTGCGTAAATAACTAGCATTTTTTCCTTTTTATTAGTTCTGAAATCAAGATTCCAGAAGATTTTTTCGTGTTTTATTGTTGTTGTATTATTTTACGTGAATGTCGGGGTGAAAGCTTTCGCCTACCCCGGTTAAAAGGTTTTATTAGCCTTGAAGCTCGAAGCTCGCAAATATTTATACACGTATTATAAGTAGGTATTTCCACACGGCTCCGGATTCTGACGTTCTGACCAAAGGAAATGGCTCGTGCCTGGAATAATTAAGCCAGGGGATCATGCGATAGCGGATTTCGATCTGCTTTGCATGCTAATACTGCAATGAACTTTTCAATTGAGGAGCGTTTTCACAAAGAGAAATATCTACCCCCAAACGGTTTTTTAATTTTTTTTTCGAATTCTCTGTATAGGTGTAAAGTATCTACTAAATGGATAATTCAGATTTAAAAAATCGATATATTTTACTTCTTTGTGTGTTATTTTTTATTTTTATTTGTTTTTATATACATATACATGTAATATAATCATGAGTAATTACATTTTCAGGTTACAATCGTATTAAACTCAAATCATTAAATACTAACATGCAACATTGATTAGAAACAGTATAACATATATATGTTTATAATATATAACCTTTACGAGAGTGTAACTACTCGTGTGTAAAGGGAAGAGAAAATGATAAATTTTCACCAATTGAAAATCCATATACTCGTACTTATCTAAACCCATATGATCCATATACCTTTTTTTACATTAGCTCCATACATGCAGGAGGCCCGGAGTAGAATAATTTCCCTCGTACCTTATGTTATCTTAGGGGATGCTGTGTGGGGGGTCTTTTTAACCACTCGACCCATTGACTTGTTTTCAAGCTACCTACCTGACATATCTAATGACATATGAGGCGTACCTGACTTGTTAGAGAAGAAGTTCTGGGAAGGAAAAAGGTATGAAGGGTGGGTAGGAATCTGGGGGTCAATGTGTCCATACTTTCAACTGCGGTGTAGGGCGATGGTTCGATATAGTGCGGCTGTAGAGGTCAAAAGGCCTCCCTCAACCAGTATTTTCCGACCCGCTACGCAGTAGCTGGGCAAATACATCCACCGCCAAGACCTAGACAGACCTCACCCCACAAACTCGGGCAACCCTGCTAAGTTACCAAACGTAGCCAACCACTTGAGGTGACTTATGGCAGAGGTATTGGTTATCCAATAAATGGATTCCGGCGCGGCGGTACCCGTTTCCGCCTCCCAAAATATAAAAAGTAAAATAACTCACGGATCTTTTACGGATTTTTTGGATTTCTTTTTTGGATTTTTTTGAATTTTTTTTTAGATTCATTATTATCTTGTATCAATGAAACTGATTTTCTACAATGTTTTTTGCCTAGGTATTAGGTACCTACTTATGCATGGACGTACGATTTTTTTATGGACGAACCAACGATCGGTATTGTGTTAAAAATAATTATTTGCCAAAAATTATATTTTTTTAGGCGTAATGATAGCAAATATCTATTCTATTGTCTAAAAAAAAATAACCAAAAAGTAGGGTATATTTTGTAAAATTCGAAAGTTTCGACTTCTTTTTAAATAAAGATGGCTTTTCACAAATGAATTGAGTTTTCTTTGACATAATGTCTAACAGTTAATTGAACGTGCGTTTAAAGGTGACCATAAAATATTAACCCCGAGAGATTATAGTCCAACGAAAAAAAAAATTGTAGATTGTGAAAACTCTGTGTGAAAACGCTCCTCAATTGCGGTTAATGGTATTAAGTATTAAGTACAGTTAATAATACCAAGTTGGCTGTCTCTCTGAATAGCCTAAACGTTTCTGATTACATCGCTCAGGGGAAATGGTAAAAAGGCAAAAAAAATACAACCATAGATTTTTTTATGTTATTTCGTGCGGTAACGTTTCATATTTAACCCCTAAGAAACCGCAAAGTCAAACATTTAACCGTGAGTTTAATTATACCTTTTCCCGCCCACCGATATTGTATAAGTGTGTGAAACTATGCTTTTTTGACTGACTCCGTGCTTGTATTAAAAAGTTATCGTTTTAAATTAATTTGTGTTATCTGATATCTTTCCACCCATAATGTTTTATAATATTGCGTGTTTACAGTTTACACTGGGTGCCTACACGGATATTTTGATAAAGATTATAATTTTTCATTTTCCACCCACTCCTGTTTATTCCATTGCTATAAATTTTAATCAATCCCCCGCTTCTGCACATTTTTTTCCTTCAAAATATAATTAATTAATTAATACTGTTGATAATACGTCAGGTTAAAACTCAAAACCATTTCCAGTGGCGTAGCTAGCGTGGGTGGCACCCGGGGCGGATGTCACCCCCCGGGGCGTAGTGTCAATCCCCCCCCCCTCCTTGAGAAATTCGACTTCATAAAATTGGTCCATCCTGGGGGAGGGGGGGGGGGGGTGGCTAGAGAATTAGAATATAGGCTATTTCGCCTATAAAAAGACCGACCGACACAGAAATAGGGGCAATCCACGGGGAGCCATTGATTTACTTAAGAAAATATAAATAACAAACCGTGTTCATGTGTATGCAATATCTTGGTCGAGTGGCACCCTCCTTTGTGGTTGCACTCCTCCGAAATGGCTCGACCGATTTTCATGATTTTTTTTTATCTATGTTTGGTAGGTATGAGAATAAGTCGTAAAGTATATATTTTATATTTTTACGGCTAGGTGATTAGGGTGTCCCTATCAGGAATTTTTTTCTATTTTTTTGACATTTTTTTGTAGATTTTTTTTTTTTATTTGGCATCAAAAAATACCTACTCGTATAACCCCAAATTTTCATCCACCTGTCCGCACCCTCCCATTTTTAATCGCGATTTTTGTATTTTTGTTAACAGAACGAAATTATTTATGTTGTTGAATGACAGATGGCGCTACGTCCGCCTCATCGAACTTTCATCAGCGACAGAAGCGTCGCGTCAATTTGACATTTCATTCGGCATTTATTTATATGGCAGAACAACGTTTTCGGGATCAGCTAGTCCAAGATATATATTTCAGTATTTATCAGAAAGTCAATATTTTTTGATTAATAGATTCGTTGTGTATCGTATTTATAAGCATAGACAAGTAGTCAGATACAATTGGAGTGGTTCTGTTTAAGTAGACTTTTATATTAAAAAACAGAGTGTGCAATTCACACGCGGTAGAAGTAAAACCTTCAGAAAATTAAAGTAGACAAGTGTGGGGAGGCTGCGAAGCACCGCACAAAGAGGGACCGTTATATTATTTTCTCTCGCCGGCTAAATCTTATATCATCGAGTTTCAAATCACAACGGTGCTAAAGAAGTTTTCACTTCAATAATAATGGAGTAAATAATATAGTATTTGTGAAAAATCTCTTCAAAGGTTCTGTACAAATATTACTTGAGTACTAGACGTTATCTAAATATATTATACAAACAGATTCTGAAAACTGGCCTGGATTCAGATTCAGAAAATACTTACCTGGCAGGTCACTTCAGATAAATACAGTTTTGGTAAATACCCAGGATTATTTATACCACGGTGATGCACAACAAATTATTTTTTAAAACGGATAAGGTTTGAGATTTCAATTAGCCAAATGCATAATCATGATTTATTTTTTGGGGTTTCATGCCGTGTTGCGCATTTCAATCATCGGAAATGGAAAATAATACCTTTTAATTGTTATTTTGTTAAAATTTAAAATGATTTTTCACTTGGCGGCCATCATTATTGACGAAACTTTTAAGGTTAGTTTTTCTTCTTATTTTATTTAACCCAAACTAAGAACCTAAAATAGGTATTTAGGATCTTAGTTTCGGTTTAATTTGTTTTACTAGCCTAAAAAAACCATTTTACTACTTTATATCAAAACTGGGTAAAAAAGACATCAAATTATATTTCCGTATTTTGAACGAAATAACTATTAAAAAGCATTATTCCATTTCTGGTGACTGAAAAAGTTGTTTCTCGTTGTTATAAACTGATATGAAGTGTTTTAAAAATAATTTTTGTATAGGTACTAATCGTGTCCAGTAGGTACCTAATTCTGAATATTTACAAAATCTTTAAATTCTGTAAAATTTTACCTATCTACGCTTTTTTACATTAGCTCCACACGGGAGGTTCTGAGGAAAACAATTTCCCTCATGGCCTATGTCATCTTTTGGGATGCTGTGGGGAGGATCTTTTTAGGGAAAGGAAGTAAGGGAAGTTCTGGGAAGGAAAAAGGTATGAGGCGTAGATAGGAATCTGGGGTCAATTTGTCCAGAGTGACGGACGAATGAATGCTTCCCTCCCAATGCGGTATAGGTAACGCAACGAGAGATGAAAGCAATAAAAATGCTTAGAATTAATGTATTGGTGTATCCGTGTGTCTTCAAACCACGCCTACTTACCCGAAAGGGCCCTCTGTCTTGCTTATTTTATTGTTATTGCCCACTTATTGTAACTAGTGTAGAAGAGACAGCAAGTTTTTATGGCGCTGATAACGTATCGTTTTGGTGCACTTACGGGATGTCCTATTCATTCATTTCGTAATGTGATGCAAAAATACAACTTCGTATCGCAAGTGAAATAATTACTAGTTTTTAAAATTGAAGTTAATAGTTTCCTTATTTTTAATTCGAATCTTTATTAGTAGATTTACAGAGTTTTTGTAAAGTGTGCAAGTGTAGGTATGTTATGCATAATATAAAAAAATGGTGGTCAACTTTTAAGCATAAATGACTTGTATGATTTGACGTCTAAGGAAAATCACAGACTATTCAACGGTTAATATTTCGTATCTTTGTGTTAGTAATTTGTTATATTTTAGATAATATACGTATAGAGAGTTGCTGATGATGACTGATACATAAATAATTACTGTTGCTGATGATTGCTAACACATAATTATAAAAATTAAAAATCCATGAACAGCCAAGTTTTTAAGCACAGATTATGGAAAACACACTTCATGTCAACAATTCAATTACTACAAGAAACAACTATTTACGTAGACAAAATAGGTTATTAGGTTCTTAGTTTAGGAAAGCTATATACCTAATTCATGCGTATTTAGTTTGAAACGAAACCTTACAAATGTCAAATTCGTACAAAAAAAGGCGGCAATGGAGGTGTTTTATATGGGAAAATTATTAACTTTGAATGAAAATCGATTTTTAATACATATTTTTCCGTCTATCCCGACCGAAACCGATGTTTTTTTGCAATTAAGTTTAAAAGTAGTTTACTTTTCAAAATCTCTGCCTATTTATTAAACGTGTAGCGGCATGTGGCGGCTTGTGGATACTTACTTTACAAAATATTATGTGTGTGTAACCGACGTGTTCATACCCTCGACACATCTGTTACAGTTTGTGTATTATAATAAATTTATATTTTTAATTAACAAAATATTTTTTTAACCTTGTTGTTATTTATGAATACCCATTTGAATTCAATTCTGAAGATTATCACATTTAGTTAATAAACTTTATTTTGAAACCTTCAGTATTTGAATAAAAATGTTGTAAAACAAAATAAGTTTTATGTAACCGACTTCAACACGCTTCGGCTTCGAATTCTCAATTGTGAAAAAAAAAATATTTTTTTTTAAACCTTATTTATTCCCATTTCTTTGTACATATAATGTATAATAGCAAATATTATATAATAATATAATATATAATAACAATTATGAACAAGAAATGAAAACCCACTAAGGCACTGCCTGAGTGTGGGTAATATTAAAACAAAATACTATATTTCCAAGTACCCAAAGTATAAATTAGATTTAAAAAAACATATAAAATATAAAGATAGTATAAAAAGTTAGTATTACATAGGTAGAATAAGTGAAAAAGGTTTTTTCAGCTATTATAAAAATAAAATAAAAATATGGAGAAAAACATACTAATTTTTTAAATTTTTTTAGTTATTATAAAAAAATAATAAACAGAAAACATATTGTACTACAGTTTAGAAAGTTACAGCAAATGACTTGTAGAAGGATGGATAAATTTATAGAAAAAGCGTTTCAATATCTACATTATTCAACCATAATTTTACCTCTTTTACATATTTTATCATTTTATTTATCATTTGAGTTTGTAGTGGTAGAAGGTTAAATATACGAGGACCAATGAAACTGCTATGTGTCTGCAATAATTTAGTATTGGTTTGTGGGGTATAAAATATATTATTTATTCTTTTGCTCGTTCTGTTTTCATTTATTTCGAAATTATTTTTGTTTTTAAACACATATTTCAATGTTTGTAATATAAATAATTTACGTATACTAAATATTTTAGTTTCTTTGTATAATAAGTTGGTCGAGAATGTTTTAATTTTGTTATATATGACTTTAATTATGTGTTTTTGAATTATTTGTAGAGGCTTCATAAATGTATCAAGTGCACCACCCAAAGATATTGGAATATAAGTAGATGTGCTATCTGCTGTTTTTACTATGTGGGTCTGCGCTTTCGGGTGTCGCCGATATTGTTTACCAATTAACAAATAAACTAAAAGAATAAATAATTAACGAATAAACCAAACGAACGTTAAACTAAATGAACGAATTCTTTCCTTATTCAAAATATATTGTTAACCAATATTAATGCACATTTTCAAAAAATCAACGAAATGAACAAATTATTTTTGTATGAAAACTACGCTAATTAGCGCGTAGTCCGGCGACAGTTGCGCGGACACCATAGCATATCTATTCTGTATTTGAATATCTTTGGCACCACCCCATCCTACAATGCCATAAGTGATTGATGATTGCACCAGGGAAAAGTAGATCATTTTCAATTTTTCAATGTTTAGTACTTCCTTAAGTCTATATAATATGTAGGTCAGATATCTTAATTTAGAAGTGATTTGATTAATATGTGATTTCCAATTAAGATTTATATCTATTGATACTCCTAAATATTTTATATTTTTGACATCAGTGAGTTCGTTGCACATGAAGCACATTTCTTGATTGCAACTAGTATTATGGATTCTAATTTTAAGGTTGTCTTTAGGTTTATTTTTAATGGTTTTATAAAAAGGTAAGTAAAATGTTTTGCTATAGTTTAAAACGAGTTTGTTGTATTTTAGCCATGTTTAAACCAATGAACTACAATCAGTTGCTTTCGAAAAAGTTTCTATCCAATTATTACCATCCACTATTATTGCCGTGTCGTCTGCGTAAGAAACAATTTTACCAGGGATTACAAAATTACATAAATCATTAATATACATTAAGAATAAAATCGAGCCAAGCACAGTTCCCTGTGGAACTCCATTTTTTATCTTTGACTCTGAACTGTAATTATTCCCAATTTTTGTTTTTTGTGTTCTGTCTGTAAGATAGTTAGAGAGTAGTTTTAGTGTGTCTTTTTTGAAACCTAGTTGATTTATTTTTGTAATGAGTAAATTAAGATTTACGGTGTCGAAAGCTTTTCTTAAATCTAGGAATATGGCAAGATATTTCTTTTTTTTATCGATAGATGAGTTTTTTTATCGATAGATATTAATTGTTTTTTAGATGAGTGATAGATGAGTTTTTTTTTTATCGATAGATATTAATTGTTTTTTTTTAAAGCCTAAAACGAAACACGCTGTATGAAAGTTTTGCATCTGTGTGAGTACTGTGATGAAGTCAACTTAACTTGCGAGACCTATACGAGGCGATGGATCGAGAGATCCCGGCTGGATAGATAAAAAGGTCTCACTCAACCAGTCTCTCCCGATTCGGCCCGCCACGCAGTAGATTGACAAACACATGTTCCGCCGTTGACAAACTTCACCCCGTGAACCCGGGCACCCTTGCTGAATCACCAAACGCAGCGAAGCACTTGGGGTGACCTATGGCAGGGGTGTTGGTTATCTAATAAATGCTACGGAACGTACCCAAATTGAAAACGTGTGAGTATACCTAACACCAATTTTACAGTGGCGTCAATGTAAAGTAGGTATATATATAATATACTCGGTAAATTTGTACACATGCTCAGGTGAATTGTAAAGGTGTACCTAACAGGTTATGGCAACGGACTAGAGGTCTCAGGTCGCCATTCTTGTGAAGCGGAAGTCGAACAATCACAGCCTTCATCGCCAGTTAAAATAATGTGTTCATTGTCTAAAAATGCCTCCTCGCAACACCGCACTATGTGTATCGGTACCTACCAAACTTCTTCAAAAAGTAACTGTCTCTGCGTAAACATTACCTACCTACTAATCTACTCATTTTTTATATCTCTGACGCAGAGCCCTTTTATTAGCTCCTTATAAACGTTTCTTGTTAACTTTTAATTTAGCCTGCGCATGAACGTTATTATTTATTTCGTTCTCCGTAACGAACTTTATGTATAATTTATTGGAAGGAATCCATAAATAGACTAATAAATTGGTTTCCAATTATGTAGGTATTGGTAAATACAGAGTTTTTATTCACGAACAATACATTTTTTGGTAGCATTTAAGTATATTTTTGTTTAAGTAAGTAGGTACCTGCCTACGATCTCTAGTGAATAAATTTAAACATCATTAGCATTTAAATTTTTTTTTGGAACAAAAATTTCGATTATTCCATCACAAGTGTAAGTAAGTACCTACCTACATAATAATTTCACGTAATACAAATATTCCAGTTATTTCAAGACGTGTTCCAGCAAAGCAATTAGGTACCAATTTAAGCATTAGCAATTAATTCAAAAAAATTTCCAAAAGTTTCGACTTTCGATTACGTTGACCTTCTGTGACGAAAATAATTTTCAAATTTCTTGAAAACTATTTTCAAGTTAGGATCTATTTATGACTTCATAAAATTATAAGTTGGTCCCTACTTACAATAATCTCGTTTAGATAACGGGTCAATTTCAGTGATTTCGTGAATAATTTAACATCAAAAATATTTCACAGTCATTGCTTAAAATAATTTATGTGGGCTTATAGCTGGTGGTAGTTTTTAACCGCTAGAGCGACTACGGTCAAAATATGGACGGCTCTTATTGTTTTGCGATTGACAGCGGTCCAAAATTGGACCACATTTTTTTAACAAAGTTTTTGGACCAAAGTTTACGATTTTATATATATTTTTTTATAAATCCCACGAATATGTGATAATCGACAAAAGATTGTATAGAAATATAATCAGTTTGTATGTCTCCGTATTAAAATTCCGAGGAATGATTTTTTTAATGTGGGCGGAAAATATTCAAAATGATCTCCAAAAAATCACAAGCAATCGGAGGAAAAAGTTTTAAATCGCGCTGTCGCTCGAGTGGTTAAGAAACGGACAACCGAAGGTGATACTGGGAACACAGTGATAACTGACATTATTTGGAGTAAAATAGTAAGGGGTCGTCCATTAATCACGCCCCCCCTGATATGTGGTGAGGTTTTAGACTACCCCCCCCCCCCCCCAAAAATCACGTGTATTTTTTTTAGTACAAAGTATTTTGAAATTTTCAGAATATTATCACGAAAAATAAATACACGTGATATCTCATTATACCCCGCCCCCCCCCTTTCGAGCCTCACGTGATTAATGGACGACCCCTAAATGATATTTTGGTCTCTATTGACATTTTTGATCACTGATTAATGTAAATCATGAACGTCCCCTGCATAATGACCATTTTCAAATATTTAATCCTACTTAATATTATAAAGGCGAAAGTTTGTATGGATGTATGTATGTTTGTTACTCTCACACAAAAACTACTGAATGGATTTTAATGAAACTTTACAATAATATAGCTCATACATCAGAATAACATACAGGCAGCTCAGAGCTCTGGAATTATGAAATTTGTATAAAAAAATTGCAATATGTGGCACGCGAGCTGTTTGAAAAATGAATGTAACGGGTATGGAGGGGGTGAGGGGGGTGGAGGAGGGGGGGTGGAGTGGGGGGGATGGATGGGGGATAGGGAAGGTGGAGGAGGCGGAGTGGAAACCCCCCTAAAACTATGCGAGCGAAGCCAGGGGCAAAAGCTAGTTTACAATAATTTCATTCACATTCAAAATTGATATTTTGCTTGAAACGGCTTAAGCTTGGTTTAGTGACCAAATCTGAATAGCCAGGCACTTCCCAATGTTCTTCTTTCTCTTCTCCTTCCCCCCCTCGCCACATTCAGCCTCACAACATGCCCCAATTTGGAATGCCATGATTTCACTGGCTCCAGACGGTTGGAAGCAGTTTGATCATGTGCGGTATTCACATGAAAAAAAAATTGTTACCTGAACTTGATAAATACACACAGTCAATGTTTTATTCCTACTGTGGTAGGCAGAGGCGTAGCTAGCATGGGTGGCACCCAGGGCGGATAACGTGGTGTCACTCCTCCCCCACGGTTTTTTTCCACGGTTGGGTATCTCCCCCCATCGGGTAACACCCGCCACCCCTCCCCCCCCCCCACCCACAGCTATGCCATTGATGGTAGGTAACATAATTGTATGGCATAGTAATGAAGCGTTCAATTGCCCGGTGAGTAGAACGACTAGCAGTCAGTTAGATGGAGTTCAATTTTCGATTCGCACAGCGGTTACTGTCTTAATCCCTTTATAAAATTAGTCATGCCTAGTGAAAAGCTACTAGATATAAATCTAAGGGTCTATGTTTTATTTAAATGAATGAATTTACTAATTTGATTTTTATGCTGTTTATTCCAGTGGCCTGTCAGCCCCCGGCGCCCCGCTGAGCCCCACGCAGACCTTCGGCTCCATCCGCTCCCTGTCGGGGCCCCGCGAGGTGGCCAGCTTCCCCCTCTCGCGCACCCCCACTCCCCCACCGCACCACAAGTAAGCACCAATCTACCTACACTTATATCATCCACCTCAAAATAATGCATTACCTTTGGACGGTGATTTCGTTTCTCACCTTGCATTCCGCCTAAAGTCTCGAAATCTTTCTGGAATTTTTTTTACATTAACTCCACACAGGAGACCCTGAGAGAAATAATTTCCCTCAGTGTTTTTTTCCTCTTGCCTATGTCATCTTTGAAGATGCTGTGTGGAGGATGGAATGGAAGGAGAGAGGCCCCTCCGGACAGCCCTCACTCCAGAAGATAGGTGGAAATTTGAGCGGTAATCATCTGATGTGAGAAATGCACATCTCCTTTATGACCCCTCTGAGATATATGCTATAATAGGATAAGATGCTCCCACAGCCGTTATGTCTTCAAGGCGCAAAGGTGGAGGATGGATTCGTTGACGTGTGAATGCGGTGCAAATGAACATGTAGTCAACAAATGCTCGCTCCATTCATTTCCCGGCGGGCTTGATGGACTCCATAGAGCGACACCTGAAGCCCTAGACTTGCTCCCAGATCTAGATGTCCCCCTCTGATCCCCCCACCATACAAAAGAAGAAGAAGTAGAAATCAGTCAATTATTACTACTACCTTTTAAAGTTCACAAGGATTGTCATTATTTGGTACACATGTGGTGATTTCACAGCATTGCTTCCTCCTGGTTCCACAGCACTTTTCACAATATATCTTCCCAACAAGGCAGAATATCGGTATCATGGGTGAATCGGTGTTTACTTTTCATTTACTACAACTGTACATCCAATGGCAGAATGATATGTGTCTCCTGATGATTTCCTGAGATGGAAATATCCTGCTAATAATCCTACTATGTTATTGACACCTTCTGACTTGTTGAAAATTATTCATTTGATAGTTTGTAGTATTTTTAAACTGCTTTATTATAGTGTTGACTGTTGACCCCTTTTAATTTTAAGTAAAGCTATATGTCATTTTTTACAGATGTATTTTAACATTTTTTGTTTTTCCAGTACCAGTTTCTGCGACGTGGAGAGCGCCCTCAGCTCGCCGATGCCTTCGGGAGACCAAGCCGAGACATTCGCCTTCGTCTCCCCTAGCAACGACTTCCACTCGGTCGAGTGCAAACTGACCACCACGCAAGAACTCAACAATGTCAAAAACACGCCCGCAGAGAACGAACTGTTAACGGCCTCCTCCAGAAAGTCTGACTCTGCTTCGATATCTTCCGGTAGAAAAACAGTCTCTGTAATATTGCCCACGTTCGGCAAAGGCTGATGTCCGTTGAGTTCCGATGGACACGACGTGTAGAGACGTGTTGCTCGGTCAGATATTTAGTGTGGGACTCGCGTTTAAGTGAGATACTTTAGTTTGGGACTCCGGTCTAAGTGAGATACTTTAGTGTGGGACTCACGTCTAAGTGAGATACTTTAGTGAAGGACTCACACCTAAGTGAGATATTTAAGTGCAGGACACACATCTTATATCAAACCATGGGACAGAAATCCGATAGTGCGTGTTTAATCAAATAAAGTTTGCTGTGAATTATTTTATGTTTAATATGCTAGTCCTAAGTCGTGAAGCAACCGTTGTTTGTGTATCGTGTCAAGAATGTGTTTACTATTGGTGATGCCAAATAGAACTTAACGTTTTTTTTATGTCTGTGTGTTGTGTGTACATACCGAACTAAGCGTTGTTTTGTATCGATAAATTAGATGTCCACAAAGTTGTTCTTCCAATCTTTCTTTGTTTAAAAGAAACCGAAGCAAACAGCGAATCAGACCGTATTCAACGTTGTAAAGTGAGAATGAATCCATTATGGTAATATCGCGTGCATCCATTGTAACTTCGACTAGTTACATGTTCACATTACATATCGTCATAAGAAAGCAATACTGCCGTAATAGTCAAAAATATAATCTTAATTATAAAACAGAAAATATTAAGTCACATCATCACAGCGACAGTTTCAGCAGGATTGCTTTCCTGCCATGTACAATATTATAACGTATACAAATGTTTATTAAAAAAAAAACACAACCTAATAAGTCTCAGTAAAAAGATAGGAACCTGTTAGATGCAAGTAGGTTGGTTTAGTCCATTTGCAGTCAATTATCACTTTATGGTTGCCGTTGGGAACTCATGAGAAGTGAGGGTCGTCTTGTTTAGTTATAATAATAGCGTTGGATCCACATCCGTCCACAAGTGCCAACTGAGGTATTGTGCCATAGCGGAACCTTATCATGTTGTGCTTTCACTACCTATTTTATTATTTCTGGACTCACAGCAAAATTACATAAAATCAATCAACTTTTCATTCATTTCTACAGTCGGACACTGTATATATGATATGTAGTAATATTCAAATGTCTTTAACACGTTGCTTTACTCCTCTGGTCATTTCCAGATGACTCTGTTTATGACAAATTATATACACTTATAGTCACTTAGGTGAAGTGTTCCCAATTTATTTATAAATGGACAATAAGAGAACAATACACAATAAAAACAATCATAAAACTGACTATTGAAATAATATTAGAAGTCCACCTCAAGAATTTAAAAATCTCAAGGATTAAAATAATATTAAATTTTTTGGAATAACTTTTGAGGGTTATTCAGATCAATGTAATATTTCTTTCTTCAATGATGAACAATGAAGAAAGAGATAATATTAATACGTAAATCTAAACGAAGCATGAAACATAACAAAAATTGGTATTAAAAAAATGTAACGGTCGCAACAGGGGATAGATTGATCGATGAATATTCGTTCTAGTCTTGTAGAAAAGTCAATAGGTGTCCCAAATTAATAAAATATCGGAAGGTTATATTCGAGGCAGTATTTAGGTTATAAATATATTCAGGTAGAACTTTGTAGTTGTACAAAAGATAGCAGCCAACATTATATGGAAATTAGTTGGGGATAATATCGGTAATTCTTAAATTTAAACATAAACAATCAGCCGAGCGATTCCATATTTTTTGTGGGATCGTTATTACATAACAGATGTGATCTCCTGTCAGATTGGTGTGATTTTTATGGCTGTTATTTGCTTTTTCTGTGTACAACGCACATTAAATGAATAAATAATCAAGCATACTTGCAGGAATTCGTGTTTAAATCGATGTAAAATAAAATACATTACAGTAAATATGTAAAAATCATACAAATCTGACAGGAGATAACGTCCGTTATCCAAGATACGGAATCGCTCTAATCTAATCGTTCTGGGTTCCATGCCCTATTGCGACCATTACCTTATATTAGCCATGTCATGTTCTGGTTCATGTTTCGTTTAGATTTATTAATATTATTATCTTCGCCTTCAATGATTAAAATAATATTAAGCAGGCCTACTTATCTGTTGGCCAAGGCAAGAAACCACTTGGTTTACTTTATTTGCATCTAAATTCTTGCAAAACACAATTTCTTACATGACCCAGTTTCAGTATTATTTAATATGCTCAATTTGTGTTTGACTCAGAACATCTGCGTACATATATAATTAAATTACGCACACAAACATACTTGAAAGGGCGTGCGCACCTTAAAAGACAAAGAAGAACTCTCATACTATGATTATGATTATAGTGCATGTTTTATCTAAGCAAATAATAATTTTACATTGTGATTTGTGTAGAAATTTGTAAAATAACGTTTCCAGATAATCAGATGTATTGTGTCTACTGTATTTCATTTTTTGAATCGGTAAATTATTGTGACGTGTTTAAAATAGATTCTGTAACATAATACATCAGTTTAATATTTTAAGGACAGCTCATTAATGTTGTGTCTGCCAAATATTTTAGGCGAGTGATAAATCTACCAGTAGTCATTTGTTGTAATAGTTTACTTAGTGCAAGGAAAGTTAGAAGGAACGTTTCGTACATTCTTGTCAAGTAATAACACGCTTTAAGTGGGTATTTCACCACCTCTGAGTAAACTGTTGTATAACTTAATAATAGGATACTTAGGGGGTATCTCACCATCCTCCTCATGGCTTATTCATACACATAACGAATATCAAGAAACTAGCAACTGGTAAAAAACTTGGCTAACTTATCGTTATCTCAGACTTTAAAAAAAAAAAAATTCCCTATAATAAGTAGTCTAAAATGTATGTTAATGTATGAATAATTTACGAGGAGATGGTGAATTACCCCCTTAAAACACGCATTTAATTTATAGATAGCATTACACAGCAGTGGTGAAAAAGATAACATACACACTTTACTCGATGAGTAGTGCTAATTCGACAGTTTACTTACTTAGAGATGGTGGAATACCCCCTAATGGTAACATATAATTTCCTACCAAAATTTCTGATTAAAGTTTGCTTCTTTATAAAGGGTACCACCGTTTATAAAAGACTTCTTATTAGAAAAAGTTTTTTAAAATATTCAAAAAACAACTTATTTAATATGTATTAGTTTTTTTGTGAAAAAGTTTATGTATCATTTTAATACACCTATGGCGAAACGTATTATTATGAAGTAGGTAACTTGATTTTGTTAACTATTTTATATATATTGTGAAATAATAATAACAATTGCTCTTATGATGCGACTTGAGGTTAAGATAAATATTATCAAATATACATTGTGAACTCCGCCGTATGAATGTGCTCCCTTGTCCAATTGGATGGAGATTCAGAATATGCTAGATTTTGTATAGAATGCAATTATTGTTTGGGAAGCATTCTCGATGTTTATATTCTAATTAATTAGGTATAATAAAACGTAAAAAATGCTCATAACTTTTTATATTTCATAACAGTAATGTTTAGATTACCTTTTATGTAGTAAATAACGATTGGATTTTGTATGAATGGTACTTAAAGGTAAATAAAAATACGTATAAAATACATGTGTGTTTTACTATGTAAATACCCAATCCTTTATTAGATTTTATTTATTTATTTTTCACATTCTCCGTAAAACGGTTAAACACCAAAATATCATGGAGAAGATTACCAATTAAAAAGTGCATGGGGGCAGTTTTACTATTTTATGACCTGTGTCAAAAGACAGTTGCGGAACTGCAAGTGACATTGAAGATGTCGATGGTCAATGCAGAATCGTTAAGCAATTGAGTTGCTCTGTTTATTGGCGCTTTCTGATAGGCAGAAGTTCTCGCTTTCGGAGCATAAAAAAGTGCATGGAATCTCACACGAGTATACTTGTTAGGGACATATAAGTTACATCATAGGCGGATTTAGTACAGTACCAGAGATTAGCTTAAAAAAATGTTTCTAAAAATATTTTTCCGTGGGCTTCTAAGGTATTGAAATCGAGTATTCCTGTTAACCCGTCTGCTTGTTTAGGAATAAAAACATCCCAAAACACGTAATTGCATTATACTTTCTTATTTCTTGGGACGTTTTTGGTCTTATGACCAAAAACGTCCCAAGCGACCTAACAATTTAAAAGCTATATATCTCTCTTCCTCTCATACAAACATACGTATTTTTCTTTTAACCAGAAAGAGAATAAAATAATGCTTCTTATTGTATTTGAAATATGAAAGCTATCTTGCATAGATATTTTACAATCTCGATCCAAAGTAACAGTTTCAGAATTTACACGCAAAACCGAGGCTTCCGGATTGTGAGGAGCGAATATATTGAACCAAGCAGACAGGTTAAGGGCCATTAACCAGCTAGCGGCCGAGAATTCATATTTCGTTGAAAGATATTCTTACGATCGTACAG
Organism: Limnephilus rhombicus; assembly: GCA_929108145.2. Lineage (NCBI taxonomy): Eukaryota > Metazoa > Arthropoda > Insecta > Trichoptera > Limnephilidae > Limnephilus > Limnephilus rhombicus. The sequence goes on along the minus strand of OV815278.1, from coordinate 18,424,757 downwards.
GGCGGTTCCAATGAGAAAGATTAATTATTCTCCGTACCAGCTTTTTTAAATAATAACTAGAGATGAAACGGATATCTGGTAACTATTCGGTATCTGGCCTAAATTTACTATCCGGCCGGATACCGGATATTGAAAAACGCGAAAACGGCGCTATATAAATTAGCCAAATATTATTAATATTATTATGACAATTTCCTATAATAAAAGATGTAAGTTATACCGGTAGGTTAATATTTCTCAAAACAATCGTAGTATTAATTAATAAGCGTAGTTACATAATTCATATTTTATTCAACTAATAATAATTTATTACTTTAACTGTAAACAAAAAATAACCTAACACTCACGTATCTGCCTTTTTCCCTTCACCACCACGAGAAATTTGAAGCCGGCACAACAAACAAACAGCAAACTTATTATTTTCACTGTTAATGTCGAAATATTTCCAAATAGGCGATCTTTTTTTCACTGATGACATGATTCAGTTCAGTCAGATTACGCAGCAAGTAAACAACTAATTTAATTTTCGCTATTCAATCACACACTCACACTTGCAACCAAAACCGCCCGAATTGATCTGATTGCGTTGGTCACACCTGTGCGGCGCTAAACTCGTCACGACATGCAACGAGATAATGGGCCGAATATCCGGCCTCGCAGCTCACCGGATATCCGGTATCCGGCCAAACAACTACCCGTTTCATCTCTAATAATACTCAATATTGATTTTATTTCATTCAAAATTAGCTTTAATTTAAACCTCCATTCAAAAATGCTGACAGGCGTGATGATAAAACTATTAAAATCATGTACTTTTTGTTATTATTTTTTGATCATAAGTATTTATAATTTTTCAATAATGTCTAAGCAAATGTAAAAAAACTTAAATATATTAGTTTGTAAGACCGTAAATAAATAGACAAACTGAAGTATTTTCGTCACAAAACACGTGTGTGGATATTTTTTTTAAACGGTTTTATTTAAACTAAAATTAAAATTCTGAAACAGCTTTCCCAGATAATTTATTGATTTATTTTACTACATGATTGTATGATTTGAAATGTGTGTTGTATAATACAAAATTTTGTTTTAAAATTTAACAAATCTGCCAACGATCTACGGTAAACCCATAGTGTACTAAAAATAAACACATTTTCTCAAAATTTAAAACATGGCTTTACTAGATAAAAGAACAGTCTTTCGAAACCAATTTATAATTTTTTGTGGAAGAGTCAATACATTTAAAATTTGATTTTAAAATGACGTATTTCCGGTTTCGTCTGGTTATTCCCTCTTAATAATTAATATATTATGAATTAATGCCATACAAGAGTGGCAACTGCTTGGAGTCAATGGGTCTGTGGCATCACCAATTGAAATACGTTGTGAGGCTGAAGAGAGTGGGGATGGGAAAGAGATGGGGGAGAGGAAGGTTGAGAAGTACCTGACTGACTTCATGTCTGTGCAGCCAGTCAACATGTACGGAGATATCCATGCAGGTTTGAAGAGAATTTGCAAGAATTAAAAAAAAAAACAAAATTATTCGTAAACTTTATTAACAAAGTGCTTAACATAATATTATTTCTGTTAAAATATACAAGCCATATAATTTTAAATAATTAAATACAAAATAAAAAAAGTAACCTATCAATCATGTCTTATTTACATTCAAACTTCATCATACATTGCACAATAATATTTGATTCAATTAACTTATCTCATTTCACTTCTCTCAATAGCGAATAAGCACTCTGGGTGTGCAAAAGTTGTGCAATTTCATTATTACTTTGAGCTGCCTCTATCATGCTCAAAATAACATCTATCTGCAGTGATGCACAACCATTTCAGCAGAAGCTTTTAACCAAGTGAGCCTTGCGACATGAGCCTGCGAGCTGCATGAAAAGGGTTCGCAGGCCGTGGGTTGTGCATCACTGATCTACTTATATATCGGATATATCACTGGCAAAAATTATTTTTAATACATGAACAACTTGATTATTACATGTCTTAATCTATTTATTCATAATATAATGTTGTTTAGAGATAGTTAATACACGAAATGGGTTGTCACTGCGGTTCCAGTTACCGGAGACAGATGTTCTTTAACCAGTTACATTTAGAACTAGTTACTCAAAAAACCAAAGGGTTCTCCAGCAACCATTGCTAGAGAAATTCCAAGAAAAAGGAACCATTTCCTCAAAAAATTGAAAACATTTTATCGCGCTTTTACATATTTTTCAATTATGACAAATATTTAAAAAACAACTGGTTCCTCAGAGAATTAATATAGACGGTTCCAGAGACAGCAAAGAAACCAGTTTCAATTAACCAGGACTGGAATGTTGACCATCTTTATTGCAGTAGATAGTATTATAATTGATAGAAGCTTACGCACAGTTGTCAAGCAATAATAAAAGGATGATTTTTTTAGAAGATTTTTTAAATGTTCTGTTCTTTCTAAAGAGGGGACGAATAATTAAAGATAACTCTGGATACGCTAACGGCAGATGAATGGGGATGAATATTAAATTAATTGAGAGCAGCCATTAGCAAAAACAAAAAAAAATTGTGAAACCTCTAATCTCTGCCTAAATTCTAAGAGTTACGCCTGAGTTTTATGTCACAGCCCTTTTGCTATTTAAACAATGTCTCACTCAGCACACACATTTGTGTTTGGTGACCCGACAGTTGATCCCCCAGTTGATGATATTTACTATAAAATTATAATTTTTTGTGCATTATTTACCAATTTCAAACATAATACTTATTCAGTTCGACTTCAAAAATGCCCTTATTAATAAGTTGGTATGAATATCAAAGCAAGTTATGCACAGTGTCGATTTTTTTTGTACTTATGCGCTGGTACATACAGTAAATAGAGAAGCAGATTTTGCCTTGATGCATTTGAATGAAAATATGTATTATTCTTTTGTTATTCGGCGGTAAATCCTCTCTGCATATCCCTACGGGGTCACTTAGTTATATTTTGTGTAATTATGTATAACATATTTTCCCTAAAGCGACTGCACATTGTATATAAATACGCCGGGGGACGAATTGTCAGGGGACGAATTGTCATGAAACCGTTGTGTTTATGAGACAAGGTTTAATGGAACAAAAATGCAAGTTTAACTTGAAGAGACAATCAAATAGGTTTCTCCAAATCGCTAGCTGAAGGGGATACAGAATGTCCGTGAATAACAATCAATAATAATATAGCCCATGCAGATTTTGCCCTTCAATATTTCACAACAACAGTCACTCAGCATAATCTTCTCCAGTAATACTATACTAAAGTTACGACGACTCAAGAAGTTAAAACATTTATATCACCTTTCAGTTAAAAAGCGATGAAATCCTCAAGATGCCAGTAAATTAGTAGCTACTTGAGTATTAACCCTCATAGCCTCCCCAGATTGTGGATGAACGCTACATATAGATCAAACTTAAAGTCTCATAATGCCGATCTGTCTGCGGCAATTTCCAGCAAAATATCTAAACATTTCACAAGTGGATTTATTTGTATGGCATAAGGTTCCTCTATTATGCTTTCCTTGTTACACAATCTTTCCTATAGAATGAATCATACCGTTATAAAAAAACATTGTCCTATAATAATATGATTCACTAGCTGGTTCCATACTCAATGCCATATTCAAAGAAATACATTGTTTCTCCCTGGATCACCTTTCTCGGCCGTAAGTTCCCTTCCCCTCCCGCGACTCCTTTCTAACTAGCTTTATATATTATAGCCTATATGTTATTCTGATGTATGAGCTAAATTAATGTAAAATTTCATTAAAATCCATTTACATAGTAGGTTTTGCATGAAAAAGTAACAAACACACATACATCCATACAAACTTTCGCATTTATAATATTAGTAAGATTCTATAGGAAACATTGTGTGTTTGGTTTTGAAATGATAATACATATGTATGCATAGTTCCTACTGGAATGTCATTTATCCAGTTACTACCCCTCATCTAACCATGTCACTCTGCTGAAGAAAGCATTTGAAAAAAGAACATGACAAGACTGGAATCGAAGTGCACTTGTTTTGTGAAAATACCTGAACTTTTTAGACCTTCTGGAAGGAAGCAACTTATTGATTTCTAGTGGAATTAAAATATACTATTAGTTTATGTGTTGTGGACGGCTTCTCAGAGGTTAGTGACTGGTTATTCTTACCTCCTTGTAATCCATAATTTTATCATTCAACGTATAATCACCCATTTCCAACAATCACCATTTTCGTTTTCGTATTCGTTTTCATTCAATTTACAGTCCATTTTCCTCTTGCATTTGAGGCTGTAATTTGGAAACTGTTTCAGATGCATCATTGTGTAACAAGGGTAATATAGGTACTATGTCATCCATATAAATCCATTTGTGAAACGTTTATATATTATTGCTAGAAACTGGCTGCGACCAAATGGGTTCAGCGATCACTCCCCTGGAAATTGTGTGTGTTAGTTCTATAGAGACTCAGATTGGGTTGAGTTGATTGCATTGGGCGCCTATCGCATGGTGTTGGAGGACATGCTGGACAACGAGGCTGGTCCGGAGGATGCGGCGGCAGTGAGAGACACTCGCTCCAGTTCCTCATCAGCCTGATTGTTGCGCAACTCCTGGAGGGTATACAGCAGTTTGTTCCAGTCATCGTGGCGGGGCAGGGCCAAGTTCTATACAAAACAAAATACAATTTAAATACACAAAGTCAACATCGACTTTATTATTTTTTCTGTCATGTTGTCAGACCAGTTTCAACATTTCAAATTGTGGATCCTACTATTAAATTGCTGGTTACACTTCTTTCGCTTGGCTAACTGTATGCGGTATAGTTGAATCTGCTTTGCGTACATGACGTACAAATGAACTCTGATATCTGTGATTGTGAACTACAAGTTTGAACAACACAGCACAATGTTGAAGAATGTTCATGTGCCGAAAGCACAAAGACGCTGCACAGTGTGATGTCAGATGTTGATGAAAGACTGAAAAATCTCTACAACACAAAGGTAGAGGCGTAAAAGATTGACTTTGAACGGGTTATTATACATGAGGCAGGCCGGTTCGCAAAAAAACTATATGCTTTCGGCCAGGGCAAGGTCTCGTTGATGCTGGGGTTTAGCCATACGTACATCTATCTGAAACTTCATCGTTTTAACCCCATTTCCATACATCGATCGTTTAGTTAATTAGTCTCCGAATACTAAGTTTTGAGATAATGAGGAAAGCAATATTCGAATGCTCATCATAAATCAAATATTATTTACACATGTCAATATTTTACATATATTAAAAGTACTGTCAAATTTTGCTCTTCCACTTTTTTTAATTAATATTGTGATAAAAACCGATATATAACAATGACTACACGTGCAAATTCCAAGTCCACCAATAATCCTAATCCCGAACTACTGCAAATTCTAGATAAAAAGTTCGATGAATTTAAAATCCAGTTTCTAGAAAAATCATTTGCAGACTTCAAAAATACCATTGTAGAAGTTATCAAAAAGGAGTTCAAGGAGGAAATTGAGGAGCTTAAGAAGAAAGTGAAACATTTGGAAGGACAAATAGAGCGCAATGATCAATATAATCGTGCAAATAATCTTATAATAAGTGGCGTTCCAGAAGATAGAAACGAAAATATTTATGACATTCTCTCCAAAATTGGTGCTACAGCTGGATGTAAAATCACCCGAGAGGAAGTGGACTTCGCAAGCAGAATCTCCCCCAGAATAAACCGAAATGTGACAAATGGAAAACAGAGGAACATTATCGTAAAATTTACATGCCGACACCTGAAAGATAACCTGTTAGCTGCAATAAGGAAGAGGAAGGGAATGTTTGCCTCAGAATTGCAGCTTCCTGGTGCCAGCAGAATTTACATCAATGAACATTTAACCCCCAAAAATCAGCATCTCCTAAAACAATGTAGAGATATAAAAACGGACAGAAAAATTCTCTACTGCTGGATAAAAAATGGGAAAATCTTCATTCGTGTAAGTGATACAACACCCATAATTTTAATTGCGGACCAAGATGACGTTAACAGACTTTCAACATTGAAGACAATGCCCACACAAGACGCTTCTACATCGGCCCTCCCTTTAGGAAACTAAATTTACAGAACAATATCAAACGTATTACTATTTATATCAAATTTAACCTCTTGCAGTACCTTAACATAATATTCAATTTCTACTTAGTCGTAATACACGAATCATCACTATACGTTAATTACAAATTCCCTTTAAACTCTTATCAAATAATGTTAAAACATGTTTTTATCAATTGTTTGAATTGCAATTGTATTAGTAATCTGTCCATAGATATAACAATCAATCTGTCAAAACAAAAGCCTCTTAAAACCATAGACATTTTAATTTACCACAAACAAAAACAAAAAAAATCGTATGTTCAAAAATGCCCCCAATCACAGCATAATTATTTTTTTCCAAACTATTTTCGAAACAATTTCACGAACATAATATTTAAAAATGCTTAACATATATTTTCAAAATGTGCGAGGTCTTCGCACAAAAACTCATAGCTTCTTAAATCAGGTCCTTTTGAACAATTACGATATTTATCTTATATGTGAAACTTGGCTAAATAAATCAATCCAGGACAGTGAATTGTTTGACAATAGGTATGATGTATTTAGAGAGGATCGGAACTACTTTTTGTCTGGACAGCAGCAGGGAGGGGGGGTACTAATTGCAACATCCAAATCTCTGAAGGCTCAGAGAATTCCCTGGTCTACATGTACTGAGGAGATCTGGATATCAGTGCCAATACTAGGTAACAATAATAAACTCAAAAATTTATATATCTGCTGCACATATCATCCACAAAACACCAACTACATCCACAACCTAACTCATCACTTCAACACCACATCAGACCTGCACGCAAATCACCCGGAAGGATTGTTTTTATTAGCTGGAGACTACAATATATCCAAACTAAACTGGAAGTTAACCGAAGGGCAAAACCAATTAGAACCAAATTTTCCAGAAGACACTGCTAGCTGTGCCTTGGTAGACTTCCTTTCATTCACCCAACTACACCAATTCAATTCTATAACCAATACAAACAAACGAATTCTTGATTTAATCATGACAAATATTTCAAAATGTAGTATAACCCATTGTACCGAACCTCTGACGCCTGAAGATTCACATCACAGAGCATTAGACATAGAGTTATCACCTGTTACTGTACCGTCTCTCTCCAGCTCATCTAGGACAGTTAAAATGTTTCACCGAGGTGATTACGGTCAAATCACTGAGGAATTATCCAAAATAAATTGGAAACTCCAATTTCAAGGTAAGGATACCGAAAAAGCCGTATTAGATTTTTACAATATCATAAATGACATTATTCGCAAATATATCCCCGAAAAAAAAATTTACGGTAATTTAGAAAGGTTTCCCCCCTGGTACACTTTACCACTTATTAAAATTGTAAAAGAGAAATTAAAATATCACAAGAAATGGAAAAAATACAAGAACCTGGCTGACTACCAATCATTTTCAGTACTGAGAAATCGTCAAAAGAAGATCGCGTTAGAATGTTATGAAAACTTCATTATGACGGCAGAAGATTCAATAAAAAAGTGCAGCAAACAGTTCTGGTCATTTGTTAAATCAAAGAAATCCTCTTCCGATTTACCAAAGCAAATGTATCTTGGAGATATTTCCTGCAATGATGGACAATCCATATGCGACCATTTTAATGATTATTTTAGATCAGTTTTTGTAGAAAATTCCAACCCTCGCCTCAATCTTATAAACTGTGAGAATGATGACGACAACTCTAATCTACATATCCACAATATTAACTTCAATCAATCATGTGTACTTAATTATTTAAAAAAACTTGATCCGAATAAAAGTGCGGGATCTGATTTAATTCCATCCATATTTTATGTAAAATGCCGGGACCAATTGGCTTATCCTCTCTCCTTGCTATTCAAAATGTCATTTGAAGAAGGCAACTTCCCCAACGTCTGGAAACAAGCACTCATTACACCAATCCACAAAAGCGGGGACAAAACTAACATTACCAACTACAGGCCCATCTCCAAACTCCCAATTGTCAGCAAAATCATGGAAAACATAGTTCTTGATCAACTTTTTCCGGCGGTACAAACAATCATATCTAAAAATCAACACGGCTTTTTCAGAAAACGGTCGGTCGAGACAAACCTTCTGGAATACACAGATTTTATTTTAAATTCTATGGGTGGTAAAAATCAAGTAGACTCTATCTATACGGATTTTTCAAAAGCCTTTGATAAAATTAACATTGACCTGCTTCTGAAGAAACTGTTAAAAATCGGGATTAATGGTGACCTTCTCAGATGGATCAAATCATATGTAACAAACAGAAGTCAAGCAGTTAGAGCTAAGGGTTTCTCCTCGCGTTTTTACAGTATACCTTCAGGAATCCCGCAAGGATCACATCTCGGACCTCTCTTGTTTATTTTATATATCAATGATATAGGTAAATGCTTTAAAAATTCCAAATTCCAAATTTTTGCTGATGACACTAAGATTTACAAAAAAATCACTAATATTAATGACAGCCTAGAATTGCAAGATGATATCAATAGGCTTAGAATATATTGTGCTAACAACCAACTGTTCCTTAATCTGGAAAAATGTAACACAATATCATTCACCAAAAGCATAAACCCCCTAATATTCCCGTACAAAATCAATGACGTAGAGATAAAAAGATGTTGTGAAGTGAGGGACTTAGGAATAATAATGGACTCCGGAATGTCTTTCCGAACACATATAAATTCCATCTGTGACAGGGCGTACAAACTTCTAGGATTCATCATAAGAGTGACCAAACCATTTAGGTCTCCACACGTAATCAAAATACTGTACGTCTCTTTTGTTCGCTCAATATTAGAATTCGGATCAGTCATATGGAATCCCCAATACAAAGTAAATATTGAAAGGTTAGAAAGAATTCAAAAAAAGATATTGAAACACCTAGACTTTAAATCCTTTCGAACTTCAGAAAACCTAAAAGACTCATTAACATTCCATAATTTATCAACTTTAGAAGATAGAAGAAATATATCCGACCAAAAATTTTTATTCAAAATCATTAACAACGTTGTTGACAACAACTATCTTCTAGAACACATTAATTTCCACTGTCCAATAAGAAACACAAGGTCAAACCAACTATTCCACATCCCACACTCAAAAACAAATTACACACAACATTCATTTCTCCGAAGGACGTGCACAAAATACAATGATATCTTTTACGACGCTGATATTTTCCATTTGTCCTCAGGCCAATTTATTAAATCCATAATAGAAAAAATTAAAACAAATTGTTAATTACGAACTCTCCACCCCTGCTGCATGTTATTTTTTTCATTCTCATTATGTTGGTTTTCCTTCTTTTTATTATAATAATAATATTTGGATGATTTATATATCCCATATGCTTTAATTTGTGTGTGTTTTTTTTTTTCTTTCATTTCTGTTGTATATATATTTTTTTCTTTTTTTTCTACCACTTTATGTTTTCTTTAATGTTTTAATCCATGTTTATATATTATAAATTGTAGCGGAAACTTCGCTGGTTAATGCAATCATGTAATATGTTACTTTCTTATTAAAATATGTATAACTGTTTGTTTCCTAAATAAACTAAAATAAAATAAAAATAAAAATAAAATAACTACGGGAAGCATAACGGTTCGGTTCATTAATGACATTTTGAAATTTTCTACTGGTAACCCAGAAAACAATTTTTTGTTTATTTCACTACATGTTTTTCGGCATTATAATTGATTTGGTGATATTTATGCGTAATCTAAGTATTGAGATAGAGGGTACACTTTTATATATAACTGCACACTCAACTCAAATTTAGATTTTTCTGAGATGTCTAATCAGCTAGAGCAGTGGTTCCCAAACTCTTTTGGCCCATGAATCCCTTTCCCAAACTGTTTTGGCCCACGGACTCCGGGGCGGATAGCACAACGGAGGGGGCGGAATGGGATAGGGTGGGACGGCATATTTACCACAACAGATGGGGCGGAATGGGATAGGGTGGGATGGCAAATTTACCACAATGGAGGGGGCGAAATGGGATATGGGGTGGAACGGGGTAGGATGGGGTGGGGTGAAATATCCCACCCCATCCCATTATACCACTCCCCCGATGAAATTCCCGTATGAATAAATTTGTGTCAAATGTTGCCGCGGACCCCCTGACGTCACTTAGGGACCCCCAAATCAATTTTTATTTTCCACAGGATGATCCTGCGGACCCCTGGGGGTCCGTACGGACCACATTAGGAACCACTGAGCTAGACGATCAACATACCGAAAGACACAAAATACATACCTCGGCCACATCGTAGACCCAAATCTTGCCGGTATCATCTCCCACGGTGATGTTGAGTCCGTTGGGAGTCCAGCTGGCCCTGTTGAGAGCCACTCCTCCGTCCACCTGGATACTGGCCGCCGGAACCTGAACACAACACACATTAATCAACGTACGGTAATTAACGAACCGCGGGCTAGATTCGGCCTGCGAGAGTGCCTGAACAGACGATTATTCCTTGCCATCATACTTGGCACATCATATCTAATTCTGGTGAAGAAAACTTCCGTTAGTGCAATTCAATAACTACCACACTACCAACTAGAGATGTGTAGGTTCAGTAGGTTTTTCGCGGGAAGCGAATTCTAATCCTTTTTCAAATCGACTACTCCCAGAGAACCCGGTTCAGGACCCAAACCTGGAACTTGGAGCAGGAACCCGAATGCCTCCACCGGCGTCCCTATCTTCACGGTCCGAGCCACTCGCAAGTCGTGAATGTTCTTTTTCAGGTCCTTGTGCGGGTTACGACTCCGAGGTTCGGCTCCAGTCGAACCCGTGCGTCACGGTAGCCGCAACAGCACCCAATACCCAGTCCGCACTTAAGAACTCGGACCCGGGACCTGCTCCTAGAACTCGAGTACTTTTAAAAGGAAGCATGACTCGGAGGACTCCGGCAAAATGTGAACTACTACGAACCGGTCAGTCGTGATATTCCAAAACATGCATTTTAAAAAAAAAATACCAATGATTCAAAATTTACAACCATGATTGAACAAAATAATATCACAACATTTACTTAGAATATCTGAATTTGAAGGACCGGAATTTCGATTTATGTGGAATTAAGTCTATTATTATGAATTCACCTCAAATACGTACCTAAATATTATGAAAGGGTGGCTGAGGAACTCGATTTTCGGCATTTAAAATTTTTTGAAAATTCTCATGCCAATTTGTTAATCCGAATTGTTGATTTTTGATATCTCGGGAATTTGGAATTAACAAGGTTCCGCTGTATTTAATGCTATGTATTCTCACGGGTTAACCTACCTCCGTGTCCTGATTGAGATTCCACAAGTCTAATCTGCCAGCTCCGTCCACACAGGCGAACAAGGCGGGGTGCACCGGAGACCAGGCCACATCCAGCACATAGTCTCCACTGTCCTCAAACGAGTACAGAGGTTTGTTTTCCTGATAAATTAAAATTAAAGAAACGGTGAACAAGGAAACTTTACATACAAAATTTTAATAATAATGGAACATTTAAATATCGCCATTCGACAAGCAATTCCACGAATGTGATAATTTTACCAAAGTGAGATTTTAATACCATTCGATTTGTAATAATTTAACCCGTCTGCTTGTTTAGGATTAAATACATCCCAAAACACGTAATCGCGTTATACTTTCATAAGACCAAAAACGTCCCGAGTGACCTTACATTTTAAAAGCTATATATCTCTTTTCCTCTCACGCAAAAATATGTATTTTTTCTGTTAACCAGAAAGAGAACAAAATAATGCTTCTTATTGTCTTTGAAATATGAAAGCTATCTTGCATAGATATTTTACAATCTCGATCCAAAGTGACGGTTTCAGAATTTTCGCAAGAAACTGAGGCTTCCGGATTGTGAGGTGCGAATATATTGGACCAAGCAGACGGGTTAAAAGTAATTAAAGATTTTTTTCTTCTATTGTATCGTTTTACATGTCTAAATATTTTTGATGCTCACTGGCTTGGGCCGATCATGGAAATCAGTAATTCTTTAGTGTAACATGATACAAATTGACATTGTGGTATTAAGGATTGCTTTACAACTGCAATTTCAACAATATGTAATTTAAAAATAAAAGAAATATGTGTCTACGAGGGGTGTCCGTAAAGTAAGGTATCCAAGGTGCTGCGGTCACGAGAAACAATTTTACGCGAAATCCGGCAACACTGGTGTGTAGCCTGGTTCCTCTCCGCCAAATCCCCACCACGTTGCACTCTCTGCAACACTTAGTTTCAGCGTGGCAGCCGATCGCGATGGAGCTTCCGCTCGCCGCACCCGCCAGGTGTAAATTACACTCTATAATTAGTTTTTTTGTGCAAACAACAAAACCCCGGTAGAAATTCATTCTCAGCTACTTGAAGTGTACGGAAAACATTGTATGAGTGCGAAAACGTGCACAAATGGTGCAGAGAATTTAAAAGACAAAAAATTGCCAAAGTGGAAAAAACAATGATTGCAGATTGACGGGTGACAGTTCGGGAGCTCTGTGATATGATCCCTGAAGTCAGTAAGACCACTATTGACAAGATTTTGACAGAACATTTGGGAGACCACAAGGTCTGCCCAAGGTGGGTCCCAAAATGCTCACCGAAGATCACAAACAACAACGGGCTGAAGCAGCCCGTGAATTCCTTGAGCGCTACGATGGCGAAGAATTCTTGGATCCAATTGTGACTGGGGACGAGACTGGATACACTACACAACACCAGAGACAAAGAAACAATCCCGGTGGCGGTGGCGAACGGCTGCCATGCCAAGACTAAGCATCACAGAGCGTGCAACATGGTGGGGATTTGGCAAGGGGAAACCAGGCTATACTGTTCCTTGCAACCGCACCACCTTAGAGACCTTATTTTACGGACAGCCTTCGTATAATCAAGAGAGAGCCAAAAACAATGTTGAATGTAAAACTGTACCAAATACCTTGAAGGTAGGAATATAATATTTATGTGAACATATTGTATATGTACAGTACAATATATGCGCTTAGCACAGTTTTTCACTTACAATATTACTCAGTTTGTCGTTTAGGACTAATTTACATTGTTAATTCAACCCGATTTTTTTCATATAAAAGTGTACAATACAGAAAGATTGACACGATCTTACTAAATCTGAATATGAAAAAAAATAGAGAAAATGTGCTTTAGGACAGTTTTACACTAGACAGAAAATATGTGATTTCTATGGACAATATACATATTGCATTCTAAGGCTAATATTATGGTGTCGTAGTTTTTATCTCCCAATTTGTTTCATATCACATTTGTAGTATTGCACAAACGACTATATTATCACTATTATAGTGAAATTTCACCTCAAGTGTTCTTTAAATTAATGGCTAATGGCAGGCTAATCAGTAATTTTAGGGACCTTATTTATATAACATATTGTACATAATATTTATATAAATATTATTTTATCTTAACTAAAACTTACCATTGCCAAGGAGGGTGATAGAGCTCCTTGGTGCATGTGCTAAAATTTTGGTTTTTATTATAATGTTGAATAAGTTATAATGATTGCTTTCTTTAATTGATTTTAAATAAAATTGTCGAAAATATTGATAATATATAAAAAGATTAAGAGGTTTACTCAATTAATGGAAATGATAATTTATGGTTTTTATGGGTGGTTTGGAGAACAAGATATATTTTTTGAAAAAATTTAAAATTAAATCCAAAAAATATAATACATGTATAGTGTATAGCGACCGTAGTTTGGTAAAATCTTTCAAGTCACAAAATGAAAACTCTACAGGAGACTACTAAAAAGAGATTTTTACAAATTGTAAACTTAATTAAAAATCCTGAAGTTTATGTGAAAGCGATTATTTGTCAACATTTCGATTTACAATATTGCGACTTTATTTATAATTACAGTGAAACCCTCTTATGAAATTCTAACGTCTAGATATTATCTTTAAAAATAACATATATTTTTTTAAGAGCTTAAAAACTTCAAATGTTTAAGGGGGGGGGGGGGGATATGTAAGAAATCAGTAGAAATTCAGGTAGCGGCGGCATAAGAAGTTTGGATTTTTCAGTCTCTCGACCCAAAATTGGTCCAATTTTTCCCACGTAAAAGGTTTTCCTGCTTAGGAAGTTTGTTTTTTCCAGTCCCTTGGTAAACTTCTTAAGAGGGTTTCACTGATGAATGACTTTATTGAAAGACTTGAAAATGCCAATCAAAAAAATTATTTTGCGATGTTGTAGTTGGAAGTCTATTCTATATGAAACCATTAACAATCGCAACAATCCCAAAATCCCCACTAACAAAGTAGCAATCCCAAAAAACGTGGCTTGAAGGGTTTTACCAAAATACAGTCAATATATATATTAATAAGTTCTGCTAGTATGCATACAGCAATGCATTTTGCGTGACAGCTGTTTCAACATTCAAAGCTATAAACTGCTTTGTCATTGTCAAATAATGTTAATTTTGGTGTTAAACATTGTCTCAATTGCCAAACAATGTTTAATCATTGTCAAGAAACAGGAAAAAAAACAACATTAAGTGAATCTAACGTAGAAGATTCTTGAAGAGGGACAATATATGTCAGAATAATAAGTGAGTGCGTGTGAAAATGAATGGAGCAGAGGGCGTGGTGTTAGATCCTCTCTGCCTAAGCTGTGAGATGAAACAGAGAGTGTGATTGGTTATAACATCCAGTAGATATATACCTTGAGACTCCACAGTTTGAGGGTCCAGTCCATGGAGGAGGTGAGGAAGAGGTGAGAGAAGTCTATGCCCCCCGAGGCGGCGTGGCAGGCGATCCCAGTGAGAGGGCCAGCGTGGCCTTCATACATCTCACTCACTCCGGCACGAGTGCCGTGGCGACAACCTTAGACAGAGAATAATCGTTCATTGTCTCATCGAGGACAAACTAATTACAGCAATATATCAATAATACAGCACTGCTTAAAAATAAATGGTAAAAAATTTTAATCTGAAATTACCAGAATGCATAAAAAACTCTAAAAACATTAAAATGGACATGTATATGTGCTTTATAATATGCATTTCACAGGGATGTGCACTACAGAAAGTGCAGTGCAGAAAAAGAATTTTAAAAAAATCAGTTCAATTCATGAAAAAATATATGTATTTTCATACTGATGTTCGCCAATCCAATAC
This sequence comes from Limnephilus rhombicus, assembly GCA_929108145.2. NCBI lineage: Eukaryota > Metazoa > Arthropoda > Insecta > Trichoptera > Limnephilidae > Limnephilus > Limnephilus rhombicus. The sequence continues at coordinate 18,409,471 of OV815278.1, read as the reverse complement.
GCCCGAGATAGGCCAAAGAGATTAATTTTCATTTTGGTCAAGGGATTTTGATATTTGAAAAGGTTTGATCAATTTTATAAGTAAGGAAAAATTGAACAAACTTCAGGAACATGGATGAACACAATACACCACTTCCTGTGTTACAATAAATAATTATCATTTATTACACTTTTTTATCTAAGTACTTTTGGAAATTAACATCATCAATAAACTAGATATTAATTAGATGGTTAGATAGGTACCCGAGTAAACATTCCCATCCTCGCTGCCTAGCACAAAGTTGTTGACGTCGGCGTGCGGGAAGGCGAGGCAGGTGACAGCGAGCGGCTTGCTCTGGCGATGCTGCAGTTCCAGGGTCTCCTGTGGCTGGGCCAGCATGTCCAGGGACCAGCTGCACAGCCTACCGTCAGTGGACACGGAGATCAGGTTGTGCGCGTTCTGGGTGCCCACCACGCTCAGGCAGTATACCGGATGCTGGGGATATCAAATCATAATTAAGTGGTTCAGGGTGAAGATTGCCCTGTTGATAGTCAACTATACTATCTCCCGATAGGAGAGGGTGACTAAAGAAGTGGTGGCATCTTTAGTTGTTATTGGTATTACATTATGTTGATCTATTCTCTTTTGATGCATTTTCAACTTTCTAATGGTACATGTAATTTAAATACTATTCTCTATTTGAGGACTAGATCGTACAGACCACAGATAAGAGAAACAAAGGGAGATATGCTATGTTGGCCGCCAGACCGTGGGCGGACTACGGCGTAATTAGGATAGTCCAAATACAGAAAGAATTCATTCATTTAGTTGACTTTGTGTCGTAACCGAGCACAGTTTGTGTCCGTTTTATTCAAAATGCCGTCTTGTTCAGTGCAACTATGTAAAAATACGACAAGCAATGTGAACTTCAAGATAAATAGAGTTTCATTTCACCGGTAAGTACAAAATTAGAGTACATTATCAATTTTTAATTATTATTTGAAGTTTTTATTGACGTAAGGTCCCGGTAAAGCAAACATCGGCGCCATTACGATGCTAGTGAGGGGGATGCGAATTCTTTTAAATACCGACTATCGATATTTCACAATATTAGCAGTATTTCACAATATAGGTACAAATATATTATTTATTATGAATTTTTTTGTAGATAATTTATCAGAAGGACACGGGTTCAAGTCCAGTTGGCGGCAAGTATCTTTTCTCGGAAGATTTTTCAATGTAAATTGAGTGTTTCAGGCTGATAATTATTGCTTATAATAATTGTTACCCTTTGTGCTATGCATAAAAATCTTGTCTTAAACGTTAGTTTATAAATTAAAAATAATAGATAATTATTGTTGTAGATGCTGATTGGTGGTAGAAAAAAATGCAATGCTTTTCTTTTAACCCCTCCGAATTTTCGAGAATATTAGCTTTTGGTGTCTTAAACGAAATGACATTTTACGAAAACTTTTAGTTATAACCGCTTCACAATTAAAGCTCTATAAATGAAACATTTCTGAACGTAGCCGAATAGTAAGCAAATTTGCGCGGGTAAAAATTTTTGTCAACCTCACGATTGAGAGCTGATTCCTGTTATGTATTCCCATAGACAACTTGATAGAAATGTGCAGCTTGATCTACTATCGACCTTTGACTTTTTGTTTTAGGGATGTAACTAAAACAATAACGGAGTTATAACGATTTCTATGGAAACACACGCGCTGACGTATAAACACGCTTATTGTACTTGACTGCTGTCCTATTTTTAACGCTTATATCTGCTTACGTTGCGGAGGGGTTAAAATCCTTTTTTATAAAAATTAATGATTTTTTTATTTTTTGTTCCGCATGCGTTCATGTACCATTTATCCATTTTTTGTGCCCGAGCCCGCGGCAGTTTCTATATATGAATATAATGGTGGCTCTAGCATTACGAAACTCACCTACCATTCATCCGATTGGGATGAAACTTTTGTGTTTTGTTGTGGGCACGCCCGTGAAGGTTTCTTATATAAGGGGAAGCTCTGGCTTTATGAATTTTTATTTTTTTTTTCGCGTGATCAGTTTGAAAAATGTATGTATTTCATGTAGTTAAGCGGAAGGAACTGAAGGAAAAGATGAAGGGAAACCGGGACAAGGGATCCGATAGAGGGAGGGTTGTGGGTGGGGGAGGGGGTTGGCGGGGGTGAGAGAGGGATGACCGGGGCGGGGGTTTGCGGGACGGGGAGAAGAATAATAAAAAAGCGTGATAATTTATATATCTTAGTTAAAGTATAATTTATATCCCTTTTTAGATGTAGTAACTTAGAGTATTTTAATTATTTCAGATTTCCAAAGAACGAAAAAATTAAAGAAATATGGATTGACGCATCGGGGAGAAAGGGAAACTGGTTTCCGACTCGCTATAGCATCATTTGCTCATCTCACTTTGGTCAAAATGATTTTAAACCAGCAACAAAAATTTGGAACCTTTTTGCATGGGCTGTTCCTACGTTCAAAATGCCATTTATATATGATTCGGTGTGTTTTCTATTTAGTTTTTACAAAGCATATTTAAGAAGAATAAATATTTTTTCCCCATTTTTAACCAGTAATTTTGGTTAGTTACAGCTCTCAAGTGAACTCATAACATTTACTTCGCTCACCAGCTGCAGCGCAAATATGACCAATCACCAATGAATAAACATTTAGTTCAACTCACCGAAGTCGTTTTGGAAAAATCCCTTGATATCCGTTTACATTACTTAGTTAAAAACGTAACACCAAAATTATAGAAGCGACAAGCATTAAATAAATATCTCCAGTTAACCGGTCAATAATATGTATTTTTTAAATGTTTGTTAGCTAAATGAAATACCTTTCGTATACATATTTTTGTTAATTTGTTGGAATTGTTGTGCATGTATTTAAAGAAGAGTATACTCGGGTGGGTTGTTTTTTTAATAATTTACAGTTTTGTTCCGAGATTGATGAAAACTAGCACACTTGACATTCAAAAGAGGAGAAAAATAACTTGTCTACATTTTATTTTAAAAAAACTGTATGTAAAACACGGGTATACCGACAGTTTTTATATATCATGAAACAAAATATGAAATCGCAAAATAAAGGCCCTAACACGGGTAGAGCACCCAGCGTTGCCCAAAATATTTGTCATTATTATTGTAAAATTATTAAGTGTGAAACAGAATTGTAAATACTGTATACTAACTAACTAACTAACCAACCATCACGCCGTTTCTCCGCAGGGGTAGGCAGAGAGGACGGACTGCCAAACAACTTGGTCTTGGCACACACTCTTTGCCTCACTCACATTCATACATCGTCTCATACATACTCTTCTATTAATCTTTAAAATACCACCTTTCAGAATAGAAAGGTTGCTTTAAATTTTTTTGCCGTATTTGACGACCAGATCTAGGAGCCAGTGAGATAGGACATCAATTTCGGATGCCCTAGTACCTAGTATCACTGGCTCCAGTGGTACTGTGAAGTACTCAAATGCAAAATAAATTAACATTAGTAAAAAATGAGAATTCCTTTTTACGGATTTTTACAACAACAAAAACACATTGTGAGTGTTATTGTGATTAACATTATTGAACTAAACCAAAAACTGATAAAATTCGAAAAAGATTTGTTACGAATGGGACACGTTAAACGTGTCCAGAGTCCAGATCACACGTATTCCGATTTATCAGTTTTGAGAATATGTATTTTTCATAAAAATTTTAATTGGAATAATTTTTTTTATTAAAATGTCGATTTCTATCGATTTGTATTCATGCAAGCTTTATTCGTCGTTATTTGTATGTACTGCTAATCGCGAATGCATTCGAAACGTATACGCATCGATATCTGTTTTAAGTATTAGTGCCAATGAAAACGACAAGTTTTAGCGAAGGTATGCAATAGTATTGGTTAACAATATCGGCGACACGAGGATATGCAGTTCCAAATGGTTTAAACTGCCTACAGCATATCTCCCTTTGTTTCTCTTATCTGTGGTACAGACCAATGGTTTCCAATTAGTTTTTCCGGAGGACCACTCCGAGAAAGAGTTCAAATTCACTTACCCATTGTAGTTAAATTGTCCGTACATCTCATCTCCCGGAAGTATGAGTACCACAATTGGGAACCAGGTTACTAGATTGTATCACATTATTATTTTTTATATACAAACACTCGGATCGAAGGGTGTTAAAATTCTATTTAACTTCTAATTAGCAATAATTTTCCATCAATCAGTCCCTCGAGGGTACTATAGACCTTCCTCAGATGATGGCATCATGTTAAGCCACATGTATCGAACCTTATAATATTTGGCTGATTAATATGGCGCCCTTTTTGTGAAAAATCACATCAAGGGCGCTTATGTCTAAGTATTATAAATGTTTTTTTTTTTTAAACCTCTAAAATAAAATAAGAAAGATTTCAATAGTGTTTGAAAAAATTCTTCATTAATAAAATTTTAATTAATGTGTTTAGCTATTTTGCATAAGTCAAAATCGGATATACTATGTTCATTCATGTTGAATTGTCTAAAAGGGGCATTGTTCGACTTCAAACGACAAATTTGTGAAGGATGGCTTGAAACTTTTACAATCTCTGTTCGACGTAAATGCAGAGCGGGGAGTCAAAATAAAATTTTGAATTTCCTTTCAACGGGTGATGCGGTCTTCATGCAAGAAGAAGTTGGTGTAATGTTATGATGATCTGTTTTCAAACATGTTGCGATGAAAAGAACAGGAGATAAACTAAATGAATTCATCTCTGTACCTCACCAAAAAGAAGAGGCATTGCAATCTCTTCAAATAAGTAAAAAAAAATACTAACAGTGTGTGCTTGTGAAGATAGAGGAGTCCTCTGAATGGGCGTACGCTTCTGCACCCTGTTGTCCCACAATACTATCTGGCCGGAGTATGTTCCTCCCAGTATCAGATTGGGGTGGAATCTACAAAACAAATTAAACAACTTGTTAAAATAACAGACAGAAAACTAAAACCAATTTCTCTGGAGTGAAACATAAAAAGAACACATTGATTAACAGGTTCGCTGACAACTTTGAATAGTGACAATCTGGTAAAAATCATTTTTTATCGTCATTTTAGCTCTATGGTATGATAAACCAATTGAGTCCTATAATTTCAAAACCTGCTATATCCGATTTTTTGACAAAGTGATCTGAGTATGACATCTTGTTCACATTTTTGCAAGAAACAAGAGGAACCTATAATTGAGTTTTAAAACCTCCCTTATGCTGACCAAAAACCATGTTAAAACTGCAAGTGAGAAACAAAACCCGCTATATCATTCAAGAAGTTATAGGGGGTACGTATCAAAACCCGCTATACAGGAATTCAACCAATCACAAGCAGTTATTTTTCCAAGATGGCGGGTTTAGAAACTCGCGCGTCAGGTCTGTTGAGTTTCAAAATCCGCAATATCCATTTCATTTATCGAAATTACTTAAATTATGCTAGATATTCATAAAAAAATTAACACTTTTCGAAATTATATTACTCCATTTCATTATTCAAAAAATTGAAAAGCAATTAAGTATTTATTATATTATATTATTTACGCTGGAGATGTGGCAGTTTTTTGCAGTTTTCTCAATGAAAATCAACGAAAGTTGATATAGCGGTTATAGAAATTGAACGATTCAATTTCAGATTATGCAATTATATTTTTGGGAAAAAAGCAAATAAAAAACTCCACTCCGTTTGGCAGAGTTATACACGGATTGAAAATTGAGCAATTCTTCCAAACTTCGCCTACTGACGAAGTCCTGTTTTGACTTAACCGTTTTGCATTTTGTCTGTCTATAAATTTGATTTATGTTTTTTCTGTTTCAAGATGGTGGCCATTTTAATGGTTAAGTAAAATCATTGTATTTATTTGGACTTTATTTCCAGAACTACTAGTTGGGTTGTATCGGGTTAGGCTAGGTTAGGTTTTGTTAGGTCAGGTTAGGTTAGATTAGGTTAGGTAAGTTAGACTATTTAAGATTTAGCTTGGTTTAGCCGGATTAGATTTTGTGGGATAATAAAGAATGTGGGATAATAAAGAATGTGGTTACTTGGCGAAGGTGGCACTCATGACAGGGCTCTGGCAGTGGAAAACGTCCTCTGGGGTAGTCTTCTTGAACTTGGTATTCCACACGAGGCAGACGCCATCGGGGTCGTGCGGCGCATCCTCGCTGCTGTGGTAGGCCGCCAGCAGCAGCTCGGGGTGCTGCGCCGACCAGTCCAGGCTCGTCACGCAGCGGCCCCGCGACCAACGCTCGCACAGGAACGTGCGCTTCAGCGATAGGCATGCATCGCCGTTCTTTTCCCTATGACCACAATAAGATTGATTGAGAATACATAGTTAGAAATAGCCGATTTATCATTTGCGATAAAAGCAGCAGTTAGAAATGGAAAACAAAAGTAACTACATATAAGAAATGTGAAGAAACACCCATTCATTGATTTAAAACTAGGTTAACTAGAAATTTAAACAATATTAAGGACAGGTTTTTTTTTAAAAAATTAACAAGTTATCAAAATTTTCAGGTTAATTTTTATGTTCTGTGTAAGCTCTATTTAAGTTCTGTTATTATATCATTATAGTTATACTTCGCCTTTGTTAGAAGTCAACTTGAAAACAATTCTTCCATCAGGAACCCACATTACAGCATTCATGTACATTCTATTGAAAGTATACAAAATAACTTCTTACATTTTCTAAGAATTATTCCAGCAATTTTGTTGAATTACAACGTTTTAAATGAAATGAATGCGCTTAAATTGTCAAACAAAAAGATTTTCAATGACTTGGTACATCTATACAGGGTGTCCGGAGGTAAAGTGCATTAACTTTGGGAGGTGATGCTACATGATGGTAGGAGTAAAAAAGATTAACAATTTTTTTCGAAATTCCAACTTTTTTTTCCCATACAAAAAGATCTACCTACTAAAAATCCTTAGTGTGAGGTACGATCTTACTTGCCGGGAGCCTGCCGGGCGCGGTCGTGGCAACATTGTATGGTGGTGATTGGCCCGTATCGTAACAGCGGAAAATAATAAAGCTGGCCGCGCACGCCGGTCTAATTTTATCTTTTTATCACAAAACTATCCCTAAAAGTTTGAATTTCGAAAAAAGTTATTTATCTTTTTTACTTACACTATCATGTAGAATCACTTTCCGAAGTTAATGCACTTTACCCCCGGACACCCTCTATAAAATTCTAAGAGATGCATTTGATAATCCATTGATAAGCTTTCAGATTCCACTACGTTCGTAATACTGGAAGTTGGGATTTTTTTCTGTACAGAAATTCTGGGACTAACTACAAAGTGAAATAATTTTGCCGAGTTAGTAAACATGTTCAATTTATCACTAAACAATTCAAAAGGTTGTTGCTGAGGCAGTTCAGCTATGTATAAAACAGTATAATCTTTATTATTGTCAAAGCCCCTGAAAAGGGCATTAAAAAATATATATATATATTATGGTGTCAATATTCCACCCTGATTAGAAGAAGGCTCGCTGGGGAGTTGAATACCATGTCGTGGAACCAGGAGACATCAATAATAATAATCTATAACATATTCGAGGGACTGGGAAAGCACAATGGTACGAATGCTTATGATTTTTGGTGAACTTTTGTCTTCATATTACCGCTTCAGTGACCCTCGTAATAATGTCAAGTCCAGCTAACAAGCTAAAGAAAGAACGGTAAAGACACAGCAGTTTTACCTCTCGTGGGATTAGAAAGATATTGATAGGGTAAAGATATAGATAATACTGTAAGTTTTAGCGAGGTATCCTTACCTGGAATCATCAGTCTCCTCTCCACCGGTGTAGTCTGTGTAAATGTCCACGGTCTCGGCCAGAGCGCGCTCCATGACGCGGCCGGCCCGTGACACGAAACGCTGGAAGTCTCCCGACAGGATGATCATCTGTTTCTCATCCTCGCTGAGCTCTCGTACTGCGGAACAGCCACATTAGAAAGGTGACATGAACTTCATAAACTAACATCCAACTGGCGTGAGGAAGGAATACAAATGTTCTGGCACAAACTTCGTTCCCTCATCCATCATAATGGCTCTTAATAGATGATGACCCAAATGATGCATGCACCTGTTTGTTTGTGCCGTGATTCAACAAGAAATCTGTTTATTTGAAGCACTAAATACTCTTGAACTAGCTCGCACAGACTTTACTATCTGGAATTTTTAGATAAATGAAAGATAAATGCAGCCGCAATACCTCTTCATGAGTTTAAAGAGTAAAATAATGCAATCAACCTTTTGTTATTTTATCGTATCCTATCATCGGGGGAAATAACAAAATGTGTTAAGAAGCGAAAAAATACAGAGAATTATAAATACATATATATATATATAATATAGTTTGTGGTCTCACCTTCCTTCTTGTCATCGTCCTTCTTGGGCGTCTCGGTGATGGCGGGCGTGACCTCCTTGACCTGCGGCAGGCCGTGCGGCAGGATACCAGGCGGCAGCCTCGAGTGGAAGCCCCCGGGGCCCCCGGCGCCCCCTCCGGCGCCAAGCGAGTGATCCTCCTCTTCCCCTTGGCGAGCGTAGTCGTCAAACGTCAACACTGAAGCGGTCAATAAGGCGGCACACGTACGCGCACATTCCTAACTAGCGCTAACCTAACCTAACTTTTCATACCCAAACAATCTTCTAACCTCACCAAACAATCTTCAAACTTGACTTTATTTATTTACTGACCACTGAAGAGATAGACCGATAGAAGTGTGTGGTTGGCGTGTCAAATGCCTGAAGTAAGCTCAATTTTTTCTTATTTCTGATTAAATTGATAAAACATTTTTAAATATCGAATTTAGCAGACAATAAAAGTCATTGACCCAACTGGGTCTAGGAGTAGATAGACTTAAGTAAATTCGAGACAATGGGTATAGAGCACACTTGTTGGGGCTTTCTGTTCAGTGTTACTGACAGTGTTCATTTTAATTCACCTTTCAATTGCAAAACATTTCAGAAGCTTGTCTCAAGTCTCTCTGCTAATTTTGGGTGCAATATTTGTTCAGAACTAACTTTACTAGCTCTTTATGAGAATTTCAAATTTTGGGTGCAATATTTGTTCAGAACTAACTTTACTAGCTCTTTATGAGAATTTCAAATAAGTTTGTTGAGACCATTGTATTGTTGTAATGTATGTCATTGGGACTTGAACCCATTGAATGCGACATAACTAGAAGGAAAGAATTTGTAGCAACATAAAATTCGCTTAATAGTTCTAGCAGGCCAACAAACATACTGCGGTACTTTTGGAGTCAAAAATGTACACAACTCAATCAACATTTGACAATTAAAAGCTAGCTATAAGAATAATAAACTAAATGTGCTATACACTTAATGCAATTCTAGCTCACAGAGAATTCACATAAAAGAAAGAATAGCTAAAGAATGAGGGTAAAAAATGGCAGGGGTAACCAACAATGACGGGGACAAATGACCAGTATGAATTTAAAGGCAAAATGCTCAGTACAAACAAATTTAAAGAAAAAAAACATCAAACAAAAATGAACAGAATCCACAGAAACTCAAATCTCTTCATTAAAACTTTTAAGTAATTATAAAAACCAATGAAAATACAATTATCTAATCTGGGAAATAATATAAAATGTACGACTATATAGCAAAATAAAAGCCAACCATATCACAAGTTTACAGCAAAGAAAAGCAAACTCTAAAGGAGTCCACAAGTGTAAGGTAACTGCCAAAGATACTACATTCAATAATATCTACTCATTAGCAAACAAACTAAAGAAATGTACTCAAATAATGGTGCACGGAAACAATATACTAATAGAGTGCACTAGAAAATACAGAAAAGATACTTTCCCGAGCTCTCCACAGAAAGGTGGATTGTCAAAATAATAATAATACATACTATACTAATGAACAGAAAATAATACAGTATAGCAAGGCAGCAAGCATATTTCAATACATAAATAGATAGTACAGGTCAACTAACTAGAAGTATGCACTTGAACTAACATGCGGAAGTTACTGGGTGATTACTTTAACGCTTCAATGATGGCAGTTGGACTGAACAGTGAACAGCACGAGTTTAGTAATATGTGAATGAGCGTGGTTTCAGAGGTAGAACCACGCTGGCTGCGGGAACAGACCCAACTGTGCCACCATCATCAGCCAAACAAGGAGAAAGACTGATTAACCCTACTTACGCTAAACTAAACAGCACAGACTCCAATGCAAATCATGCTCCATTAGCGTCGGGTGTCGCCCGTGGCAAAATATTGTGTTTGAAAAATGTGTCTCAGTCTAGGGACCTACCTGTGAACTCGTCCTCCCACTCTAAACCCGGGTTTAGATTGTACTCATCTTGAAATGGAGAGGAAAAATAAAACATGTCAGTACGGTGTGTTAACAATACATCTTATCTATGGAGGAACAGAAGCAAACACTCTTCACACACAGGCTCTTTACCTTCACCCCCATTGCATGACGCAAGGCGGGATACAGTAAAACATACTGGATATTCATCAAAATGTCTAAGTTCAAATTGAAGGTGACAATAAGAATTATTATCGATATAGGTAGTTAAGTTGATTGAATTCACAACACGAGTTGAGTGTAGAGAAGCGTATTAAGTGCACGGAAGAGTCAGCTCTAGAGAAGGGAGAGAAGAGTTAGTAGACCGAAGCCCCGCAAGCTTTATACCACATTCCATCCTTAACTCAGAAGCCAGAACGTGTATTATACAATAACACTAATATACACAGACAGCTATACTCCACAGACGGTTAGTCCAACTGAGAATGCACCAGACGCAAGACAAACAGTGGCACTGGCACTGGCAATACTTCTGGTTAGCAGTTTAGCGGCCATTCTAGGCACTTTTCATTCACAAGCTAGTTAATTACCGGGCTAGCTGGTCGCTGCTGCTATCTGTCTTGCACACTGCTCTCAAACACAACAAACAGTTTGGGAGGTTTTGGTCTCGTCCAACTTGCATTTTTGTCACATAGTATTACCATCAAAACTAAAAGGTTTCTAGTTCATGCTCATGAAGGTTGAATGAGAGAGTATTAACAAAATACACAAAACATAGAATTCCTAACTTGCCAGTGAAAGTTTAACTTCCTAATAGTATGCGTGATAATATTTTAGAATGAATGGACCAGAGTGTATCATACAAAAGCCGAATATCTGTTTCTAGCCAAACATAAAACGTATAGTGTTGATGTGGGTTAGTTGAACACAGAGATATTTGAAATGGATCCAGGATCGAACTGAATATAGATAAAGCAGTACTGTAGCTAATACAGCCTGCTAGTAATGATACCGATGTACTCCAGTGACTGTTTGAGTTGCCTCAATGGTGCATTCCCAATCGTAGTATCCAGAATATCAAAAGGTATTATATATTATTATGTACTTAAATAAGATTAGAATCTAATAGGATGAGTGGAGAACTCTGGAACTTTTCATTGGTTTTTTATATTCCTTATAATTTTCCTACATTTCTTAGTGAGTAAGTGAAATGATTAACGAACAGCAAGAAGCTTGATTATTCGCATTCGGTGTGTTGCATGAGAGTGACTGACGTTATGATGAGTTACTTGTTAGACATTAGACACACCGGGTGTTGATTGGAGTGGGAATGAGTGACGGGGCGGGTCTGTGGTGAATGTCTGTGTGGGCAGGAGGAATAATAACTTACCGTAGTAGTCGGTCGCGTGTGCTATGAAAGGAAAGGAGAAAAACATGTTTTTAGAACGATTGCAGGTCAAATAGATAACTGCTTATACATTAGGGGAAACTTAAACTAGTTCATCAAGATACATGTAGGCTTTACACCCATCCACTATATCAAAAGATCAAATCCAAAGTAGTGTAGGAGAATAATCATTTTAAAATGATTTACAACATTATTTTCATGTGGTCAACAACTGATATTCAAACACCAAATTTGAATACGACTGCTGGGTACTGCAAATTTAACAAAATGGTGGATATGAACAAAGTGTATCGTAAAATTGCAAGAGTATTTGACAAAGCTTTATCAATTTGTAAAAATGGTGAAAATATTTAAAACAAACAACTAAACTTTACAGTTTATCAAAACAGTGCGTGTGTGTCTACATGCTGTGTTGTGGAAAATATAAAGGAAAGCGAGATTTCGGTCGGGATGCCAAACTGGCGCCCATCTCCTGTCTAAATTGTCAAGGAGAAATATTTCTCAAATGTAAAAGTCAAATTTAAACTATCAAATTAAATGATAGTTTTCAAGTTTGGGACTGTCACAGGAGGCCTCCATCAATTTCCAATAAAAAAAATCAGAGTTAATTCAACATTGATACCATCTTGGTTTCGAAGAGGTATGTGCAACTAAGTAATCCCATTTAGGAATACTTTTACAGATTGATAGGTTAATAAAATAAGTGTCAGACAGATATTTAAATGTAGCAGATACAAGCGCAATAGCATCAAGTAAAACATTGGTTGAGTTAAGTTAAGGTGTGGTGTTACGCAAGCGTGCAATGCGGTCACGCAATCAGATTCTAGTTGAATATAGGCTATAGATGTACGATGCCTGTAACAGGATCATATCGCATCCCTGACGCAGACAGACTGAAGAGTCCAGAGTACAGTGCTCAGTGTTAGTGCTAGAGTGCTAGACATGGGGGATCCGTTACCTTTCCTTGGTCTCCACCAGTCCTCCATATATCCTGCAAGTGGTGAAGCATTGGAAGAGCATCCTTTTGTTAGGGTAGCATAAAACATCAACACACACATTCGCCCGTTCCAACATTACTGGCTTTGACACGGACATAGATTATACAAATACAGCATTGCTGGAATCCCCTCGCACCACAAACCCATAGCAATTGAAGAGCTGACTTCTCTGACCCTCAATTACTATCGATTTGCCAATTTAGATGACTAAACACTTGCACAATAGATCTTGCCCACAAAATAACATGAACTTAACTATATATTTACGAGGATCATCCGAATAAATGGTTTAATATCATTAAGATTTTGAAAAAGAAACTATGCCAGATAACTTAATTACAATTAGAAAATTTATAATATGTATGGAATGATATTAAACCATTTGCAATGTTGAGCGAAACAGAGACATAAACCATTTGTATTAATAGGTCTCCATTGGAATATCTTTGTTGGTTAATCACAATTAGAACAGAACAACATAATTAATCAATAAAACCAACAAAAGACATCAAAGACTTTTGAGACATTTCCTGCAAAGGTTATTTACTAATGCATGTAAAGTTAGTTAGAAATATGACATAAAAAAAAAAACCCAATTTAACGCAAAATCTTCCCAAAGTACAAAAAGGTACTAAACAGATACTGAACAACAATATTTTAAAAATATTTATAGATAATAAGTAGACCAAAAATAGTAATTTAGAATTTAACTTACTTTCAAGTAAAATCCTTTGAATTAATCTTATTGAATTCATAAATTGAGTCTCAAATAAGAAACGTACAATTATTATTATACTAAATTTAGTGAAACGATGGTTGATTTTTGTTGTGTTGAGTTGTGCTGTGCTACCTCTTCCTTCTCAGTCTTGAGAGTCTTCAGAATCCATATTACAATTCTCATTGATATGGGCTGTACAAGTAACCACTCGCAAATACTCTTGAAACCAGGGAGCGTATTTCCAAAGCTTATACCGGTTCAGTTGCGGTAGCGACAATTTACATTTTAAATAACCACTACATATATTAATTATTTTTAATCACTTTGCAAAAAAAAAATTGTTCTAAAATCTAGATAAAAAAAATTCCAGGTACATTGGAAATTAAAAAATTTATTTCTAAATATTTAAATTTTGATATTGAAAATATAAAAAGTCACTTCCGCGACTGAACCAGTATAGGTTTTGGAAATACGCAACCGGGTACCGAGAAGTGTTGATTACAATTTTCAACAGCCTCTGTATTTAAGCAAACTCGATAGGTCACAAAAATCAACCAACATTATACCATAGGCCGTGAGAATCATAAATCATATCTATCTGTGATGTGATGTGAAGTTCAAAGAATGACAAGTGTAGCATCCATATTAACCCCTTAACAATACATTGTGTACATACTATGAATGGTGCTTATGTCACATTGCAACACGTAGAGTCCAGAAACACCGGAGCCATTCCGGTTGAACCAGTGTATTAGTCATGATGCAAGGATTAATCAACAACTACCCCGACACGGTGTTATATACGCTTCTGTCGCTAACCCAAGCTGAGAGGTGGCATGCAAGGGTTGGAATCCAAACAAACAAACTAGATCTACATTCAATTATTCTACATTTGATATTTCTGCAAATGTTCAAAACCTTCCGCAAATGTATAAAAATACAAAGAATTCAGACGTGTAAACTGTTCTCAGATATTTTCACAAAACTTCCAAACAGTGGGAGAAAGATTTGTTTAATAAATTTTTTTTTAAGTTTTGAGAAAAGCAATCAAACCTGATTGGTGGAAATCAAATACATAGTTGATCTTTTTGACAATTTTGAATATAACAAAATACATATCTGAGACCTTTTTATTTCTAAATTCAATGATCCCTTTTATTCTAGGATGTAATAGTAAATTATTACTTAGCCGGGAATCTAATACTGCATAATATGAAAGCGACAAAATTTTATCACTAAATAAAATATGTAAATTATTGTGAATGGAAGTATCTGCATATGTGAAGAAATCATTGACTTTAATCAAAATTAAACAACCCAAATCATAAATACTATGCAATTACTTGGAAATACGTAAATAACTCATAAATAAGATGGATACTTGGGACACTTTTATAATAAATTACGATACATACTGTATAATGGCCATATAATTCTACTATTACAAATAAACGAATGGTTATGATTGAAAAATTTTATATTTAATTGTATAATGTATTTTAAGCAGTATTCAATGTTCCAACACCTAGGTTTATACTTTGAGGAACTAACTAAAATATGCAATGCAAGCCACACTATGGAATATTAATCAATTGCGGCACCGACTACGGTCATGGTCACATATTCCCAGATAATTTCAATGTATCCAACATTTTATATCATGTTGCAATTGAAATAAATTAGCTATTGTTACAAACTGAATAAGTACTGGCATTGCCTGTTTTGATTTATACAGAATGAATATAAATATAATATCACAACAGAACTCTGATTATCTTCCATCTAAAGATACTACTGTAGAAGTGCTCCATACAGCAATCTCTTTATTTAAATATATCAACGAATATCCATGTTCCTGATTAGGTATTGGTAATCGGTAATTTACTGAACTTCAAAAGGAACTTTCAGGAAGATCAAGAACTTCCAAAAGAATAGACATTGAGAACGTCGTGGTAAAATATTGTAAAAATGGAACTTGTAATTTCAACCCTAACCCCTTAATAAAGGATATTGTCTAAAAGAATTCTAATCCACCCAGCAAATTATCAAAAATATGACAATAACAGATGTGAGATTATTTATTATTATAATAGTCAGGACTACCAAAAGCAGACATGTGATATGAGTAAGTGCATACGACTTACATATGTGCACATACCTAAGTCACAATAATAGCTCAAAAAGAGTGCTGAAAACACTTCTTCAGGCCTTCTAGCCCTCCCCACAAATGCCTTTAAGTATGATTATCAATTGAGACTATAATATCTAGACTTGTGACAGTAAAAATAAAGGTAGAGGTTTGTTTGGGAGAGGATGAAACTAACCGTCCCGGTCGTGTCCTGAAGAGTTGGCGGTCTGTGTCTGCTTGGTGTAGGTGACGGACTCCTTGGGTGGGATGTTGGTGGCCTGCACAGAGACCACACTGAGAGTTGGCATGGAGCGGCGAGGGGCCCTGAGGACATATCGACACATTCATGTAGTGACAGAAGGTGGCCTCATCCCCTATGGCTATTAGAGAATTAATGCAGCAGGCATTCATTAAACACATAATCGGTGGTCTGCACTACTATGTGTTCACACAACCCTCACTCTTTAGGCCGTATCTGCACATTATGTGAGCACAATGGCTGGCTTCCGTTCAGGATGTAACTAGCTAAGGAATAGTTACCCCTGTGCGGGGGGCAGCAGGCTCGAATCGGGCGTGCCGGTGGCCGTGGGCAGCGAGGACAGCGGGGGTAGCGAGGACAGCGAGGAGAGCGAGGACAGTACCTCGTGCACCGGGGCCACTCCCAGCGAGGATAGCATCTCGTCCAAGTCTCGGCGGCTCTCCCCTCCCACTCCACCCTGCGCTCGTAACTGTAACACAAATACACGCAAACATTAACATTGAACTATGCAACAACAAAGAGATTTGTGAGTACATAAATGAAAAACAATTTTGAACTTTATTCTTCTTGTTTATTGTTATATTATTAACCTGCCAGACTAGTTTCAGACTATTTTGTGTCTTCTAAAGATAGGTATCTATAAACCTGAAATAAAATATGAGAGAATAATAGAATGCTGACTTGACCAACGCTGACTTGACAAGCACACCTTGGTTCATTTTCATTTAATAATAATAATATTTGGCTAATTTATATAGCGCCGTTTTCATCATCTTGTACATACTCATCAACTAAACTGACATTCGATGCCATTATTTTCGTTCTAGTCAATGACGTTATATAAATAGACTTGCCATAGTCTCACAAACTCAAGATATAAAGTGGCAATTAATCAACACTCTTCTGTTTTCAGCGATTTTCAATAATTTCTTAATTCAAACAGACAGACGCTTAAAAGAATATGTGCATATGGACGAAACAAAAGATAGAACGCAGGCGGCATTTTCGTATTCAAAATTCAATAGTTCCGTCGAATACTGTCTCAAGGCCGACTAAAGTAGGAGGCCTGGAGCGCGATTCCCGTTCTTTTTGCGTTAACCTTAACGCTAGCATTCGCCAACAATGTAAGGTTGCGCATTTTACGCAGCATTACAAGCAAGCGATTCCCGTTCTCCCACATTTGAGCGCTATCCTCACATAATCGTGTTAAGGAGAGAGACCTAGTAAAAAATTCCAAAACATTGGGTTAGAGATTTTTTGAAAACACTGATAAATGAAATACAATCTAATAACGCAAGGTTGTCAACCAAAACTTTAAAAACAATGATTTAACATTGTATTGCATTTTAATCACATCTTATTTTATTTTAAAATAACGTATAAAGCCGTTTATCGAAGATTTTCGTTTCGTAAAAAGGTACCTACCTCGCTAGATAGTAATCACTTTGTTATTCCTTCACCACTTCTAAAAGTGACAGATGAATACAGAATACAGAATGCCGCCCAAGATGGCTGTCAAGATTTCAGTATGTTGAGGGGATTGGTTTATTTATGATATTAAGCAATATTGAGTATATCAGTCATGTCGGTTCGCTTATTTAACTATATTTTGCTGCACAAAGCAATAATGAGGTAAGTAAATGCTATATAATGTATCTAAAAGCATATAAATGTACTCATATTTGACTCTAACCCAATTGTCAACAAGATTATGTCTGAAGTTCGACATTTGAGATAACCCTTTTCAAGTAAAAATCGAGACAGTTCATTTAATATTTTACAGAATAATATTATTTTACTGTATTAATTTGTTAAGAAACATATGAAAAATATATGTAATTAAGTAATGTGACGTTAATTGGCGTAAAATTATTTTTCAGCGTTTTGATCATCAAACTGTTTATTCCATATATATGCTCCTGGCGGATGGAACGTGTATGAAATGGAGAACACAGGCAGTTGAAGGAATCAAGCCCGAATACCTTCCCAATGATGTATGTAACGCTGTCCACATTTGTCACATCGAATCCGTACAACATCGTTTCCTAAGAGGAATTGCTTGGAGGTTGGGTCTTGAAAGAGGCAAGTACTCATATGATGAAATTGAACACATTTTAAACATGTCTTCTTTAGAAAAACGTAGAAAGGACTCTGATCTAATTTGCATATTTAAAATTATCAACAGTATTACTGATACACCTGCATTGTTACAACTCATCCAGTTTAACATCCCTTCCCATAGGCTTCGAAATAATGGATTGCTGTTCCTCAATCAACATTCTACTAATTACGGATACCATTCTCCCTTATCCAGAATATCGAGACTTGTCAATGTAAGTCAAAGCATTGATTTTTTTGGTGTAAAACTAAATGACTTTCGGCAGTCGATATGCAATATTTAAATGCTTCTTTATGCTTTGGACTTGTAGTGTCTCTATATGTACTTTTTATATTTTATATTGTCATTGCTATTAATTTTTATGTGCTCTCCCTTCACTGTCATCTCTGTTTTTTTATTTGTGTTATTATTATGTTTTTAATGGACTGTTGTCTGTAAATTAATAAATAAATAACTGTATTTTTATATGTGTATGGTGCTGTATAATTCAACATGTGTTGAACTGTTTTTTTTTTTGGTTAAAAGAAGCACAGCCTATGCCACCTTCTGCAGACAGAATATGCAGAGTCAAAATACCAGATTCTGAGAAACAGAAATTTATTTGCTAGCTAAAATAATATGTGTTATTTTAAATATTATGCAATTGTATGATACAATTTGATGTTTATTTCTTTTACAGACACTGATGCGAGTGGCAGTAGAATTCGCTGTAGCTGATGAGTGAAGTTTGACCGCCCGCAAATTGACAGCACGAGGACAATTATCTGGACGTCAACTAGGATAATTCTTTCATGAACAGAATCAGTCGAATGGCAAATGTGCTGGAAGACCTTCCCAATGATGAAGTATGTATTTTGATTAAAAAAAAAACTATGTTATATTGTGTTTCGTAGTGAAATATATCAACTGATATTGATCATTAATTGTTTTTGGTTAAGGTTTAATAGAACCTACGTTAGAATCTACGCATTCACAGATGGCGCCAATTTGATTATTTTAGGTTAAAACACTTAATGCAAGTTTTGCTTTAAAATATTAAGATAATTTAATTGTTTTCGCTCGCACTTATTCAATATGAATATGAATACATAGTTTTGTACATAAACAATCGTTCAAGGAAGGCTTACAAGTCCACTTTTGTATCGGTCACTCAATCCAATATTGTATTTGTTAGCCTTTATGGAAAGATTTGAGTTTGTTTTTAGACGAAACTATTTATTCATATTCATACTGAATACATAGAGCTCAAACAATTAATTTACCTTCATATTTTAAAGAGTAACTTGCAAAAAGTATTTTAACCTAAAATAAATAAATTGGCGCCATCTGTGAATGCGTAGATTATAACATTTCCATGTTCCGTTTAACCTTAAACGCAGTATATTAAAGCGTATGTCACCTGTGAATGTAGAAGTAGAAGCCGAAGACGCCCAAGAATGACATGGCATGACCAAGTGAATCAGATACTTTAGTTGGGCCATGTTGGACTTGGCCTGAGTCAGAATAATAGAAGAGCATGTATGAGACGATGTATGAATGTAAACGAGGCAAGGAAGGTATGCCAAGTCTGAGTTGTTTGGCAGTCCGTCCTCTCTGCCTACCCCTGCGGGAAACAGCGTGATGGTTAGATATTTAGTTAAATTTCATGTGATACAATTTGATACTTTTATTTCTTTTTCAGAGATTTCTTCTGACTGATGGAAAAGGGCAGTGGTCAATGTATGGTACTGTTGCTGATGACTGCTCTAGAGTTATGAAGAAATGCTGGTGACTGAGGCGATGATATCATTGGGATCTCCTCCGCTGAGGATTTCATTTGCATATTAATATTTAAAATTATATAAATAATATGAAGTTTCTGAAAGAATTATAAATATATTTTGTGATGTTTTTTTTAGCTCGGTCGAGTGTTTGTGCAGGAGTTTGGTTAGGAGTAGACTTGAGAGTGGGTCGGTGGTTTGGAGCCCACACCAAGTGAAGTATTCCCTCATGTTGGAGAAGGTTCAGAAGAAATTTCTGAGATTTCTTTACCTGAGGGAATATGGCTACTACCCGTGGGTCTACCCTACCAACTTTCTCCGTCACCGACAGCATAGACTGTTTTATCTCCCGGCTTGCAGAACTAATTTGCGAATGGTTATGCCAGTCGGGAGAGCTGTCTGGTTGTTAAATGAAATCACTTCGAATATTGATATGTTTAACATCAATGAAGCACAATTCAAACGACAAGCTTTGTTGCTGTTAGTCTAAATCTGTTTATCTTAATATCTGTAAATATTTTCTCTTTTAAAAACACTTTGAAATTGTAATATTTTAAAATGAATAAATAAAATTGAATTGAATTGTATGTTTTGAATCCACCTTTTTATTTGAGTTTTTAGTTATAATGTTGCTGTTGATGGTTAAATGAAAGTAGGATTTATTAAAGTAGTATTGCTTCACAGTAGAATTGTTTAATTAAGATTATTGATACGTCAAGATTATTGACGGCGCTAATCTTTTTAAGATCTTTTAATATAATTTTCATGACATTTTTTTGGGCTTTAATTAGTGAATTTATTGATTAGAATATTAAAATTACAAACGATAATATAAAAGTTCAGGATTCCCTAATTTTTTTTGTATTTTCACAACAGATTGAACAAAAAAACCTTTCCGGGAAGTACAAAGTTACAAGTAAACATAAGAAAGGCTTAAGTTTATGTAGGAAAACCTAAGACAAAATAAAGTTTTAAGAAATTATTTGATTTATTATCCTTGTGTTTTGCAATTTATGAGTATTTTTAATAAAATATATGTTTCACTTCATGCCATTTTAATTATTTTTACCTATGAACCATGTTTTCCTATCTCCTTCAGCCAGATATATCACACATACTTTAAACATGTAGTTTATTGTAAATTAAATGACTCTTATCAGACATTTTGCAAGTTATGTACTTTAAAACCCCTCAGGCTAATTTATTTGGTTTTCGGAACAACTCACACAGGTCTCATAAAAATCGTTGTATCTCCCTTACCATCATGGTTAGAAATATGATCTAAACGGTGTTGGAAAGAGAAAATATCTCGCTTTTTATTTAAATCTAAAAGTTAACCACAAAATAGTTAAAATGATCACCTTTATGAAACAAAAGTTGCCAGTGGCGATTTGAAAGAAAAAACAAGAAACTTTGTGAATTTTTAAAAAATTATTTTACATGAAACGACAAAAAAGCGAGGTGGTGATAAAGTTTATAATACATTTGTCTAATAAAATATGTGTGTGTGTGTGTGTTTTTTTATCAGTTCCAGTAATTTTAGTGGGAAAAACGTAAGGTGAGACATTTTTTATGTTGTATTCAAAACATTTATATTTAGAAAATAACATGGTTACTTCTAATAATAAAATTTGATAGCGTATTTCATCACCTTTCAAAAAAAGTTTTCAGTTTTCGGAAAGGTTCGCAAATATTCCATTAATTTGGAATTTAATGCGAAGCAGAAACATTTAGACTTTCTGAAAAATAGGCCCGAGTTGTGACTAGTTCAAACATCGCAATTACGGTAATTCGGGAAATTTAATACCATTATTATGTAAAGAATACTTCACTAATCAGGTTTACAGTCAAAACTTACGACAATATTAAGTTTTCTTTTGTTAAAATACGCAAATATCGATAATCGTCGTCAATGTCACACTTTAATGTCAGTCAATTCCTCGCTAATGACAGCCCGTACGGTCTCCTTTAGATCCTTTCCTTTGCGAAGCGCAAAGGAAAGGATTCAACTGTCATCGAGAGAACGTGAATCGCAATTGACGTTAATTTGAAGGAAAGGAAAGGATCACTGCGTTAAAAAGAACCAGAATCGCCCTACTGGGCACCAGTCGAATTTTGAGGTGTCAAATTTTCAAGCTATATTGAACAAGATAGTTTGCAAATGGCGTGGATTGTTATTGTATTTGTTGTTTCTGCTGATTGTATGTTGTTTTACCGCAGCAAGTAACTAAAGAATCATTAGATTATGATTATAAAAAGTAAATTTTACTTAGT
This sequence comes from Limnephilus rhombicus, assembly GCA_929108145.2. NCBI lineage: Eukaryota > Metazoa > Arthropoda > Insecta > Trichoptera > Limnephilidae > Limnephilus > Limnephilus rhombicus. Next base: position 18,387,491 of record OV815278.1, on the reverse strand, counting down.
GACGGCATGGCATCGACTTTGTAATTAGGCTGTTGCGCATCCAGACCTGTACTTTAGTAGGCCTTGAGTTCTCTAATGACGATAAAATCTTTGGTCGGAAAGCAATTGTATTATTTATACCTATAATAGATAATAATAAGTAATTTGCATGTATTTACAAATGAAATGTTATTCCTTGGCTTTTAGTTCTGTTTACCATGTAATGGAAACATTTTCTCATCACACGGGAGGGAATTTTGGCGCTTTTTAATGCAATTTACTAACTGGTAGGACGCGACCTTACTCGACGCGTGGCAGTTTAGTACTAAAGTACTAGAAATCGAGTACTCTACAATTGTCTTGTTGTTGGCTTCCCATTTTGAGATTTCTACCATGCGTCTACAGTATATAATGTCATTGGTTCTAGTCAGATTTACTACAATGAAGACAAAATCACTTTTTGCTGGCATGAGTAATCCAGAATATAAAATTATATAGCTAGGTATGTTTCTAGCTTCATTTTGGCTTGATGCCTTTTATGAGAATTGTGCAATATGGAAAAACAATGAAAATTACTTACTGTGGCTTCTTCGACATCTTTTTGTTCCTTCTCCCGGCGTCTTCGATCTTTCTCTTCTCGCAAGGCCTGCAGCTTCGCCTTCTTCCTCTCCAACTCCGCTTTACGGTCCGACATTGTTAAGTGGCGCTGGGGAAAAACAAAGGCATGAAAATACTGTAAATCCGGCGGATAACAGAAAGTAGGCCCGCTTACGCACAATATTACAAGAGTGCAGTAGAGCGAGACGAGTGACCACAAACCTTATAACAATAGTTATTTTATTTATAAGACAAGGAATCGGATTCAAAATTCAAACGCAATAAATTATCTGATAGATAGAAAAATGTGAAAATCGATGGAAAATTGGAAAATAAATAAATAAATAACGAAACTACACACCAAAGGCAGACGTCAAAATTGATTCAGGTGACGTCACCGGGCGAATTTTTTCTATGACTTTTCGACCAAGCCTGCTCAACTTGTAGTGTTGGACATAACCAAGAAAATACTTTTGGAAAAGATCGATGATTTGGGATTTCGAAATCTTCTCAGGACTCATGAGCGTAGTATTTTGCGTCCTCCACAACACCGGCGAATTTCTAGAGGACAATAATTAATGTGCATAATACCTACTCATTTATAAAAATGAATATGACAAGTTTAGTATTGATGAACAAATAATTTCATCAAGTCGTTTCTATCAATTTATTGGAATTAATATTTTTGCACAACGTTTCGGATTTTTTCAAGATAAATATCATCATTACTTGAGGTAGGTAAGCTAGGTAGCAAGGTTCAGTTTTGAGAACAGAGGACAGTTTTGCACTTAGTAAAAGGCTCGGTCAACAGTTAAGTCATAATAATTATTAACTTGCGTACCAAATATTTCGGTAAATATCGGTTCGGACTGGCCACGCTTATTACGAATAATTTTTAGAAAAAAACTTTAGATTCGCCTTAATTACTATAAAAGGAAACTTTTTGGCTTTGGGGCGGCGGAAAATAATGCATTTAAATTTTCAATTGCATAAAACCAAAATTCGCTTCGCGACCGACACAGCGAAAATCCGCGGCCGTACCTGTCACTGTGATGTTGGTATCCTTGATAAATTAACAAGAGCTAATACGACTGTAGCCGACTTCGTGGGATAAGGCGCGTAATTATGAAATTTGTCTAGCGGGCTTGTTTGTGTAACATGGTTTGTGATACAAAAGAAAGTGCCCCTTTATAACGCCTACTCGCGTCAAGGCAAGAAAAACATCCCAGTTTTCAAGTGGTTAAGCGGCTACGCTAGGTTTGTGTAACATGGTTTGTGATTCGCGGTATTTCATGTAGGTATCCCGCGAAGTCGGCTACAGTCGTATTAGCTCTTGTTAATTTATAAAGGATACCAACATCACAGTGACAGGTACGGCCGCGGATTTTCGCTGTGTCGGATCGCCTCACATCATTTTTATTGTGTTTACAAGAAAAGGTACAAGTATACATATGTGATATAAGGTACAATTTTAAACAGTAAATATTTTTCTTAAAGTGCAACAATCACTGATAGACGTCAGTTTTTGTAGCATATACTCATTTTTAGGTGATGATGTTTATTTCTTGATCAAAATTATTCCCAATTTCTCGAAATTGAGCTCCAAATTTTTCGGAAGATGAATTCGCTGTCGTAAATATTTACGATTCAGATTTTTCCTTTGTTCAGAATGGGCCGTTTTCGCACGATTTTGGCCGCTAGGTTCGCTATAGTCCTAACGGTCCAACTATTTTATTTAACTGTCAGATCCCATACATTTTTTAGGCCGTTTGGCGCAATTTAGTGTTTTTAAATATTATAATAATGCCGTCAACCTGTTGTAGTGTTCCAATGTGTAGAAATAGGGGTGGGCACGAGTTTCCCAAAGATTGAAAGACTTGAAAGCGAAATGGATTCATTCAATCGGCGTCCCAAATGGGCACCGACTCCTGATTCTGTAGTCTGTCAAGCTCATTTCAGGGACACCGATTATGTATTCAATAATATTAACCATAACAGTAAGTTATGGTTAATATTATTGAATAGTTCCACTAAAGAACACCAAGGAGTTTGTGTACCTCGGGAGCAAAATAACATGGGACGGTCGGTCTAAGAGCGAGGTCGACAGCCGTATACACCAGGCTAGGCTTGCATTCAATAAAATGTCGAAAATAATAGAATCGAATAATATAGACCTGAAACTGAGAATACTCCTCATCAAGACCTATGTATGGAGTATCTTGATGTACGGCTGCGAAACATGGTGCTTATCCGAAAGAGATAAACGGAGGCTAGAGGCTTTTGAGATGTGGTCCTATAGAAGACTACTAGGAATTTCCTGGAGAGACCACATCACAAATGGGGAGGTTCTCCAAAGAATCGAAGGAGGAAGGCACCTGCTCAGGACCTTGTCCGAAAGGCGCGCAAGATGGATCGGCCATGCAATAAGACAAGAAGGCCTCTTGCATGCCATAATGGAGGGTATGACCGAGGGGACAAACGCTAGGGGACGCCCACGCCGAGAGTACCTGGAGGACCTGCTGGTGGACGTGCGCTGCTTATCATATACAGAATTCAAAAGAGCCGCACAAGACAGGGAAGAGTGGAAGAAACGAATAGATGAAATTGCTGCAAACCAATCCCAGGATTGAAACCAGAGAGAGAGAACAGTAAGTACATGACTCATTCAATTAATATCTTACTATAATTGAATCCCCAATATAATATAAAGAGTACTTGTATAGTATAATGAACACGTAAAGAAACATTTGACATAAAATGCACAAAATTTTATACACAATGTTTTGCCTTCTTTCACAGTTGACATTATAACACAAACGTACAATACAAGTGTAGTCAATCACAACTAACATTAATAATTATGGTAGACATAATATCTTATTTCTTTTTTTTAAATTAAACATTTTCAATTATTGCAATCATTTTATTACACGGTTATCAAACTTAATTTAATTTTCAGTAGAAGTGTTTTAGGAAAAAAATCAAATTATTATTTCTTACGTAGACCATTTTGTATTTTATATCACGCAAGTATGAAAGTTTGAGCCTAATTTTATTTTCATATGTACTGTACTGGCAAAAGCTACTGAAAGGTGTAGTTCCTTAGAAGTAGGTAATTTATAATTTAGAACAGACAGGAAAGGCGTCTGATACGTGAAAAAATATATATAAATTCTACAAAACCAAAACCACAAGATGAAGCGGCGTTGCCTGTGAATCTAGAAGACGTGGCAGTGGAAGTCATATTGCCTTTTGATACTCCGTGTGATAGACCGACTCTAGATAAAGACGCACAGACATAATAAAAAGGAAAAGTTAACTGTTTATATTAAAATAAACCTTTGTTTCACCGCAGGGGAAGCTTATGGCGCAGACTACGCCAGTCGAAGAATACCATCATCACTGCCATGGTTGCCTGGATGGAGTCCCCCCTGATGCCCTTCTGAAAATGGGAGCCTGTCACATATCCCCCATGAACGGATATTTGTATATTTTTTTGGATTTATTATATTATACAATATTTTTCATTTATTTTCTGTTCCATTCTATGTATGAATGCATTGTTATTTTGTCAATGTTTGAACTATTTCAAAATATGGAATGTATTGCATTGCACAACATTCTGAAATAAACGATCATTATTATGATACGTTTTAAGATTTTTACGGCCAAACTATATTTGTTTTTGGGGTGTTATGCCGTGTTGCGCTGCCTCCTTCTTTAGCCAACGTTTCGGACAGCGTTGAAGTGTCCCTCATCAGGGCAGATCCGGTAGATCTGCCCTGATGATGGACACTGCAACGCTGTCCGAAACGTTGGCTAAAAAAGGAGGTAGCGCAACACGGCATAACACCCCAAAAACAAATAACGAAAAGATCATTATTATATTTGTTTTATTAAAATAAAGAGTGAGTGTCGACAGCTACTGCCAAATTAAAACACGTTTGTACTTTCTTCCACTAATTTTATATTTCACCAGGACCGGTTTCATCCTATTACGGACATTTTCAGACTTAAAAAAGATTGTTGTTTATTGGTACTAAATAACACAAAATAATTTAACAAATATATAAATAAATAAAAAAAACTTTCTTTTATTTCTCGAGGTCAATATGAAAAGAACAAGATTACAGACATAATATAAATGTGTCGTAAAACATTTACAAACATTATACACATAGAAGAACATATCAGTACAACAAATAATTAACATTATACATAAATTATTTATTGTTTTGGCTTTTTTTTTTACATCATAATATCATATAGTTGTGGTAGCATCGGTCAACGCGTGAGCTGCTTTGTGAACAGTCAACCTGTTAAAATAAAGAAAATAAGATTAGCAAATTAAATATGCAACTAGTGTAGAATAAATAAGTCAGTTTTTTCTCAATTTCAAGTCTCAGAGGGGTAATAAATAGCATTGCACACTATGTATTTGGACACATATTTATTTTGGGGTAACTAATCGAAAAAATCTCCCAACCCCCATACTATACAATATTAATTAACATTTATTTTTATAATTTACTTGATAAACCATAGATTTTTCATATGCTAATATTTTATTTGAAAACATTCAATAGAAATATAAATATAATCTATTTCACAGAAGAGGGATATCAAAATACAAAGGTGATAAGAGGTAATATAAGTAAACCTATTAAAACTCCTATTCAGCCGTGGTTTCGGGGAAATTTGGGTCCTTTTTGATGATGAAGATGGAGTCGTTCAGCCAGTAGTAGGACTGGTTGAAGTCCCCCTCGCAGAGGTAGGGCACGCGTGACCACTGCATGACCTGGAGCCCCACGGTGGTGGCGCAGTAGCTGATGAAGGATTCCACGTGCTCCTCGAATGTGTGGCCTCGGATGGGCAGACGCTCCTTCGCCATGTGGTCAGATTCATCTGAAAATTATAATTGAATAGTACAAGGAATCCGAGAGAAGACGACCAATGCAATACCCTAGACATAGTTGGGAGAAATTAAAGATTGTGCTTTAAGCTTGAGTGTTAAGCGATTAGATTTTTGCCTCTAGCTTTATGCTTTGAGATTGAAGCTTTGCTTTTACCTATGTCAAAAATAATGAAAAATTAATAGTAACAAAACAGCAGCTTTTGTCTGGAGGAAATTGGTAACTGTCTGGTTATTCAGATCTAGGCAATACACGTAGCAGATAATGTTAATAAATTGATGAGATCCCTTTGGTATCGGTTCACCAGCAAGAAATTCGCCGGACAAGAGCGGAAAATCCATCCACAGTAGATGACAGCAGCATCGACTTGTTCTCATGCAATATTTACCTCTCCTCCCTTATAGTGGTCTTTTCAAGATCTTTATTAAAAATCCATTCTTTCAAGGCCCTTCCTTAAACAGCTGATGAAAAACCACCATTTAGAAGCGATACACTGCTTGAAATGGCAATAGTTGTGTTAGGTGACCAGGTGTGAATAGCCAGGCATTTCCCAGCCTTCACATTTCCCATATTCTTTCCTCCCCCATTCAGTTCAGCCTCACAACATACCCTGATTGAGGGTGCCATAGTACCACTTATTTAAAATTAATCACATTTAAAAGACCGGTTAAATCCCTGGTTTAAGTATTAGAGGTATAATAAAATCCATATCTTACATTCAACGTATGGTTTGAGGTTTGAAGGGCAGAACCACCGCTACGATAAGGAGTCCATCGTCGTTGAGAGCCTTCTTAGCGTCGAGGCCGTTGAGCAGCATGGTCTGTGGCTCAGAGCAGCATCTTACTTTTTGTGCATTTTACTTACAAATCGAGCAAACTTTGTTTGGCTAAACTTGTCGGAAAACAAATTGCAAATAGCTATCGAAATGACAGATCAATCAATTAAAGACGTCAGTGCGTCAGTCCATAGATTTGGTCCACAGATTAGATGACAGGAGGACCGCTAAACACCGTGCTGCCATCTCGTGGATATTTTGGAATTACTCAGAAAACGGCCCATTGACCAATAGTGTCTCGGCTGGTCGCATGGTGGGGGTGACGTAAATAGTCAGCCGTTTCCTTGGCGTTGATCATTGCTGTCTGGAGTCCCTTGTGGAAGCATTAGGTGGTTATTCAGATGTGTTTTCCAGTCCAATGAGGCTGCTGCATGTATTCATTATCAATTTCATTTATGTTTTTAATTGATTAGTTAGTTAAAGGACATAATAGCGTTGTAGACAAATCATTTGGAAGGGGCACCACATGCACATTATTCCGCTAGCCAATAGCAGCTCTCAGATTGTCGTGCTGGCGGCATGGTACTTTGTGGGAGCGTAAATTCCATTCTTGAATTTCCACGGTTGTCATACGCTTTCGCGCACTTGTTTGATGCACACGGATTCCTACGACACGTTCGATACAACTAGTGTCATTGATCCCTCCGGTATACGCCTAAGTTTTTTTTTATTATTTTTTTTTTAAATTTTTTTTTTTTATTATTAAGTTAAAAGAAACATAGTATTTCGCTTTCTTAACTTAAATACACAGCATATATATACATATATATATATATATATATATATATATATATATATATATATAGTATAGTAGTAAGAATAATATTTTTAATTTTGTTCCAACATTTTGAGTTTAAATAGTTTTTTTTTAAAGGTTTTTATGTTATTTTCCGTTTTTAGGCTATCTGGAAGGAGATTATATATATGAACTCCCTCGTGACCAATACTTCTCTTGCCACTTTCAGTCTTGACAGTATTTGTGTACAATTTATTGTGTTGTCTAGTATAATGTTCGTGTACTTGTGATGTTTTTATAAATGTTGTGTTTGTGTGTATAAGTCCATTTTGTATTTTGTAGATTAAAAGACATATGTTATATTCGTACAATGTTCTTATTTTCAAAAGGTTCATTTCCTGGTATAGTTTTTTTGTGGGAGTGTCTGGGTTATAGTTGAAGAGTTTTTTTAATAACTTTGTTTAAGTATAAGTTTGAAATTGTCACATGAGAACAGGTCGCTTCTACAACTCGTTTTTGAATTGAACAGCTCAGCTGTGGAATGATTAAACGGCTTCTGTTTTATCCCTCCTACAACATGTATTTCTGTTTTATCCTCTTCAAGGTTTCTTCAAGACCCGTGTTCCTTCTCCTCAATAAACCTCCACACAGCATCCCCAAAGATGACATAGAAAATTTATTTTTTATGAGCCTATTTATTGTGTGGAGTTATTGTAAAAAAAGTTATATCATAATACCTGCATCGTCGTCGAGGATAAGCTGAAATAGAATACACCTGTACACATGCACATTTGAAATTTTTCAAATAATAGGTATCAGCGTTTTTTTTTTTATTGTTTTTTTTTTTATTAAATAATAGAACGTAATTTTTTTAAAGAGCGGCATCGTGCATAAATGGGTGGTCCGTTTGATAAATTCTCCTAACTCAGCAAATGAATTGAAATCTTTAGAGCACAGGCGTCGGGTGGGGATGCTATTCTTATTCTACCGGTATTTCAATGGAAGATGCTTCAAGGAACTAGCGTCATTGATCCCTTCGGTACCGGTGCATAGTCGGGAAACATTTCGATTTCGTGTTTCGGAATCGGATGTTTCGAATATGCCCATCGCTAATAGGGCCCCTTTGTTTTGTTAACGCCATAGAAATCTGTTTTCTGTTAGTATATTTTCATATTTTGATCAAGTATCGGCGCTTGTCACCTCCCTGACATCCGGCGGTCGGTTATTTTCCAAAACATTCGCTTCTCTTCCCAATCCACGCGGGATATGCCGCCCGTGAAAGATGACTGCATCACTGAAAAGTGTTTTATTGATATCTTGAATGGCTGTGACCGAAACAACACGATCGCCACTTCTGTAGACATCCGCGCTTGCAACAAGCCTGTGTCCAAAGTGAGTGACATCATATTTTCTGTTTTTTGTTAATTAGTACGCAAGTACATATAGAAACAGTAATTAATCGCTGTAGATAGCGCACTAGCTAGATGTTTATTCCATTTTTGTACAATTATAGCGCCTTGCCTAAGAATGTTAATTGTATGTTATCATTTCATGCACATTTATTTCATAAAAACAAACAAATATTTATTTACGTTATATACACATGTGCAAATTTCATGACTGGAACACTGATACACACCGTTATTGTATTGTTGCTAAATATATTTTGAGTGTGATGAAACATTAAATAGGCGGTACATTTGGAAGCAGTAAAAAATAATCATTAAAATCTCCACAAGAAAATTGCATTTTCCTTCACTGCTTTTATTACTGCTACTCTATTGTACAATTCTTTCCCAGCAATTGGTCAGATATTGTCTCTAAAACATATGACAAATAAAGTAAAGCTGCTTCACAATAGGTTTTTTATACTGTGCAATAATTATCATCTCAATGACGAGAGGTTCACGCTTTGCTTCTTCACACCTGTTCCATTGCCTCTCGCATCTGTCAATAATTAGGTTTACAGCCGCAACTCCATCTTGAATAATAATAACTTTGCCAGTTCACCAACTTTGGTCACTTAGGTAATCTATGTTATATTTACTCTTCATTATTTATCTTATCTCTTTGACGTATTTTCTTTTCCCAGCTTTTTAGTTATCATAAAAATCTTTCATTTTTGTTCCATAACCGCACCGGCTTTATTTGTTACCGTTTAAAGATAAACATGAGATTGTGGTATGCAATTAATCTTTCATTATTTATTTGAAAGGATCAATCCAATCAGATGACTCACGATGCTGAAACTCACATCAGAGAATTGGAATATTTATTTTAAAATTAAGCAAGGATCTATATACAATCATTAAGCTAGTTTGGGAATTTTCAATTTGGGAGGTGGGTATGGGTACCGCCGCCCTGGGAACCATTTATTGGATAATCAACACCTCTGCCAAAGGTCACCCCAAGTGGTTCGCTACGTTTGATGACTTACCCAGGGTTCATAGGTGTGAGATTTGTTCATGTCTTAGCGGCGAATGCCTCCACTTACCAACTTCGTGGTAGGCCGGATCAGGAGAGACTGGTTGATGTTTTGACCTCTCCACCAAGAATCTTTCGGATCATCGCCTTGATTGCAGTGGGAGAGATTGATTCATACATCCATCACTCTTGGACAAACTAACCCCCAGATTCCTACCCACCCCTCATACCCTTTTCCTTCCCAAAACTTCCTTTCCTAAAACGATCCTCTACACAGCATCCCCAAAGATGACATAGGCCCTGAGGGAAATTATTTTCCTCTGGGCCTCCTGTGTGGAGCTAATGTAAAAAAAAGACAAAATATTATTTATTTTACAATTTCATACATGTTTCCATCTATTTGTTTGAATGTCTGACCTGAGATTGATTACCATGACAATTTGATGAGTTAATTTGGTAAAATTTTGGGATGACTGGACAGGCTAATACGAATATAAAAAAAAAAAATCACAGTGTGCAATTCACACGCGATAGAAATGAAACTAGAAAGTCACTACATGTCGCTTTCTTTTCTTTTGCCTGTTTAAAGTGGTTTGAAGATTGAATTTTGATTTCACAAAAATAAAATTGTTTATTTTTTTGGATTTCGTAGGATTCGAACATCCGTTCGCTGTATGTCTGTCTCTCTGTCCGCTGAGACTTGTCGAGCGCCTCGCCCATTGCTCTAACGGATTGTCGCGCTGAAGTGCAAAATTACCACATTATATTAGAACCGAGGACCTGCCAAATAATAAATCTCAGTGGCGCATTTCCGTTTCATCCGAATTTAAAATCACTAACGGAGCTAAAGAAGTTTCACTCAAAAACCTTTTAATTCATCTTATTTACTGTAAAAGATAACTATTTGCATTCAGGGCGATGAAAAATACTGCATTTAATATTTCAATTACGTAAAATGAAAATTTGCTTTCATCATATGTCCATATTCTCAATGACGTTATATATAATATATAGATGTGGTAGAAATCTCAAACAAGATAAGCCAAAGACAATGCAATTGTATTGTCTTCTCAACTGACATGCGTCGCGTAATGTTGTGCCATACCAGTAAGTAAATTGCATTAAAAAGTGCCAAAATGTCCTGTGATGTGTGAAAATGTTTCCATTACACGGCAAACACTAGTAAAAGCCAAGGAATAACATTTCATTCGTAAATACAAGGAAATTATTTATTATTATACAAAATATAATTATTTCGATTGTTTCCTGAACATTTTAGTGCCATTAAAGAAAGTGTGATAGCAAACTTAGCAACAATTAAGTATAAAAAGGACAACATTGGACAGTAGGTTGTTTCATACAGCTTTCCGTATTTGTCTTAGTTTATACTAACATCTGGCATAATAACGGTCGTCACCCTTACTATCGCTCCGCAGGATTTACTGCTAGGCCCTGCGGGCAGCTTTTGAGCTGCCGGAGATGGCGGCTTTTGAGATACCAAGCATGCTTGGCATCTCAGTCACACTCATGATGTAGAATGTAGTATTCAGTGCAAATATGAAAACGCTGTCTGGTCCTATATCTACGTCGTTTTTTATTTTTGAAGTAGGCAACTCACCCTAAAAAGAGTGCTTTGTGCCGAAAAAGTTAAGAAAGATAGTTATAATTTTGAGGATAATCTAAAAGAGAATAGGACAATTCAAATATCGAAGTCATTCAAGTCTATGAACTATCTACGTCGTTCATATGCACATATTTTTTTAATGTCTTATCATTATCATTCATGAATAACTTTTGAATTAAGAATTTACTGAAAACATAAAGAGTGTTTCTTACTTTCCACATTCTATCTTGAGTTTGTGAGACAATGGCAAGTTTAGAAGTAATGTATAACGTCATTGCGTATTAAGTATTGACATTTTGTATTGAAATTTAGAATGCAGTGTTTTCGATTGCCCTGAATGCAAATATATAGTTATTTTATAGTAATAAAGGTGAATCAAAAGGTTTTTTTTTTTAAATTTTTGTATTAAACATGTCCAGTTATCCTGAAAGTTTATCTTTAATTTTTTATTTGAAATGACCTATCTAATCAGATGACTGATAATGCTGAAACTCAGGCCAAAGAATTGGAGTATGGGGTCGTCCATCACGTGGTGTTTTTTAGCAACTTTTTAACCCCTTCTCCCACTGGTGATATGTGGTGGGGTCTTAGACTACCCCCCCCCCCCCCCATACCCAACATCATGTGTATTTTTTAGTACAAAGTATATTGAAATTTTCAGAAAATTATCGTGCGTACAATGAAAAATAGATGCATGTGATATCTCATTATAGCCCCCCCCCCCTCGTGATATTTCATGATTTTTTTCCGAACCCCCCCCTCCCCTTTCGAGCCTAACGTGATTAATGGACGACTCCTATTTAATTTCGTCATTTTAAATCAACATTTGACAAGCAAAGATACAGATCTGTATACAATCTCTGTGCTAGAACAATAAAAATATAATTTTACATAAAGTACACACATATTTCCATCTATTTGTTTTGAATGTCTGATCTGACATCGAGACATTGACAAATTAACACACCGCAACAATTTGATGAGTTAATTCAATGATTCAATCTTGGATTAAGCTTCATGAAGACTTCATTCTGCAGTAGATAGAGAACTGGAAAGATAATTATTTTTTCATATTTCAGACACCCGCCAGGTTTTTGCACCCAAGTTTAACATTTACGTATTAATATTATATAGGGGTTATGTAGTAGTTAATATAACACAACTCTGATGAACAAGCATTGCGATGAAATAATGGTTTGATAACAAAATCATTCTATAATGTTACACTAATCGGTTAGTTGGTTGAGCAGTCCAAAACTTTAGGTTATGGGTTCTATCCTCTGCTAGTCCAAGTCCACATTGCACAAGCAATATCTTCCGCTTCTTATAAAGTTAGTAGGAGGAATAAATTGTGAATTTACTCATAACTTTGGCAATGAATGTCTTTCTTATCAAAAAGAACCCTTTAATCACAAGAGACCATATTTGTCTCAGCCCACACAGGTCTCACAGAAAACATTGTGTCTCCCTTACTATCATAGTGAGAAGTATGATCTAAACAGTATTTGAAAGAGAAAACAAGACGCTTTATACTCTAATCTAAAAGTTAACAACAAAATAAATAAAATGTACACCTTTATGAAACCAAAATTTCCGACCGCAATTTGAAAAAAAACTATTTATGCATTAAACCGCTTACTCGTTAATACGGAAAACTTTTTATCCAAACAGTTAGATTGAGCTTTATTATTACGAAAAGTGAGTATTTATGTCGGGGGAGACCAAAAAACATGCAAAAATTATGCATTTAACATTTTAATTTTGTTAAAATTAATTCACTTGCGTGGTGCGCCATGTTTATTCATCGTTTTTATTTTAACATTTCATCAATGCTGCCAATCATAGAAAAAATATTTTTGCGTAAAGCAAAGTGAATGCATCATTGACAAGTTTGTACCTGTATTTATAACAGTAGAACATGGAAAGAAATGTATTAAAATAATTACACAAACCCGCTAGACAAACCCTGCGTAGCCAAACAAACCATTCAAAACCTGGGATGTTTTTTAAAAGCATGATGAAAAGCGAGTTTATTTTAGAGAATTTATTTTATAAGATTGGTACTTCCGACAAATGTCATATTTGATTGTCTATTAGTTAAAAAAGGAACATTCCGTATTATCCGAGCATCAAACTTCGACAACACGAACGTTCCGTGTTATCCGTGAGGTGGACTAACTGCATATTTACCGAAAAAAAATTATGAAACTTTGTGAATTTTTTAAGAATTATTTTTACATGAAATGACAAAAATGCGAGGTGACAATAACGTTTATAATTAATTCATTTATCTAATCTAATATTTGTGTTTTGATTTTTTTTCATTATCAGTAAGTAATTTTAGTTGGAAAAAACGTAAGGTGAGTAATTTTTTTAATTTTTCTAATTTGCATAAAAAAAAATTTTTTTCAAAAAGTTACATGGTTATTTCTAATAATCAAATTTGAAAGCGTATTTCATCACATTTCGGAAACAGTTTTTAGTTTTCAGATACGTTCACAAATATTCCTTTTATTTGGATCTTATTGGAAAGCAAAAATATTTTTCCTACTGACAAAATACGCCCGAATTTAGAAGGGTTAAACAGTAATGATTGCATGTAAACCTTAATGATGTTGACCGTACACATATTTATTATTTACAAAAGAGCCCTGAGTGAAATGGTGTGCGCGCGGATTAGCCACTTCGGCGTGGAGCTTGTAGCTTGTAGCACACATCAGATAGTCACGGTTGGATCCTCGCATTGTGTAACAGCAGAATAATTAGCTGAAGTTAGCGAGGTGTTGCATTAAATGATTCCAGTGAAAGTCATCAACGGTTGTTACCTAAATACTGGATTCTCATTAAAGGAATTGTTTTGTAATGGCTAAATTCATGTTTTTTATGTTGCTCATTTCACGCTCAAAGACTTTTCATTATTTTCTTTATTTCTATTTTAATTTAAGGCAAACTCGATAAGTTTTCTTGAAATAAAATTGTTTACCTCAAAATATTAGTATCACATACATACTACAACCACTACCCTATAATTTTCTAGGCTTGTCTTAATTTAGCTCTCACTGGACTATATATATACTTTTTACATTAACTCTACACAGGAGACCCTGAGGAAAATAATTTCCCCCAGGGCCTATGTCATCTTTGAAGATGCTGTGTCAGATGGTTTTTTGAGGAGAGGAAGGAGTGAAAACGTTTTGAAGAGACCCATGTTGTAGGAGGGAAGAAACACAGAGAGGCTGGAAAATCGTTCCACAGCCGTTCTGTTGAACTCAAGAACGAGTCGTTCTCATGTGACAAATGTCAACCGTGTAAATGTTAACATAATATGTTAACATATGTTGGGTGCATGTTTGGGCGTGTTTCCCGACTATGCACCGGTGCTGAGAGGATCAATTACACTAGTTTCTTCGAGCATCTTCAATTGTAATACCAGTAGAACTAGGGCTGCATTCTCACCTGACACCTGTGCTCTAAAGATTGCAATCCGTTTAAGTTAGGAGAATCTATCAAACAGACCGCCCGTTTCTGCACAGAGTCAAGATGTTTTTTTGGTATTTTGGGGCTTCAGACCAGAGGTGACTGCCAAATTCAACCGTGGAGCGCACTTGCGATTTGTACAAGGTTAGCAGTTGTGTACTATTGTACCTGCGGGCGGGCAGTAACAGTATCGACTAGATATTAGTATTCAATAGCACCTCTAATTGTACCTGTAGTTCTTTTGATAGAACAAGTCAACTTAATCACTGGAATTTTGGTAATGTTTTCCAGTCTGTAATACATATATTAATAAATTTTATGATAAGGAATTAGCTATGGAATGAATCTATGTATATATTATGGAGTGTAATTAAATGCGGCAGCTGTGTAAACTATGCATACCGATGGTGTGCTTAGAACAATACTCGAAGCATTCTGTTTATGAACTGTTGCTATAACAAGGTGTTTCTGAACTGAAGTCTATATATAAAACACTTCACTTTGTTTTGCAAGGGCTTCGGTGTAACCATCTCTGGACTTCCTCCGCCAATAATAGAACTGGCGGGGGTTTGTTATCAAGATTAAAATGTCAAGTAATTAAATCATTTAATTAATACTAAATCACATCTGATCATTTTAGATAATATCTTTTAACCACTCAGGCCTCGGGCCTATTTGGTTATAAGGTCAAAATATTTCCATTTTGCAATAAAATCCAAATAAGTGGAATATTTCTGAACCATCCGAAAACTAAAAAATATTTTTGAAAGGGGATGAAATATGCTTCAAATTTTATAATTCGAAATAAACATATAAATTTAGAATGCAAATGTAAAAAAAAAAAATGGCTCACTTTACGTTTTTTCTAATTGAAATTACTAATAATGAAAAAAAAAAAACACACACACTTATTTTGTTAGGCAACGTTATAGTCAACTCATTTTTTGTCATTTCATATAAAAAAAAATTAATTAAAAATTTCATTTTTATTAATTAAAAAATTCAAGTTTAATTTTTTCTTATTGCGGTCGGAAAGTTTGGTTTCTTAAAGGTGTACATTGTGGTTATCTTTTAGATTTAAGTATAAAGCGTAGTGTTTTCTCTTTCTAACACCGTTTAGATCATATTTCCAACCTTGATAGCTAGGGAACCACAACAATTTCTATGAGACCTATATGAGTTGTTCCGAAAAGTGTGCAAATTAGGCTGTGGGGTCAAGAAGTTATTTAATTTATCGAATAATGTTTCAGTTCAACTGTTGAATTTTAAATCACTGTTATTATTTCAATTAATAGTTGAAACAAATCAGGTTTTCGTTATCTTTTAATGGCATCATTTTGTGAACATTGATAATTTCTGTATTTCTGTAGAAACACTGCAATAGAAAATGTATCTTTACGACTGCCTAGATATCCTGATAGCTCATTAGCAATAACCAGGTATTTGATAAGTTCCACTTTACTAATGAGTGTTGAGTGAGTTGTCAGTGAGTCTGTAGTAACAGAGGGGAGGAAGTTGGCTAATGAGATACCCAGCACCATACAACACTTTCATGGGAGGAGCCACTATGGGCAGACCTCTTAATTCATTTTATTCGAAAATAGAATGTAGCGTTTAATTTCAAACTTTTGTTTTAGTGGTGATAATTTATCGACTTTAGTTCATAACAGTGCTTTTCCATCTATCAAGTTTCAATTCATTTTATTCAAAAATAGAATGTAGCATGTAATTTCAAACTTTTGTTTTAGTGGTGATAATTTATCGACTTTAGTTCATAACAGTGCTTTTTCATCCATCAAGTTTCAATTCATTTTATTCAAAAATAGAATGTAGCATTTAATTTCAAACTTTTGTTTTAGTGGTGATAATTTATCGACTTTAGTTCATAACAGTGCTTTTTCATCCATCAAGTTTCAATTCATTTTATTCAAAAATAGAATGTAGCATTTAATTTCAAACTTTTGTTTTAGTGGTGATGATTTATCGACTTTAGTTCATAACAGTGCTTTTTCATCCATCAAGTTTCAATTCATTTTATTCAAAAATAGAATGTAGCGTTTAATTTCAAACTTTTGTTTTAGTGGTGATAATTTATCGACTTTAGTTCATAACATTTCAGTTGATTTGCGTGAAGTTCACTGCTTTTCATCCATCAAGTTTCGGTTCTGTGTTATTGAGTGCTAACTTTAAATAAGTACCTTTTTATTGTTCTGTGCTTATTCTTTTTTTGCGTGTTTTGTTATAATTTCATTGAATGTGTGTTTTGCATTATTAGATTAGTGTGTAGGCTTGGTATGTGTGGTGTTTAATGGTACTGCGGGTAGCCCCCTTTGCCCCGCAATACACCCCTGCGCATGAACCCTCCAGCACTGGCCCCAGCCCCACCAAGCAAGCACCTGCCCAGCCTGACAGACCCTAAGCATCCACCCTTGACACCTTCTGGACTCCCGGCAGCAGTATGACCAATTCTCAGGTATATCTAATATTTATTTTAGTAATAAGATAACGGTTCTACGACAAAACGATGATATAACAGAATATTGAAGAAACAGAAACTAACCTAACCTTACCTATTCTGTTTTCATGTTTCTTTTTTGTCATTGTTATATTTTAGCTCAAGAGAACACAATTAAACATTCCAACAGTTAAATTAGGGATGGTTTACTGTCTAGTATTACCTTTTTTATTTCCATCAAGATGCTGCGGACATTGATGAAAATATAAAATGTTTCTAATTTTCTAATACAATAATACTTTAGGCCTATTATACGAATATCCTGTTTGCAAGAGGCATAAATCCATGAGATTGTTTGAATTGTATTTAGTGATACGAATAGCAAAGTACCTCTCCACTATATTCAGCCTCACAACATGCCCCAATTGGGCTGTAGATCAACGGGCTCAGAGGAACATTATTTTTTTTTTAAATTTAACATCACACAAAAATGACTTCATCATTTTGTTATCATTAAGTAAATTGTTAGATGCACATAAAATAGATTCAATTGACTTTAATCTGATAACTTACATAGCTTCTAATCTTTATTCGCTTGTGATTTGCTATATGATAACGTCAGTGATTTAAATTGCAGAAAATGAAATGTTATATTTCTACCTACTAAATGCACTTTATGCATTATCAGTTTGTTTTATTTTATGTGAATACAGCAGAAATCCCAACTGTCTGGCGCCGGTGGGACTATGTTGTGAAGTTCCTGGCTATTCACAGCTGGTCACCAAAAACGTCTGAAGCCATTTCAAGCAACATTTTGATTAAGAAAGGTGATCCACCACTAGGGCGGTACTAAAAGTATCTGCCACTCTGGATTCTAATTTAACAAAAAAATTAGAATCTTGCGAGAGCCTTGAAAGAGTAACCATCAGTTACTTATACCAGGGCGGGTAAGAGGTGGATTACCTCCACTGCCACTCTGGAACTAGTCGCAATTGAGTCAATCACTTCTATGATAATATTAGACTTTATGCAGAATCATATTCTCGATTCGTTACATATTTTCCCATGCACCTAAAATAATAGTACTGTTTTTTCAAGCATCTAAATGTGGGTAGGTATCATTAATTTATTTTGAATAGAAATTATTATTATGAGTGTGGTTTGGTACAAACAATAATTTCTATTGTGCAAAAAACATGGTCTCACAAAGTGTACAGATTTATGTTGTGTGTTCACAATACAACCGGCTGTATGGGAATTGTTGCTTTTTGTCTTCTGTGAAACTCCATTTATTGTTATTATTTTCCATCTCACAATTCTTATTACTGCACCCACACAAACACATTCACACATCTCATCATTGGGAGTCTCAATTATTATGTTATTGTTTTAAAGCTATAGCCTGTGTGGCCTTTTTTGTACAAAATTTTAATTTGGTTTTGATGCCAAAATACTTCACCAAATTTAATTACTTTTTTTTAAATCAAATGTCGTAGCAAATATCTAGTATGGATACACGCTACTTTATTTATTTACGTTTCAAATTATAAAATATAAGACATTAAATAAATGATTTTTTACAAAAAAATGAAACAATATTATATTATTATTATTATCATATTGTTTCATTTTTCTATAATGGATAACCACAAAGTAATAGCCACATTCAAAAATATGATTTTTTACAATTTTTGAGGCAACTTTGGCAATTGTTTGGGAGTGATAACTATTTATTAAAATAATTTTGTCTTACCTATTGTGTAAAAATAAAGAAATGTAAAATAGAAAATTAAAATTATTAGAAAAGAATTTTGATGGGCCTAAATTTAATGTGGAAATTTACTGTGGAAAAAAATGTTAATTTAAAATTTCAATAAAAAAATGCTTTTTTAAGATGTTTAATTTTTTTAATTTTATATTTCATTACATTTGCATAGTATGTTCAGCAAAATATATTTTTTAATTATCATTATTTTAATATTAACTCACAAAAAATGATCAAATTTGCCTCTAAAATCTTTAATTCTTTAAAATGGCCTATATTTTATAATGTAAAATACAAAATAAATAAAGTAGCACGTATCGGTACTTGCTACAACTTTTGATTTAAAATAATTATTCAGTTTGGTTGGGTATTTTGGCCTCAAATCCAAATTTAAGTTTTGTACGAAAAAGGCTGCGCAGCATTCCTCTTTCGCTGGTGTGCAAGCAGAAATCATTAACTCCATTTTTGATAAAATTGAGATTTGAATGTCCATTACATAGAAAAAATAAAGCTGCTCGACTGGCAAAAGTCATTTTCTACACTTAGATTTTTTTTTAAATATATGTATCTCTAAAAATTAAGATTACAAAATTTTACAAATGGAACTGGATTTTTGGAATTAGTGATTTCTGCTTCCACGCCCATATGTTTTATTTTATTGATAAGTTATTGACCAGCTTTGGATTGATTTTTCATCAGTAATACTATTTTAAAAACATGGCAAATGTTTTGAATTGCTTAAAAAATGTATGATAATACTTCGACATTCAGTTTTAAATGTTTTTGTAATGAGTTCTTATTAGTGTCATGCCTACCACTGTGTAAGTCTGTTGGAGCATGGCATGCATGTACTGAATTGTTGAAGAACAACGGTTTTTTAGTTATTTATGACTGTGAAAATGCAACTCTTGGATTCTTAAATCGTCATTGTGACTGCCTTCTTATTAAAATTGAAACTGCAATATAGGCGTGAAATTATCCATCAATTAAAATTTGTTACGCGTCCAGGGCGTCCGACCCAGAAAAAATAAACTTTTTGTAATTCACTACAGTTTTACTGCATTACAATTAATGCTATTTACATGCTCGCTCAAATTTAGATTCTCCGGAGATGTCTGACTAATCAACTGGACTATCGAAATAGGTAATGATAACATTTCATTTCCACAGTGCAGTTTTGTGATATTTCACAAATTGTGGTTTACTGAAAATATGATGTCATTATTGGGAATTTTTTGCAGAAATCTAATGGAACTTCTTTAAGATAAAATTGTGGTGTGGTCATATGCTCATGTGGTCACGTGAATAATGTTATTACATACATGACAGATATTTGCTAAATTTATATATTTAATTTATTCATCTAATTTTATAGTTTTACATTTTCATTAAATAAAAATATGCAAACGCTTTCACTCTTAATATATAACAGCAAGTTTAAGTAATAGCAGCAAACAGAGGCAGGTAATAATGTAATAATCTAATAATCTGGTACAGACATAGTAAGTTTGGAAAGCACAGATTCATTAACAGTCTGAGAATTTGCATTAGTCCCATGTTCTAACTCTGTCTGTATGTCCAAAAAAGCCTATCTCCCTGAATACTAATCTACATTGTAAATAAATACTATAGATTTTATTTGGTGTGTTAAATTAATTCTATGAGCCACTTGTATGACAATTAAAAAAAATGTTTCAATGAGGATTGTAAGGCATCCAATATTTTTTCAAAATTGCACAATTTTTTAAAGATATTTATTGCCTTCTTTGTTATTTTAAATTGAAGTATTTTTTTATATATCGGATAAGTGATCTTTATTGACATTTGAAGTTTGAACAGCCATACAAATTTCAATAAATTGCCCATGTATAGTACAGGCCAAACTTTAATGCTGCCCTGAACTTGATACGATCCGTTCTCACGCAAATATATGACTACAATGACCGTACGCAAAAAAAGAAAAATGCGTGAAATGAAAGATGCGTGCGACAGAGAAAGGTATCGGCCTGTTGCGACTATTTCTGTATCAAAGTTGGGTCGGTGTTAAAGTTTGGCGTGTACTATACCAAAGACATTTTTTTTATGTTCAGATGGAAACAATCAAAAGACATAAATAACATTGAGATATTTTTAAACAAGGATTAACCCACAGGGTTCAATATTGGAGATTAGTATGTGAAATAATTCAAGATTAATTTTAATGTTTGTAAAAAAATTTGCAAAAGCCAAAATTGTCAGGTGTCTGCGTTAAATTTTCGGTGTCCAACATCTGATTCTATTTTCGTAATAACTTATTTGTGTCTTGTAAAATGATATTTTTGTAAAGTGTACCGTCTTATGAGATAATTTGTTTATATATTTGTAAAAATGGTATACAATCTACCATAAATAGTTTCCCCAGAAAAGCTCAAAGATATCGCACATCCCATAGAAAAGGATCGTAAGTCAAAATTCTCTGTTTTATAAAATTTTATTTTTATATCTGAATAGTAAAGTGATTGTGATTATCTATGCCCCACGACAATCTAGTTAGTTTACTCCATCTCCACAAGATGTCGCTAGTGGCTCTTTTCGACACGACCGTTTGCTTCATCAATCATCATTTGTTTTCGCTCTCCTGTAAAATTTACTTTTTTGACTTACGACCCTTTTCTGAGGGATGTGCAATATGAAACGGCGACACTCGAAAGGTTATATGTCTAGGCAAATTTTAATGACCGACCCAGTGTGGCTATATCAAAAACAAAAATTCAATGTGAAATTTCATAAAAATAAATAAACAGCATAACAACAAATCAGATATTTTTTATATTATGAAGTCACAAACTAAAAATATGAATTTGTTTAGATAATTATAAAAAAAAACAATAGTCTTTTGTTGAAAAATTTTTTTATGTTAATTTTTCTAAGACAATTAAAAATCCATGTAACTGATTCATTCATTTTCAATAACTCCCTTATAACCAAGAATCAATAAGTCAGGTATGCCTCATATGTCGTACATATTATGTCTGGTAATGTTATATTTTTATGAAAACAAGCTTATGGGTCTGAGTGGTTAAGTAAGTAATGCAGTTTGGTGTTGCAAAGAGTTGCAATGGTCACTGATATTAATTTAATTAGATCAAGTTATTTCGCTGCAATGTGTTAAACTGGATTATTTTACTTTGGCTTATTGTTTCTACAGAATATTAACTTGTCTAATTTCATGGAATGTTTACCTGTTTGGATTATTGCATTAACTTTGCGTACTGAACCGTATCAAATCAAAAAGATAACACCTTATTTGTAAAACATAAAATCTGTTTGTATGTCTTATTTATATTCGACACAATCAAGTGAATCAAAAACTTGAGTCAGGTCATGTCAAGGTCAGGATAACAGAAGAATCAGGTCTGAGAATTGGTGTTTAACAGGACCGTTCAAATGTCAAGAGTTTTATACGCCCCAAACTTATTATTGCATCACTTCTTATTAGTGATGTGCACACAGGAATATTCCTCGACCTGGTATAAATTTTTAATTAAATGAAGACAATATTAGCGAAACTCAATTGAAAATCTGGAAACCGAAAAATCAGAAAAAGATATGGGCACATCTGGGACTCGAACCGGATAGGGACACATTAGCTCAGTTGTAGAGTTGCGGCCCGGAAAGTCGAAGGTCCCGGGTTCGAGTCCCAGATGTGCCTAAATCTTTTTCTAATTTTTCTGTTTCCAGATTTTTGATTGAGTTTCGCTAATATTGTTTTCGTTTAATTAAATATTATAATTTGAGGTTTTACCATTGACCTTTTATTGGTCGAAGGGTTTTACTCATAAAGTTAAAAATAAATACTAATATAAATTCCCCAAAGTTAGAATTTTTTTTAAATGAAAATGTATTACATTTTGAGTCAAAAACAACAATTAGTTTCCGATAACTCCAAAAATGTCGAAGTTATGAGCTTTCAAAATGAACTTGGGTGAAAATTATACAATTGGGTCTCATGACATCACACTCTTTTCGGCTGGGCCCGAATATCATCATTTTGATGGCTTATATCTTCAGTACTATTCAGTATTTTCCAAAAATTGTGAAAATCTTGGCCTCAGCATGCTTAATAAGATACATTTAGAAATAACATGAAATTTGTTTTTAGGATTCTACCCCATGGGGATTTCACAATTTAGATGAAAATTCTCACAATACTCCCCGTTGCAAAACTCCAAGCTTGTAGCAGGTGGATGAGTTTGTGTATCTAGGTAATACAAGGGTTGTCCCAGAAGTACCCGACCTGACGTACTTCTGGTGGTTGTTGCTTTAAAAAAAAATTATGGTAGAAAGTACCAACCTTTTAAGGCTTAAGTTTCAAGTTTCAAGGCGCTACATTGTTTAGTGTTTTTTTGGCAGCCATCAATAGCGAACCCTCTCAGTTAATTTGTAAACATGGAAAAATTGGTCATTTTTATGTTTTTTTTTTTTTAATGTTCTTTATTCAGTAAAGTTTATACATTACAGTAAATGGATAATTTTTTGGCCATCACACTAGGCACATGCCCGTGTTGTACTTTGTTGTACAAAACTTTCATTTTAAATGTTTAAGTCCAACCAATATAGAAACCGAGTTTAGATTCTACTCTGGGGGCGTCTGCTTCTTCGTTTACAACAATAAAATATTGGGTGGCAGAGTTTAAACGAGGACGTACAAGCTGCCGAGACGAACATCTCAGTGGACGACCAAATGAGGTGACCACGCCAGAAAAGGTAAAGAAAATCAACAAAATGGTATTGAATGACCATCGATTGAAAATGCGCGAGCTAGCAGACACAGTAGGCATTTCAAAAAGTGCTGTACATCGCATATTGACTGAAAATTTGGACATGATAAAGCTGTGCGCAAGATGGCTGCCGCGTTTGCTCACAATGGCCAAAAACAGCGTCGTGAGGATGTTTCAATCGAGTGTTTGGCGATGTTTCACAGCAATAAAGCCGAGTTTTTGCATAGATTCAAAACCATGAGTCGTCACTTCACACCCGAGACGAAGGAACAGTTAAAACAATAGACTAATAGGGGAGAATCGGCTGCAAAAAGGCAAAGACAGTTCCATCAGCAGGCAAGGTCATGGCATCAGTTTTTTGGGATGCTCATGGGATAATTTTGATTGATTATCTTCAAAAAGAAAAAAACCATTAACGGCGAGTAATATGCGAACTTATTGGAGCATTTGAGTGATGAAATCAAGAAAAAACGGCCGCATTTGGCGAAAAATAAAATGTTGTTTCATCAGCAGAATGCACCAGTTCAGACATCCGTTATCCCGATGGCCAAAATCAATTAATTAAAGTTCGAATTGCTTCTTTACGCACCTCATTCGCCAGATTTAACCCCCTCGCATTATTTTATTTTTTCTAACTTGAAAAAATGTCTCAGTGGTAAAAGATTTGCACAACAATGAAGAGGTGGAATCTGCGGTAGATGGCTATTTTGAGGTGCTCGACGGTTCTCACTATAAACAGAGTATCGAAACTATTGAACAACGCTGGGAAAAGTGTGTCGACCTGAAAGGAGACTATGTTCATAAAACACAAAAAAATTTCCCAAATTTTTTGTGTTTTCTTCGTTAGGTCAGGTACTTTTGGGACAACCCTCGTATGTTTACCAGAGATGGGAAGGTTGATAGAGATATTGAAAGAAGTGTAAATGCAGGTAAACAACTGTCAAAAGAAGCGAAGCTAGCAGTCCCCAACGGAGTACCTACCCTGATGTATGGCAGTGAGGCATGAAACTGGCAGAGGAAGGATGAAAGTAGACTGAATGTTGTTGAAATGAGATCCCTGAGGTGTATGTGTAGTGAAACTGTGTATGATCATGTGAGAAATGTGAAGATCCGCAACGAATGCAAGACTGATGTAAGCGTAATGAGTAAGATTAAGAAAGGGACCCTCAGATGGTTTGGGCATGTAGAGCAAATGAACGGAGAAAATAGTGTAAGAAGAATATGTGATGCCTGAGGTAGGTGTTAGAATAATAGAAGAGTATGTATGAGACAATGAATGAGTGTGAATGAGGCAAAGAGTGTGCGCCAAGACCAAGTTGTTTAGGGGTCCATTCTCTGCCTACCCCTGCGGAAAAACGGCGTTATGGTTAGTTAGTTAGTTCAGTTTATTCAGTGTTTTCCAAAAATTCTGATAGTTTTTGTCCAGAGCATGCTTTAATCGTTATGATTAATTTGTAAATAACATGACATTTCATTTTAGGAGACAACCGGGGTTTTTAGGGTTTCAGGAATATTCCCCAAAAATAAAATCCTGGGAATTTACCCATTACTACTTGTTATACATGATTATTTAAATGGTACCCACATAAAAACATAATAATTGTTTACCACATCTCAGATTTTGTGTGGCATGTTTCCAGCTTTGGTTTCGTGGCGTGCGCAGCTCAAAGTTTCGCCATGTGTACGGCGTATCGTTCAAGCGCGAGCGTTGCTATGACAACATCAAGATCACGCGCAACGCCCACGACTCCAACTTCTGCGCCGTCAACCCCAAGTTTGTGGCCATCGTCACGGAGGTGGCGGGAGGAGGGGCCTTCCTGGTCTTGCCACTGGATAACGTGAGTTGAACCAACAGTCACTAGGATAAATATGATTATTTCATTATACTGCTTGATTCTCCCTCTTTAAACCAATCAGACATTATCGAAAATTCACTTAAACAATAATATTGACCTTCAGAATCTCACTACATTGACAAGCAAAATATTTTGATACCTTGAAAATGCCCCGGTAAAATTTTTATATTCCGTTTCAATCTTTATGTGCTAAAATTTTTGAAATAACACTTTGTTTTTACTTAATTACTACAAAACCCAACCTAAGAACCTATATTGTATTAAATCTAAACAACATTTTTTGATTGGGTTTAAAAAAAATATATATAATCGGCAAATGTCACATTATCCACCAAATTTAACATGCCATCAATTCTAAAGAAAATGTTAAAAGTTTTTACAAATATGAATATAAATTTTTCCATCCCCCCTGACATAAACAGATGTTTTTTTACAGTGATTAATTTGAAGCGTTATTTCAATTTAATTAAATGAAGACAATATTAGCGAAACTCAATTGAAAATCTGGATTCAGAAAAAGTTATTTGCACCTCTGGGACTCGAGTTCCAGAGGTGCAAATATCTTTTTCTGATTTTTCTGTTTCCAGATTTTCGATTGAGTTTCGCTAATATTGTCTTCATTTAATTAAATACATAATTTCAAATTGAGGTTTTACTCATAAAGTAAAAATAAATAAATATGTTATTTCAATAATTAATGCTTATTTAGGTTGAAGCAGAGTACGAAAATTGTACTGACATCCTTTTAGTGTCACCAATTTTCAAATTAACACTCTCGACTCAAACTTTTAAGTCAATGCATTTAACATCACCTCTTCAAGATCAAGATTTTGTCTGTGAACCTTTACTCATTGAACTAAAATGTTTAGAATGATAATTTTTACTCGGTCTATATTTAAATTGGTCACCCTTCGAATATTTCTATTTCACAACCATGAACACACCGGTGTTGTGACTCGACACTAGATCACATCTCCGCCGTGGATTGTAACTTTTGACAGTATCATTTAATATTACCGGTAAATTTTTTTTTTCTGTTTTCCATTTCAGACCGGGCGGTTAGATTTTAACGCTAGCCGGGTGACAGGACACCGTGGCCCGGTGCTCGACATCAAGTGGAACCCCTTCAATGATAACATCATCGCCTCGTGCTCTGATGATACCACCGTATGTACAAATTTTCTATTTTTAAATCACGATTAGTGTTGAGAGATTACAACTTATTAACCTTTTCCCCGCGTTGAACTACTCCGTTTTTTCAATACCCATACGCGGTACATGTATATGTCATATTTCAAATACCTATCCATCCAATTTTATGTCAAATTACAGCATATTATGGCATGATGGCATGATTTATCATACTATATAAACAGATGAGATTATTATCTACAATTTGAAACCAAATTGTCGTCTGTAAACACTCCTAGATGTTTACAAAAACAAAAACATTAAATTCCATACAAAAACGTACCCATGTTATCTTAAAAGACGGCGCCATTTATCACGACATAAACAAACGTGTGCGAATACGCGCGATCTCGAAAATAAATGTTATCGACGCTTGTCCAATTTGGTCAGTCAGAATCGCATGCATGCGCGTGCGCAAACTACTAGCGCCATCTGTGGAGTAAATTGTGAACTCTGCACTCAAAGGCACGAGGACACATTCACTTGATTATAGATGTTTTTTACAAAATACAATTTTACTTTCGAAATATGCCTGAAGATGTCATCATCGTGATAGTTACACAAATGTCCTATCGAGCGGGAAAAAATACTGTGACATAGTAGCGCTGTGATATCGGCAGTCGAAGTTAGCGTAACAAGGGCTGATACGGGCGCGTGTGAGGCATGGCTTTTGCCGTATCAACTGTTGTTACGATCGCGTGGAAAAAGTTAAATTGTTATTAGCAAAATCGACGATTCAGTTTGAGTTTTTTCAGTTTTGAAATAATGAAGACACTCGCTAAAATTAATTTCCTAGTCTTTTATTGTATGGTGAATGTACTAGGTAACAAATGCTTTTCGTGGTTATGAGGTTTTTCAATCTTTGGTACTGAATATGGTGATATTATTCAATTTAATCTGTTACCTTCAACACAAAGTAAACTAACTTTATACTCATTTAGCAGTTTTTAGTTATTACCTAAGCCTTGCTTAAGTTTCAACACCTGTTTTGCTTATTGACCAATTGAATATGAAGCATGAACAATCATTATGGCTATATCGGACTCCGTGGTCAAGGGGCAAGGCTCTCGACTAGCAATCTGGACAAGGTGGGTTCAAATGCCGGCGTGCGCAGATAAATTTTATTTGATTAATTTGTGTTATTTCACAATTGAAATAATTTAAAAATAATATCTGACATATTTGCGGCACATTGTAACCCTAAGTGACCAGCTCAGGTATGGGGGCTCCATCGAAGCCAGAGTAAAGTTAGCCTCTCAAAAACTGGGCGTACTGTACAGGGCCCGCAGATACTTTAATAGAACACAACTGCTAACCCTGTACAAATCACAAGTGCGCCCCACGGTTGAATTTGGCAGCCACCTCTGGTCTGGAGCTCCAAAATACCTGAAAAATACCCTCGACTCTGTGCAGAAACGGGCGGTCCGTTTAATAGATTCTCCCATCTTAACAGACGGATTGCAATCTTTAGAACACAGGCGTCGGGTGGGAATGCTATCCTTGTTCTACCGGTATTAAAATTGAAGATGCTCCGAGGAACTAGCATCATTGATCCCTTCGGCACCGGTGCATAGTCGGGAAACACGCCAAACGCGTGCCCAACATTTGTACACGGTTGACATTTGTCACATGAGAACGGGTCGTTTTTTCGACTCGTTCTTGTTTTCAACAGCTCGGCTGTGGAATGATTTGCCGGCCTCTGTGTTTCCTCCTTCCTACAACATGGGTCTCTTTGAGACCACAGCACCCCAGATGACATAGGCCCCGAGGGAAATTATTTTCCTCAGAGCCTTCTGTGTGGAGTTAATGTAAAAAAAAAAAAAATTCCACAGTGAAAGGTAGATATCGCCCCGGGAACCATTTATTGGATAACCAACACCTCTCCCGTAGGTCACCCTAAGTGTTTGCTACGTTTGGTGACTTAACAGGGATGCCCCGGTTATTGGGGTGAGGTTTGTACAGGTCTTGGCGGTGGATGCATCTGCCCATCTGTTGCGTGGCAGGCTGGATCGGTTGAGGAAGACCCTTTGACCTCTCCAGCCCGACCCTCTCGACTTTTGGACCGCAGTTGGAGGGATGGATTCATAAGTCTGCCACTCCTGGACACACTGACCCTAGATTCCTTTCCACGCCTCATACCTAACTTCCTCTCCTCGAATGGCTTCCTCTAAGATGACATAGGCCCCGAGGGAAATTATTTTCCTATGAGAAGCTAATGTAAAAAAAATGTCATGTTTTTAGGTAAAGCTTTGGCACATCCCGGATGGAGGGCTCTCCATGCACCTGACAGAGTGGCTGGTGGAGCTCCGAGGACACAAACGCCGCGCCGCCTACCTTGAGTGGCATCCCACAGCCGAGAACGTCCTTCTCAGCGCCGGCTTCGACTACCTGGTGAGTTCGCTTGTCACTTCAAATGTCCTTACATTCCTAAGTTTTTAACATGCAAACATACAGTAATACATTTCTATCCATATTTATTTATTTATATATATAATTTGTACATTTATTTATAACAATTACAGGCAATATAGCCTAAGACGTTATAATAAGGAACTCCAGTGAAAAATATTATGGCTTTTAAAAAATATGTTCATATAGACCAATAAACGCTGATTATGAATATATAAGTTTTATTTCATAATATTAAACGCAGAGTTTTTAAAAAATTATTAAAAAGTGCATTTTTAAACCTCTCCTCAAAACACAGCGTCAAGTTGGCATTACTGAAATGGTGAGTGCTGACGTCACTGCTAACCTGTCACCTGGTGGTAGCCAGATAGCGTGTTGAATGTTGTATTGACATTTCAAATCATGACTGAAATGACTTGAAGTGCACACGTACGCAATTCAACATTTCGTGTTTTTGGTTTATTTTCATACTGTTTATGGAGATTTAGATAAGTAATAGTTGTTGTGTTTATTGAAACATTTTTAGGCCCTCAACAATTTACAAAAAGGGCTATATTTGGAAATCTGCAATAAATTTTGCCTATTTGAGGTTAAAGTCGTGTCATATTTAACATTTGGTTTATGTATTTTCAAAATGTTTTTAGTGTAGGGCTTTTTATACAAGTTATAACACAATCGTTATGATCAGTGTATTATAAATACCAGTTTTTCTGTATGTGTTATACAAAATAGAATGTACAAAATCAAGCCTGAACACAAAATTAGATGGCAAGATGTCATTTGTATTTGCAATGAAAAAGATGATTTATTGTTTTTATATTGCCCTTTGGTACAATACAATAACAGTAGCGATGAAATGTGTACATTTTACCAATGTTTTTCTATATTAAAAGCAGTTAATCTTGAATAAAAAACGCCTCAACTTCTCACACAAAAGTCATCGAGTCATCCTATAGTCCATCTATATTCATTCCGCCATTTTCTTCCATATCAGGGATGTTCTGCCCAAAAAAATTATTTCCCTAGATTTCGAAGTGAAATTTCCCTAGAATTTCACATTTATGCAATTACCTACGTAGCCACCTGATTGTGTAACACTAATCCTGTTATATGTTAATTAATATGATTAATTAATTGGAAAGATATCGGAACCGTGTAAATATACTAATAATACTGTGCTTTTCCAAATAAAACATTTTTTGCTACGTGAAGTAATAATTTAAAAGTACGAATACACTCACCACTGAATTAGAAACTGAATTTCAAATTAAAAAAAAACTTTGCAAAATAAAAATCAACCGCAATCACCGAAAAAACGGAACTTAAAACATAAATAATTTTTTTTTTCAGAGGTCCCATTTATCTTTTTAGATACATAGGGAAATGTACCCATACTACGTGACCAACTTTTTGCACTTTTTAACCCCCCCCCCCACCGTGACCAAAAACCTAAGCAACCCTCCGCTCATTTGTATCAAGCGTGGTATTTTGAGGGTCGCCGAAGGCCTGGTAGGAGACAAATGTCTTGGCTGCGTAATATACGAGAGTGGACCGGCATTAGAAGTGTGGAGGAGCTATTCCGGGCAGCGCAAGACAGAGAGACATTCTCAAGAGTGATCGCCAACGTCGGGGGGACCTGATACGGCACGGAAAGAAGAAGAAGTGGTATTTTGAAGACCCCCCCCCCCCCCCGAACGTGTCATGTAGTATGGGTACGTTCCCTAATATGTTGACTCAAGTGATTTATTTTATTTTAATTTATTTATAATAACAAGAATGTACTACGGGAAATTAAGGTGATTCAGATTCCCTTCCAGTGTTCTCTGTTCACATATTCCAATAGTTATGTCATTTAAAAAAGCCATAATTATTGATTACTGTCCAATGATACGCAATTTATTTGCGACTACATCAATTATTATTAACCTCTGACAGGCCGGAGACGCGCCGGCGCGCGCGTCATATGCGCATGCGCGAGAAAATAATTCAAATATTTGAATAATATTTCCGACAAAAAACTTTTGGTCTACGATTTTGGCCCTTCTATGTACACAATTTGTATGAAGAACAGTGTCAGAATCGCTTGCGCCATCATTACTCTCGGAGACGCTACAAGTTTCATTCACCTTGTCACCCTGGAATATTTTTAAAACGATTTCTTCTATGACAATCGGCTGTCAGAATTTGCCGCGAATTTAACGGTCGCAATTAATGCGTGTATCGTGAATAAAACGATCATAAAACCTATTAATTTACGTAATAAATGCAAGTAATGTGGTTTTCGTAGATAGTTTATTGTTATGTGAACGTGTTTCAGTTAATAAAATATACAATAGCTCAAAATTTATCAACAAAACATTCAATTCAAAATTCAAAGTGGTGGTTTTTTAGTGTTTTTTTGCGAAGTTCCGCGAATTTCCACTAAATGTCATGGCCTTTGACCGGTTAATTATTGATGTTTTCCCTATCCTACTACAGATCATAGTGTGGGACGTGGGCAAGGGAGAGGCTATGAACGTGATTGACTGCCACTCTGATGTGATCTACAGCATGTCTTTTAACCGGGACGGCTCCTTACTGGCCACCACCTGCAAGGACAAGAAGCTGCGCATCATTGAGCCACGATCTGGCATCCTCGTGTCTGTGAGTAAATCATTAACTACCACTACTCGAATATATAAGCCATGCTTGACCACTTTCATAATTTCTTTTAAATTCTATGGTCCTGGTAATGAGAGCTCCATTGTAATATTCCTCTCTCTGTTACATGTGTGTCATTTATGACAGAGGAAGAGATGGGAAAATAGCTGTCATCAGAATACAATATTTTGCCATGGTGTATTTAATGTCTTGTTTTTTACACACATGTTTACAGGCCAAAGATGGTCACTGGAAGAGCTGCAATAAAACTTGACTTGTCGTTTTTTTTTTCTTTCATCTTTGTCTTTCTAAATTAACCCCTCAGGCCTCTTGCCTATTTTAATGACTGATGACACATCTGATATTTTTCTTACTAATTATCCTTATCATGTTCCAGGAGGGCCTCTGCCACCAGGGCACCAAGGCCTCCAAGGCGTGTTTCCTGGGCTCCACAGGCCGCGTGCTGACGGTGGGCTTCAGCCGCCACAGCGACCGGCAATACTGCGTGTGGGACCAGCACCAGCTGGATCGCGCGCTGGTCTGCGAGACTATAGACAGCTCCTCGGGGGTCGTGTTCCCCTACTACGATTACGACACCAACATGGTAACTCACAACCTAACCTAACTGATAATGCCCTCAATAACAGACTTCTATGGTTTTTCATATATTAAAATCTAGACCTAACTAATAATGCAGTAAAACCATTAACTTGAGATTTTTCAAGACATTTTAGGATTGTAGGGAAGTAGTATTGTAAATATGTATAACTATTCTGTATGGTTAAATGATAAATAAAATGCCAAATGCTTACCGTCTGATGTTCGGACTCCCCAGGCACTGCAGTGCCTCCTCAATGTTCACAGAAGGGAGAGTTCCAGGATTTAAAGCTCTATTAAGAACCAGGATTGCAGGACTGAGGGGAAGGATAAACCACTTCAGAAATATTCTCATAATAGAATCCCGTTTGACTTCAGGATTGAGCATAGAAGAACATTGGAGAAAGACACTGGCTCCTACAATCTCAGACCCGATGGACTAATGAGAGCTCAATTAAAGATTCTTTCTTGTTTTTTATAAAGACTTATTATCTAATGATGCCTAATACTTTTTTTATTTTTTCTTATTTTTTTTTATCTTTACGTTGTATAGCTTACACTCTGTATAGCATGTACGGGATTGCACTCACCTCCCCACATTCTGGAATAAAGACCATTTTTAACGCACCAGATTTAAATGTCCGGGTTTAATTTTCCCCACAGGAAAAACTAAACCCTTTCACACACTTCCCAAATGATCATCTGGTCAATCCACGTTATGCAATTGCACTATATAAGTATTATAATTACAAAACAATACAAGAACAACATGTCAACCTACCAGAGACCAGATGGGAAAATAATTCACCGACTCCAGATATTTTCATATCAGAGGGTTCGGCTCTGTGGAATTCCTAATTGAACCTATAAATCCTACTGATCCCTCAATATAAATATTTAAAAAATCTTTTGTAATCCTACATGTATTTAAAATTACCGATTTTTGCATTTTTATACATATATAAATTCTTTGACAAATCTAATACGCCTAAATTTTGAATCAGAGACCTAGGTATAATGCCAGTAGCCGAAATAACAAATGGTAATATTTTTATAGTCCGAGAATGCCAAATTCTTTTAATCTCATTTCCTAAATCTGTGTATTTTCTAATTTTTTCAGAAACAGTTTTTTGAATATTACAGGAATTTGGAATAGCTACATCAATGATATAAGTTATTTTTTTAAATTTTGTCATGTAAAACTATATCAGGTCTATTATGACTAATTGTTCTGTCTAATTATTATTATTATTATTATAATCAAATAATATTTTCAGTCAACACAATTCTATTTAAATAACAATAATCGGTAAAGTTATGTTTATCCATCGATTCAAATTCAGTTGTTGGAATAGTCTATTTTTTGCGGGAGATGTCCCTCCCTTCATTGCCACCAGATGGTGGATGGGTGAACCAAACGTCTGTGGCGATTCAAATATGCCGCTAACAGCAAAGGTATTCAAAGGAATCGGAATACAACCTTTTGTGTGGGTTTTTCTCGAGGAAAGTAATGGTGTGTCAATGTCAAATCAGAATTGTCTGGTATCTACTCCCATCATCCTGACCCATTCCCCCAAAACCAAGAGTGATGATTAGTTAGTTTATAATGTCGTACATTGTTTATTCTTCCACGTTTCCGTGTGACAATAATGAAACAATCTTGTCCGCAGGTGTATTTGGCAGGAAAGGGAGATGGCAACATCCGCTACTACGAAGTAGTAGATGAGGCGCCGTACATCCATTTCCTCAACCAGTTCCTCTCTGGCAACCCTCAGGTATGTTACAGCAAACAACAACAAAACATGACCTATTCCCTTATTTGCTATAATTTGTTGTAAGAACTAAACCCTGTCTGTTAAGAACTTGTTAAGAACTAAACCCTGTCTTGTTGCAGCGAGGGCTGGGCTTCATGCCCAAGCGTGGGGTGAACGTGGGCCAGTGTGAAATATTTCGCTTCTACAAGCTGCACACCTCTCGGGGACTGTGCGAACCCATCTCCATGGTGGTTCCCAGGAAGTCGGATCACTTTCAGGTAAACCTCCCTGTCGTCTTATTCCTTTCACTACCCCTTGCTGGATAGTTAATGAATGTTTATGTGCTCTCTTATGAGTTATGAGCAAGCAGATTATCAATTCTATCCACTATCCATTGAGTGATAGAGATTTCCGGGTATTCGGTTTTGAATTCGGCCGTGCCCATTCCAATAATCATACCTTGGGAAACATATAAACTGTTTACGTGGTTACCCATGAATCCACCTATTATTCACATGGTAAAAAAAAATGATTGTAAAATTTATAAACCCATGAATTCTGTATGTTAAGTACTGAAATTACTGTTCTACCTTGTACTTGTTTGGGACAATATTGAATATTACTCTTTCTGCATGTTGTCTATTGTGTACTGGAAATATATATAATGATGGACATTCAAAAATATATGTATTAAATTAACAGATTTTAAATTCTTAGAAAACAATTTAAAATAACATCTACACACAAGACTTCACGATATAAAACATTACCTTGAATATTCAATAACATCTTTTGGTATTCAATAGAAGCTTAATCGAGCTAGCATGTAAACCCATTAGCTGATGCAGGAATTTTAATTCATAAAAATCACCTATCTACACCTACAAAATTTGGGAAGTTATCGCTTGAGTGGATATATGTGTATATGATAGTGGATATATATGTAGGTATAACTGAGGAAACCAACACCATGTTCAAATAATAAAGTCTTAATTTAATTACTTTTTACTGTTTCTCTTTAATTTTAAATCTTTAATATTGGTTGATTGTCTGCTGCAGGAGGATCTGTACCCCGATACGGCCGCCCCACTCCCCTCTCTCTCTGCCAAGGAATGGCTCAGCGGGAGGAATGTCCAGCCACTGCTGTTCAGCATGAAGACAGGTACAACACACATACACTACACCACACACACACTACCTGCATATATAGCCCCCTGATCAGTACTGAATTTATCATCACTCGACCCCTTTGAATAACAAGGTCTAACTAACACAGCACTGTTATGATATAATGTGCTCTAAAGTAATTTCTTCTAGAGTCCATTATCACATTACATTGCTGTGTCAGTTGGGATCTTGTTATTCCAAGACAATGACTAAAAAGAAGCTATGGGTGTCTTCACAGACTGCAAACTATAAGGCCCATTTTTTCATCCTAAAACTGTGGTTTAGCTAAAATTTAATATTTTTTATTCCATTACATCATATAAAGTTATTATTTTGAACTCCGTACAGTACTCTCTCAGTAATCTGCCGCTCGATTATTCAACATCATTATTTTTATTAGATGAAAGCACAGAATCAAGCCCAATAATATGCCGGTATTTATATGTCAAATTTAGTAGTCCGCCGTGAGCATTTTTTGTTTGAATATTGTAAGACACAATAAATTTATTTAAGTTGTCTACTCAAAAGCGTAAATATGAAGCCTTAACTTTACACCAAAAAATTAAAATTGTACGAAAGATCGATAGCAGTGTTTGTTTGTACGAAATACCTGTTTTAATTTTTAGAATATTTTGTATGTACACGTTATAATCCACCACTTTCACTAATTAACTTTCTCGGTTTTTGGAGTGGCAGATTAGTCAGAGAGTTACAGTATTTGATATTTTTCACCTACACTTGGTTTTAATTGTTATTCAAAAAACTCAAACTTTTGGCTAAATCACTGCTTTTGGATGAAATAACACGGCCCTAGCCCGAGTTGTTTCAAAAGGCCCATTCTTTTGAACCCCCCCGACACATTTGACATTGTCGTCAAATTAAGACGCTGGAGGTTTGAAAATCAGCGTTTAATAAGGACCGTTATTTGAAGGCGGTTTGTTGATTTGATGACGATGTCAAATGCATCAGGGGTTTGAACAACTGGGCCTTAGTTGGATCTCCATAAGGTAGGGCCTATTTTACACTGGAACCTATGAGCTTAGTTTATTTATTAGCTTTGGGTAAATACGACACCACCCCTTATGACTCCCCAATAATGGTTTTATAACATTGTATTTCCAGAACCCACCGATAATGGTTACGAGAGGTTCACTTCTGAAATCCGTTCAGGAGGTAGGATTCTACTCCAAACACTTCCCTCACACATTCCCATCTCGCCTCCTCTCTATACAAATCTTGTCATCACTTTGCAGATATTATCGTTTTCATGTTTATAACACATTTATTCACATTAACGCTTTTGATTGTCTCATTTTAAATACCACAAACACAATTAATTTCATGTGGAAGTCGACATTTTTGACTAACATTTATTTTATTTTACTTTGAATGTTAGATTATATAATATTGCTGTCTTGTTTTTTTATAATAATACTAAGGCATTGGTAATGAAAGCTTGTCACTAAGGAAACCTAAATATATATTTTTTAATTCTACAGTCTATTCTGAACAATAATACACAAAGGTCTTTGTCATTGATCGAAATAATCTAAAATTTTAGTTATTCGGAATATCTGTTAACCAAAAATTTGTTTCTAATTAATCGCTCAGTGTTAAAAAAAATTGTAATGTAAAAAAATTGCGTATTGTCTCCTTGAACCTTTTCTCAGCCCACAATACTTGTAAATATGTATGTAAATACTAAACTAGTCCCAGTGAGAGCTCGTACGGGTGACATCTACTTTTGTCCTCTTCCTTCTCACGCATCTTGTTTAAAAACGTTGGAAGATACTAGTATGACGACATTACGTACAATCTCTCGCCGAGACTGGTATAGTTTATTTTATCATGATAAATTTTTGGATTTTAATGCTGTGTTGCACTTCCTC
The DNA here is from genome assembly GCA_929108145.2 of Limnephilus rhombicus. NCBI lineage: Eukaryota > Metazoa > Arthropoda > Insecta > Trichoptera > Limnephilidae > Limnephilus > Limnephilus rhombicus. The sequence goes on along the minus strand of OV815278.1, from coordinate 18,350,423 downwards.
CTTCGTTGGTCAACATTTTGAACAGCATTACCGTGTCCATCTGCCCTAATGATGAACGCTGTAACTCTCTCCGAAACATTAGCTAAAGAAAGAGGAAGTGCAACGCGGCATAATAATCCAAAAATTATTCACAACAATAATTGGTTTTGAAATGAGAATATGCTTAGTTCCTACCATCATTTATCCAGTTCCTGTCCATCATTATCAGTATCCTATTTCGTTATTTATCCAGTTCCTCCCTCTCCCTAACCATCACCTTGCTGGAAAACATTATTTGGAAAACAGGATAAGGATAGTGAAACCCTCTTAAGAAGTTTTCCCAGGAACCGGAAAAAACAAATTTCTTAAGCAGGAAAACTTTATATGTGGGAGAAGTTGAGCCAATTTGGGCCGAGGGAACGGAAAAAAAAAACAAACTTCTTCAGCCACAAAACTTCTGGAAGGCCGTACCTTGGAAGCAAATTTTTGGTGTTTTTCATGTACATAATCTCATTTTTAAGTAAAAAGAAGGAATTTGACTATCTTGAAAGTACGTAATATCGTTTTAAGTACTCACTCGTTTCTTGTGGTGATAATTACATCGAGGTATCGCGGTGGAACCACGTAACTTGTATATTGTGATTGTGTTCTGTGCTCCTTCGCAGAGATGCAGGATAAGTGATTGGTCCTCCTTTTCTCCTTCCATACCTTATTCTTTCCTACACCTACTATCACCCAATTCGTTTAAAGTATTTACAGTACATTACAAGTGCATCTGAGGCTCTAATTCGTAAGCAGTTTCGGATGCAACAATAATATCCTTGGCTGTGAAAATCTCAAATCGTAACTAGTTTGTTCAATCTATGTGAATAGTTCATATCTAAGTAGTTTTATGGTAACCTACAATTTTAGTTAATTTTATGGTTTAGTTCAACGTCCTTGGCCATATATATTGCCCTGCCCATGGATATTTGACCTAAATTATTCTATAAAAATTATCCATGTACATATATTATTATAGCCTCCCAATTGAGTTTCTTGATAACAAGATATCTGTCGTATCTGTCGGAGTGATTTGTTAAGAACGTCTTTCGATTATAAAAATGTGTAGCTAGTTAATTATCATTATGAAATTTAACAACATTGTGTAACAGTTTACCTCACAATATATCCCAATTGGGGGTGCTTTAACTGAAACTGATTTCAGGCAGTTTGTACTCCTGTACAGTGTTCACAAAGAAAAGTGGAATTCATGCAAGCGAAACAGGACTTTCTACCGAAACCGAATCTTCGGTATCTGTTTCAGTTTTGGCCGAAACCGAAGCCAAAACTTTTTGACAAGTTAAAAATCTATTATTTACTCAAATTTGGCTTATTTTTACACATGTACGCATAGTTAGCACGTGTTAAATGAAATGAAAAACAATAATTGAAGTACATATGTGAAAAAAAAAAAATTAATATTACTGCTATAAAACAAAAAAAATATATAAAAATTAACAAAACATGTTAATTACTTCTTGGAACAAAAATTTGTCAATAATCAACACTTATATTATAAAGAATGGACCTCATTAATTGAATATTTTAATTGCGTTTACAATCACAACTTTCTTATTACACGTGTTAAATGAAATGAAAAACAATAATTGAAGGATGTAAAAAAAAATTTTTTTTTTTTTGATTTTACTGTTTTAAAACAAACAAAATTAACAAACATGTTAACTACTTCTTGGAACATAAATTTGTCCATAATCAACACTCAGCTGACACACGAACCACGAACTCACCCGAAGTCAGCCGAACGACGCACGAAAATTCACAAACGCAGAGTTTCGGTTCCGCCGATGGTTCGGCAAATTTTCTGCCGAAACCGAAAGTAATGCCAAAACTAGATTTTTTTGCCGAAACTTGCTGAAACCGAAACTGAACCTTCGGTCGGTCACTAAAAAAAACTGAAAATATGTTGTGTGTTAATCGTTTGGAATAGACTGTACTTTAATTTCACACCGCTGCTGTTTTATCTCTGTATTGAATGTTGTTATGTGTGTGCAGGGGTTAGCATCGCTACGCACAAGCCGCGCGTGTACAACAAGGAGGCGCCAGCCCTGCAGCCGCAGGACAATAACAACAAGAAGAAGTTCGCCTTCCTCAGCTGCGAGACGGTGCCCGATTACCGCCCGCTGCACTCCTGGCAGATGAGGAACGATGAGGACAACAATTCCGTGCAGGTGAGGAAAATAGAACGAGAATGAATGACCTGCAGTTTGGTCTGGGGTCAGAAACTAGATTTGAAAACTTTAAGGCCCTTCTTCCACAGGAATACGCAAGTATCCAATTCTCATGTTGTGTACACACGTTGCCAACAATTTATCAAACACAGTTCATACACGTTGCTATTGAAATCATGAGACCCGTGTCACCTCCAATTATTGTTGATTTCTCAAAATGTCAAAACTAGAACACTCTTAACCTCTCTTACAACCAAAGAGTTGCTGTAGCTGCCATTTTTATGTCCTGTTATTCTTTGTACACTGTAGCCCAGTAACAAAAATGGGTAATAGGCAATTGCAGCCAAACAGCAATGGTGTATATACTCATTACAAGTATTGGGGTGACTCAAAAGCCCAGGTAAATCTGGCTTCCAAGAAACTAGGTGTCTTATAAAGGGCTAATGGATTCTTCAATATTGACCAGTTGTTAACCTTTCACGAATCTCAGTAATAATAAATGAGGTATTTCTACGGCGCTGATTTCAAAAGAAAATCGAAAAATTCTAATGATGTGTTTCTTGGAATGTTAAATATTTAGGCCATACAATTTGCTGAGAGTGTGGAGGCGGTATTATCACATTTGCCCTAAAAATTAAATATCAGAGTGTGATGAATTTGATGTATGTATGTGTACTTACTTAATTAATGTTGAAAGGATTTTTCCCCTGCTGACTGAGTTCCTCTGTGCTCCCAGATAACGGAGAAGAGTCAGAAGACCAGCGCCAACCAGGCTACGAAGTTTCACCGCTTGCAGCAGATGTTCGGGGCACAGCCGGTGGGCGGCGAGGAGCAGGTGCCCCTGTACCGACAGATCAACCAGGGAGACGTCTTCTCAACGGAGAATGAGGTGAGACCACTTAACACAACTTCTTTCCTTGTGAAAAACTATGCAAACAAAGATAGCTTTTGTATTTTTATTACTTATTGCTTTCACCTTTCTATTTGCAAATTTCGATCATCGTTTTTTGATCCCATAAATCTGAACCTTTACATAATTTTATATGCAGCAATATCCCTAAATATGTAAGAACCGCTTTTGTTTCGCATATTCACTATCATGCTGTCTCATTCATACTCGGTTTTCTCTTTCATACATGTTTCGTTGCCGTTCAGGCAAAACTCACCAAACCACAACACGCATTTTTGAGTTACTGCAAATTTGAAGAAAAAAAAATATTACTGTAACTTTTACTTTTTTAAAATTCATGTCACGGAAATTTCAAAGTTTTATCTCCCCACACGGTAATAGAAAAAAATTAAATGTTCAAGTAAAATTATTTCTCCAACTTTCAAATTTGGATATCTCAAAACTTGTGCATGTTGATTTGTGTCTTTTAACGGTTTTTAAATTTAAAGATACTACGTATTAGTTCAGCTTAACAGGTACTACTTACCGTATGTAGACAAAACTCTCGCTTGTTTGCATTGTTCTAATCTGTTTTTGATTTATTTACAGCTTCGTTTGGCCTTTAATCGCCAAGGAGATGAGCTGCGCATAGCCAAGAAACAACTCCTCATAAGTCAGCAGAGGATCAGGGAACTAGAGCAGCAGCTCTCCCGACTGCAGGCCACCTCCTAGAATGCCCCGCCTTCTATGTCTGATCTCCACAACCAACCAAGAAGCTACCGTAGAATCCATAGATTATAGAAACAAAGGGAGATATTGCATAACATGTCCACTGTCACCGAGCTACAACCAAACTGTGGAGCCATTGAAAGTTATGGGTTTGACGTTTAGGTAGAGATGCTGGCAACACTTGTTCTCATGATTACACACTAAAAATGGTTTATGGTCCATCTTTCTCTATTATTTCTACTATCTATGGTAGAACCCAACTTCATGTTACTCTAGTCTTTTGGTCGGCAAAAGACAATGAATGGCGAATAAGACAGAGCGTTATTTAAAAAAATCGATTTTATCTACAAAATTCTGCTAGCTTATCAATTTAAAATATCTTTATTTTGGTTTTATCGCAAAATGGAACATTTAAAATGTGAAGAAAATTAACAAACGAACCCAACCTATTCTTTTTTAGGTTCTGTTTTATCCGGTAACCCTTTATTTTAATGTATCCAAATTATTGGTAATTTTATTTTATCAAAAAAATAATGATTGATCAAATTGATACAAAAATCAATGTGCTATGAAACATTCCATTTTTGTGCACACATTACACACATTCCTGGCAAAAAAACAACAAAAAAATACACACAAATTTCCCAAATTTTGTTTAGATCTCGGATAACTTCTGCTGTGCAGCAATTAATATTAATGTTTAAGAATTTTATTACGAAATCGATAAAAAAATATGATTAAAAGCTTTTTTGTATTTGATGTGAAATTGCTGAAGCAGCATTATGCCATTTATTGTATAATTTCATGACATTGAAAGTAGTTATTATTGTAACATGTTTTTGACATTTATTTACTTTACTGTCATCCATTTTCTGATTTATTTTAATACAATGATATTAATGTGCATTCCATACAAGGATACAATTCTTTTTACATAAATCACGAAGTATCGATTGCAGTCAAACTGCAATGTCCTTTTGGTGGCCATTCCATAATGTCATGGAATTTTAATTATTTTAATAATTATCATTTATTCCCATCACAATATCTTTAAATTATTTCTTTCGTAATCGCTATATCATTGATTGTATATTATTATGTGTTGTAAAATATTTTGTGTATATTTAGGTGTGTTATGTTAATTGTATATTTATTTTTTAATTATAATGTTAGTTAATCTTCCTGCAACTTCAAATGTTATTTCTAAGACCGGGCACAAAATAATAACTTTTTTTTTTAAATAGGATTATAAAAAAAACTTTTTGTCCTTCAATATTTCACCGTAACACTTTAAAAATAGACTTAATAGCATATACATAGTAAGGAAAATCTACTAAGAAAGTACCTGTCAAAGTAACACTTTAAAATATAACACTTTCAAACACATTATATTGAAGAAATCTACTTAAAAAGTACCTGTCAAAATAACACTTTCAAACATAATATAGTGAGGAAAATCTACTTAGAAAGTACCTGTCAAAATAACACTTTCAAACATAATATAGTGAGGAAAATCTACTTAGAAAGTACCTGTCAAAATAACACTTTCAAACCTATACCTATCCCAATATTATAGATAATAATTGCACGTATTAGCACATCCCATAGAAGAGAAGTTGTAAGTCAAAATATTCTATTTCATGTTTTATCTCTGAATAGTAAAGTGATTGTGATTATCTATAAAAAAACAATATTAAAGTTAGATCACTCTGTCTCCGAGAGATGTCACTAGTGTCTTTTTTTAACAGGACCGCTTGTTCATCATTCATTTTCTTTACAACACTTCTTATCAACTTTTTTTTTTACTTCTAACACTTTTCTATGGGATGTGTGCATTATGTTATATTTCCTGGAATATGTTTTCCTGCAATTATTGTGAGTAAGTCCAAAGAGTCAGCGTTGTGTTTGAAATCAATGGTTCTATTTTTTTTTATTCTAAGACTTTTTTATCATGCTTTTATTACTGATTTATTTTGTTTGGAAAATATTATCTATTTTCTTGAAGACTTATTTTTTGTGTTCAACAATAAATTGTTTATAATTATGTAATCTTGTGAGCGAATTGTACCAACAATGAAATATAGTTTTGATGAAAAATTAGATTTTTAACCTTTGAGAGATTGTCGTAATAATGTTTATTCCTTGGTATATTTTATTATAATGATTTGTGTTTTTGTTGGAATTGATGTAAAATATATGAAATGTATTTTTATGCAGCAGCTTTGCAACGCAGCAATAGTGACTAGGCAAAAAACATTAAAGCTGATTTTTATAGTTGGAGAAATATTTTTACATATAATCGGCGGTGTTAGGGTTAAGCTTAAGATGTAATGTCGAACAGTCTGTGCACTTTCATTGTTCTGATACCATTTCTCTATTGAATCGATTCAATTAGAATGAGATCAAAACTTCTGTAGTGAAATGCATAACTGAATTGCACTGTACCGGTAAATAAATTTTTGATGTTCAAAACTATTTTATTTTGCTAAGTTTGTGTACTATGAATGTCTGCTCTTTGATGTTATTAGATCAGATTCAGGCGAGGTGGATTTATTTGCACCGATACTTTTGTATCGACTTTGGTTCTCACACAACCGTATAGAGATTTTTTAGTACAATTTCTAACGATATGCGTTATATTCATTGAAGAAGATATCCGCTAAAAGGGCCAGCTTTGCTGATTTTGTCCCTTCATATTGGAATATCACCTTAAAATTTCAAAAAAAATATATATGGAGAAACTAAAAAACATTTAGTTTCTTATCTCCATATCGTTGCTAATAAATAAGTGCAGACGAATCTGCCTTGTTTGAACATAGTCTCAAGACGGGTTGTTTCACAGAAGAACAATTCATCAAAGTTCTGTTATTATCCAAGTACACACTGTGAAGCAACCGACCATTGTGAATTAAAAACAGAATTTTCAATTTCTGCGAAACAACCCGTCCTTATACATGAATTTCAAAAATGTCAAGTGTATAAATGTAATGATATGTAATCATTGTATTTTGATTGATTTTTATCAAATGGTAGGAAAAGTAAATTGAACAGATCAAAATAAAACATGTAGATTTTTCTAAGATAATATATATTTCAGACTTTTTCATAGAAACAAAAAAAGGTACATAATGTTAAATTCAGACATATCCCATTCCACCTAACAATGTTATTTACATTGGCATTAGATTCTACAGTAGTTGTTCATGAAGTGATGAATATGCTATCAAATAATCAGTATTATTTACACGAAATGGGTGATATTTTGATTATTAAATAATTACATAATAATAATTATGTAAACAAATCCCTGATAGATTTTTCTAAAGAGAAACATTAGTACGGCAGCACACGACACCAACAAACAGACATACATTCTTACATAATATAAGGTCACTAATCTATACATTTATCTTTTAGGTACTCAAATTGAATCGGCTTATAATAAATGAAGCGTAACCAGGTTGTAGTTACGCCTTATTGTGTGCATTTAATCTGCTTTTGCTAACAATCTGTAAGTTTCTAAAACTTTGTCAAAAAAAAAATGCAGTCTATTTTATTCCTTCCGGAGTTCAATTGTGTTCTTGCCACTTTCCACTGGAACTGCATAGTAAAGCTAAGCTTTGTCTTGCATTTTGGAAGGTTCTTGCATAATATTAACTATAAATATTTACTTATTTACATTAAATATTTTCTTGGAATGTATGAAACAGTCTAGGTAAAGATTCTCTCATATAAAAAGCTGTGGCTAATCCCTTTTCTTTTTTATTGTTCGACCAAAGATTTTTTATGTTTCTCAGTTAACAAATTTCTTATTTAAAATTGAGATGCGTAATTTTCTGTTTAAAATATATTGCAATATACTCAAATTGCACCAACTAAATTAAATAAAATACATAATATTTTGATTTAAAAAATGATACATTAAAGTCGGGAGGGAAAACATAAAAAATTCTGAGATGATAAAACTCGATGTATGATTAAATTACGTTTGCTGTAGTGAAAACCGTGTTCAGTATTTCACCCTGAAATTAAATTTATCTTCTTTTCGATAACATAAATTGTATGGAGTTACATATTATTTATCTTGTAAAATGGACGGTAAAAAAATTGGGAGTAAGTCCTAAAATGTGGATAAGGCCCTCTTATCTGGCTCGCGCTGCCAGCAGGAATGCGGGTATGCAGAGAAGCCAGAAGGAGTAAGCGAGGGCGCTGGACCCGTTACAGCCATCTGTGTTGCAGGTGTACACGCAGGAACGGTATTCCAGCTGATCTCCGAGGTGCTGCACGTAATTGCAATAGTTGCCGAGGTCCAGCGCAGAACAGTATCGCTTGGTGCCAATGCCACCTAAACACAAAAAAACATGATCAATTTGCTGGATATAATTTGTAACACACATTGTGTCTGACGGAGAGATGAATGGATCAAAGATGTAATATCTAAGATGTAGTTGTACAATATAGAAGGATATGTATTTATTTTTAAAATTTTATCAAACTGGCAATATGAGTGTTTGAACTCTGTGCATTTAGCTTTTGACTGTCGAGGCCTTTGTATGCAAAAATTATATTATTGTACCACTTAATATTTGTGTAGCATTTACAAATTTACTATGTAGAATAATAATAATAATAAGTTGTGCAATTGGCAAATTTTACAATCCAGCAATCTGACAGGAAAATGTGTTAATCACTTCTGTACTGCGAGGTCTAATAATTCATGTTGTTTCTACTAGTAGTAATAAGCAAAAGTTTTATATTATGAAATTTTTACTGAATCACTTGATAGTAATAATTATCATTCTGGAATACTCATTTGATGAATACAATTTCTACATTTGCATTCATGTTGTAATTAGTGATTTAAATCTGAGCGTGTTTTTACGTAACACGCATCCGCTTGCCAAATATGCACAATACATTTTAAATGACAAAAAACCATGTTTCATTAAAACCATGCTCCCTTTCCAAATTTATTATCTGTTCCCTTGAGGCATTAGACATTATATTCATATGTTCATTAATTAACAAAAACAACATTTCAACACTGAAATTAAGATCATTTTTCCTCTTTTTCAGGGTTATTTAAAATTACCTCTAATGAAGTTGTCTCCTGTTTTTATTTAATTTTTTTTATCTTTTATATTTTGATGAAAATGTATTATACAGGGTTTCCGGGGATAAAGTGCATTAACTTCGGAAGGAAATTCTACATGATGGTAAGACAACTTTTTTCGAAATTCCAACATTTTTTTTCCCATACAAAAAGACGTACCTACTAAAAATTCTTAGTGTGAGGTGCGATCTTACTTGCTGAGAGCCTGCCGGGCGCCCGACTCGATTGTGATTGGTCCGTATTGTAACAGCGGAAAATAATAAATCTGGCTGCACACGCCGGACTAATTTTATCTTTTTACCTCAAAACTGCCCCTAAAAGTTGGAATTTCGAAAAAAGTTATTTATCTTTTTTACTTATACTATCATGTAGAATCACCTCCCGAAGTTAATGCACTTTACCCCTGGACACCCTGTATTTAAAGGGTTAATAATGATAGTAAAATTAGTTTTTCGATATCTCAAGTTTACGAGCTCTCAAAATAAACTTGGGTAAAATGTATGCAATGATGTCTCATGACATCACACTATGCGCGACTCAGTACAATTCAAAATTCAAATCAAATGTCAGTTCTCCAGTACTGCTGCACATTGCATGCTTTTCGGCCAGTCATAATAAATCAACATGTTGACGGTTTATATCTTTGGTATTTTCATTTTGTTATAGGAGACAACCTCATTCAACAAAATAATGATGTATGTACTAATAGATGCATTGATGTATAACATACCCACTGAACGAAAAAATCCTAGAAGTGTGATCTGTAACGATTTGAAACAAAAGACTTTATGATACCCAGGCCCTAAGAAAATGCTTTTAACAAGGTTAACTCACTCCTTTTCTGAAAAAAAAAAACTCATCCGGCTGATTTCAAAAGCGTGACATAGCTTAAATTAAAAGACTGCTACTTGTACTGCAGTTAATCAAATTTCCCAGTGGAACGTGGACTGCAAGCTACGTCACGAATTTTTAGCTGTTCTACCCCCTCTACGCGCTAACCTCGTTATAAGCATTTTTTAGGAACCTTGCCTAGGCCCCATATAGAGGGCCAATGAAAATAATTATCTGTTCAAATAAAGAATTTCTATATTGAAAGAGTTTAATCATTTTCATCCAAAGTAAGATAAAATTGACTACTTCGGGCACACAGACACACCCACAAAACACTGCTGATGGTTTATATCTTCACTGATTGGTATATACATAGCACTTGTATATAATATAGCACTATTAAACATTTTCATTCAGGGGCATATTATACTATGTTGACATCTAGTCGTATATCTGTAATCACTTTTCATTCCTTTCAGTGAAGCAATATCCTCATATTGTTGTGAGCCTCTAAGCAATTTTTACTATTAAATGTGATAAAAAAATTATTAAAAACCTAACTGAAAATAGTTTTTCTGCTCCCTTGTTATGTTATCTAAATGAACAGGATTTCCCATGCCTCATGGGTATAATAGTTATACACTGCACCTGGAAACCCATAGTACAAGCAAGAAATTGGTAAATTACATCACAGAGAACCCAAAAACTAACTATTTTTTCAGATATTAACCTCCTAGTGTCCGATTGTTTTAAAATTTGAACCAAAAAATTCCAACTTCGAACTCGATTTACTCGAAAGCTAAAGAATTTTAACTGAACTGAAATTTTACCACAAAATCAACTCCAAATGCGATCTCGGTTCATCGGTTTCCCGCTTGTAATATGAGTTTCTATACTTTAATTTTCCAATAATTGGTTGAAGTGACATGTTAGTAAGGATGATACGACTGACCCCTCAGTGCCGTACTCTTGATACAGAATTGCGCCTCAAACACGTCGTCACACTCGTCGGCCGTAAAAGTATTGTCCGGCTCGTTGATGAGCACGTCCGAGCAGTCCATGGCCTGAGCCGAGTCGCATTGGAAGCACTTGATACCCGTTACTTGTGTTAGGTGCCATATATCCACAGTCAGGTAAGCAGCGTGAATTAAAGAGAGCAGTTGCATTAGGGTTAGTCACAAACATAAATTAATAATGTCCCGTTATTGATTATTCCTGGAAAAGTTCGGTTAGTTGTGTTAAATAGTGATTTAAACCGAATAATAAAAACAGCTTGTTGCGGAGGCAACTTTTGAAACTCCAGGCTTCTCTCTCGGAGGATGTGGACCTCACCTAACCACATCCAGTGCAATCCAGTATTCAAGGTTTATCGGCATGTTCCTGAAGGATTTTAAACCATAGAGCATATTTGGAGTTAAAAATATAGATTATCATTTTTTTGTCACTGATACTGCTACAATTCGCAATGGATCATGTGATACACACTTTGTCTCATCTGTACGATGGTGCTGGAACGAGGGGAGTGTGCTAGATTGAGGGTGTGGTGACGTGCGATGTAATTTTTTGTTTGTTTTTAATTGAGTATCATTGGAAAGCAAAATGACGTCTACATTCTTTACTCCAAATATGCTCATGAATTACTAGTTAAAAACCTTCAGATTCATACATACTCCCTGTATACATATTACGAGGCACAGACAAAATTTTGCAAATGAGGACAAATTCAAACAACAGAATGCAGAAGAGTGTGAACTTCACCACCTTCACCAAATTCCTAGAGGCCCATCTGTGCTGAACCAAGTTACTCCTGATGCCGTCGACTGGCTGAACAACTCCTCCACCATACAATGAAATATAATCTGAAAATAGTAGTTGTGTTAAATTAAAAGGTGATTTAACCCGAAAAAGAGCGGTTAAAAAGGTCATTGTCTGAAATGTAGTGATTAATCGTCGAAGCGTGATTGAAACTGAAAAAGAGTGGTTAGTCATTTTAAATTATGATTCAACCCGTAAAAGCATTAAATATATTATGCAGTTCGTAAAAAGTAGTTACTTATACATTTTGTGGTTTGTGATAAATGTAATAAATTAAACAAATATTTTGTTTTAAATCACCTACATGATATTCTGTTCCAATTTGGTCCTGACAAAGGAATGGTTCTTCTAAAACCGGTCAAAATTTGAAAAAAAAAAAAAATTATTCTGAAAGTGTTGTTAGTTGGTAAAAGGTGATTCAACCTGGTAGAGAGCAGTTAGCGGTGGTATTGAGCAGTTAGATCAGAATTTCGTGTTTAAATCATGTTTTATTCAAAAACGCCCAAAACATTAATGTTAATTTTATTTACGCATGGCAACAGACTTCCTCTAAACAAGGCCATTTCCAAGTAATTGGCCACTAATAACCATACTTGGGAATGAGTAATGAGTGTTCAGCCGATTCAAAACAATGTGATGATGTCAATGAATCTATAAATTAATGTTTTGTACTTGATATTATTTGATAACAACGTTTGCACTGCCAATGTCTGCACATTTCACCTACTCTCGTACATAATCTTTTTTCTAAGTACTCTTGGATTGTTGGACAGTGCCGGATACAGAAAAAACCCAAGGGGGGGCGCTAAAGATATAAGAAAACTAAAAAGTAGACAACGGGGAGAATACGACGAACCGCACAAAGAGGAGACCGACTATATGATTTTGGCAGCCACCTCTGGTCTGGAGCTCCAAAATACCTAAAAAATACCCTCAACTCTGTGCAGAAACGGGCGATCCGCTTAATAGATTCTCCCATCTTAACAGACGGATTGCAATCTTTAGAACACAGGCGTCAGGTGGGAATGCTATCCTTGTTCTACCGGTATTACAATGGCAGATGCTCCGAGGAACTAGTGTCATTGATCCCTTCGGCGCCGGTGCATAGTCGGAAAACACGCCAAACGCGTGCCCAACATTTGTACACGGTTGACATTTGTCACATAAGAACGGGTCGTTTCTTCGACTCGTTCTTGTGTTCAATAGCTCGGCTGTGGAATGATTTTCCGGCCTCTGTGTTTCCCCCTTCCTACAACATGGGTCTCTTCAAGACCAATGTTCATTCCTTCTTCTCCTCAAAAAGACCTCCACACAGCATCCCAGATGACATAGGCCCCAAGGGAAATTATTTTCCTCAGGGCCTCCTGTGTGGAATAAATGTAAAAAAAAATACTATCTCATTCTCTCGCAGGCTAAAACATACAGATGGATGTGTTTGTCAAATCACAACGGTGCTAAAGAAGTTTCCACTTCAATAAATAAATAAAAGATTGACGGACCGCACATTTAAAACTTGACTGGCCACAGGGAGCAGTAGGCCTGCATTCAAGGGAATACACGATCAAGGGAATCAAATACTTGAGTCGGGCCGTGTTAAGGGTACCTTTACATGAAACGACGTATGAATGTGAATAACAGTAACAGTAGGTACTTAAAGAATAGAGATTCATAATTATAAACGTAGGTCTCTCGTAACCTGCCTCACTAGGCCAGCCTGTGTTGAGGCAGTAATTTTACGTCAATTTATAATTCTGTGAAAATACCTACACCTATATTAGAAAATAATCGCACAATAGATTGGTTGCATTAATAATAACAATAACATAGGTGCAATAGTGACAGCATTGGTTCATTACTAATTTCGAATTTGGGTGAGTGCACCGGTAAATGCCCTATCATTATTTTTTATCCAAACTTTTATGTTTTTTTTGAAATTTTTTTGTGAATCACATTTTTTTATACTAATTGGAAGAATGTTGTAAAGTCTTGTTGCAAGGTATCTGAAGCTACGTTGACCAAAAGTAGTATGAGTTATGGGAATTTGTAGTAATTCTTTGTTATTGTTTCGAATACAGCGAGTATTTAATCTTTTTTCATAGTATTTATGTATATTTGTGAATAGATGAGTGAGGATTGTTTTTGCGTATATCTGCCGAACATCAAACACATTCATAATATTAAAGATTAAGTTCGAATCTGTAATTAGAGGTAGTCTAAGAATTAATTTTATAATAGTTTTCTGTGCCTTTATGATTGGGTCTAGTGCTGATGCAGTACCGCCTCCCCATGCTATGATACCATACTCAATAATGGATTGACAGACTGCAAAATAAATCATTTTCAAGTGTTGTAAGTCGAGAAAGTTTCGTATCGTTCTAAAAAAATGCATGGTTTTTCTTATTTTGTTTGCAATTATTTGAGTGTGAATATTCCATTTGAGATATGGATCAATTGTGAGGCCGAGATACTTCATCTGTGTAGTGCGCTCAATGTAGGGACACTGACAAGATTCATCGGAATTTAAACATGTGTGTATTCTAATAGAGGCGTCATCACGAGGTTGACCTATTATATTTATGCTTGATGTGACATATTTAGTTTTCTCGGTGTTCAATGTGAGCGTATTTGTATCTAACCACTTTTTTATAATGTTTATATCCGTTTCAGCTTTTTTGTAAACAGCTTGCCAAGTGTCAGCTTCAAATAGTAAAACAGTATCATCGGCAAAACTAACTATTTTTCCCTGAATGTTAATGTTACATAAGTCGTTGATATATAAAAGGAACAAAGACGGTCCCAATATGCTACCTTGAGGTATCCCATAGTGAGTTGAGCACTGATTGCTAAGTGTGTTCATTATTTTCACTTGTTGCTTGCGGTCATCAAGGTAGCTCTTAAAAAAGTTAAGTTCGTTGCCTGTAATACCGATTATTTGAAGTTTGTTTATTAATTTACTGTGTGATATTGTATCAAAGGCTTTGGAAAGGTCTAAAAATATGGAAATACATTTTTTGCTTTTGTCGAGGTATTTTAAAATGAAGTCAGTTACGGCGGCAATAGCGTCTGAGGTACTCTTGTTTTCTTGGAACCCGTACTGATTTTCTGAGAGTATTTTATGGCTCACTAGAAATTTTACCAACTGAGCATTGATAATTTTTTCAAATATTTTGGATAGACTGGTCAGTAGAGTTATAGGTCTGTAATTGTTTATGTCTGTCTTGTTACCTGCTTTATGTATGGGAATAACGATACCTTGTTTCAGGTTCGAGGGGAAGTGTCCTTGACTGATGCTAAGGTTAATTAGGTATTCTAGGGGAAATGTAATTACCGTAGACAGCGTTTTCAAAATCTTGGTTGTTATTCCATCAACCCCGGCAGAAGAAGTGTTTTTTAAGGAATTCATTATTTTTAGAATCTCTTCCCCTGACACAGTTTGAAAATTGAAACTTCTTTTGGGAAATTGAAGTTCTGCTTCAGCAGGTAGAGCATTCCCACAATTTGGTAGACGAGAAGCAAGATTTGAACCAATATTTGTAAAGTAATTATTGATGTAATCCGCAACGAGCTTGGGGTTTTTTGAGGTGTCAATAATTTTTCCGTCAATGCAAAGTTTACTTATGTCCTGTTTGTCTTTAGCGTTTTGTGTATTTGTGGCTTCCCTTAAAGTTTGCCATATTTTTTTGGGATCGTTGTTACTTTCTTGGATTTTGTGTCTGTAGTAGATTTCTTTCGCCTTTCTAATGACTTCGCCGCATGTATTTCTATATCTTTTGTAGATGTTTAGTGATATTATGTCATAGGGATTTTCTTTCACTTTTTTGTGTAATGCGTTTCTTCTACGAATGCAGTTGATAATTGAATAGTTTATCCATGATTTCAAGGGTTTAATTTTGTTAGGTATTTTTTTTGTTAAAATTGTGGTATTATTAATTAATTCGTTTTTCAAAAAGTCAATAAAATAATTCCATGCATCATCTGAGTTTTTTATTTGTAAAAGCTCTTGCCAAGATTTATTTTTAATTATGTTTTTTAAATTGTCAAAATTAATATTATTGTATATGATTGACTGATCTCTTTTGGTTTTTGTGGCGTCGGATTGTAATGTGAATATTGTTGTGTAATGGTCTGTAATTGTTGATTTGTAAACAATGCTTTTGTTTTGTTTATTAGTTTTGACCATTATGTGATCTATGCATGATGTAGATTCATTAGCTGTTCTTGTTGGTATATTGATAGTACTAATTAGTCCATGGAACTCTAACATATTCAGGTAGTCGTGACATTGGTGGTGTTGGTTATTTGGGAGTATGTTGATGTTTAAATCTCCCATAATTATTAAATTTTTAGTATAGGAAAGATTAGAGAGTATGCTATTAAGACTATTAAGAAATGGTGTGATATTACGTATGGATGGAGAGCGGTATATTGCTAGAATGCATGAATCATTATTATACATTATTTGCATACAGCTCGCGTCAATAATGTTTACTTCAGTTACAACGGAGTTTAGAACATTTTTTGTGTATACCACAACTCCATCGTTCTGACTGTTATGATTTGAAGAATTGAATGAAGAATAGTGAGTTATAAGTTTTGGAGTGTAAATGTTTGTTAACCAACATTCTGTAAGAATGATTACATCAAAGTCTATATTAAGGTGGTTCAGTTGTATCTGAAGTTCATTAAAGTTTTTATTGATTGACCTAATATTTTGGTGCATAATAGTAGTGGTTTTTGGATCGGCTGTCAGATATTTACATATTTTAGCATCTGATGTTGTAAACAAATTGTCTTGATCACCTAGTTCTTTATACATGTTATTAATGTTAATAGCCATATTTAATTTATTTTATAAAAAAGAAAAAAACTGTTAAATTAATTTTAATGAGAGCTCCACTAATTCGTGGCCATCACTGAATGAAGCAAAAGTTTCAATTTAGGAGGCGAGTGTGGGTACCGCCGCCACGGGAATTATTTATTGGATAAACAACACCTCTGCTATAAGTCATCCCAAGTGGATCGCTAAGTTTGGTGACTTAGCAGGGATGCCTGAGTTCGTGGGTTGTGATTTTTCAAAGTAGCGGCGGAAGCATTTGCCCACGTACTGCGTGGCGAGCTGGAAAGGACTGGTTGAAGGAGACCATTTAACCTCTCCAGCAGGAATCCCTCGACCCATTTCCTCGCATCGCAGTGGGAGGGAAAGTTTCATCCGTCCATCTCTCCTGGACACACTAACCCAGAGAATCCTAACCACCTATCATACCTTTTTCCTTCCACTATTGCCTTTCTCTAAAATGACCCTACACATAGCATCTCCAAAGACTTTTTTTTTTAATAATAAAATAATAATAGGTATATTTGTTAATAGTTACCCAAAAATGACAGTGGATAAGTTTATTTATTCGGGAAGTATATTTACGAGAGATGGGGAGTCTGATAGAGATATTGAAAGAAGGGTAAATGCGGGTAACTCCGCATTTATGGAGGACTGAACGCCGTTGGCGCTAATAAAAAACTGTCGAAAGAAGCGAAGCTAGCAGTCCACAATGGAGTGCTTTTTTTTACATTAACTCCACACAGGAGGCCCTGAGGAAAATGATTTCCCTCAGGGCCTATGTCATCCGGGATGCTGTGTGGAGGGTCTTTTTAAGGAGAGGAAGGAATGAAAATTGGTCTTGAAGAGACCCATGTTGTAGGAAGGAGGAAACACAGAGGCCGAAAAATCATTCCACAGCCGAGCTGTTGAACACAAGAACAAGTCGAAGAAACGACCCGTTCTCATGTGACAAATGTCAACCGTGTACAAATGTTGGGCACGCGTTTGGCGTGTTTCCCGACTACGCACCGGGGTACCAACCCTGATGTATGGCAGTGAAGCATGAAACTGGCAGAGGAAGGACTAAATGCTATAGAAAGCCATGTATGATAGTGTGAAAAAAATATGAAAATAATGCAAGGCTGATACAAGCGTAATAAGTAAGATTAAGAAAGAGACGCTTAGATGGTTTAGACATGGAGGGCGAATGGTTAAAGAAAGATTTTCTTGTATTTAGGGTGGCCAAGGGGGGGGCGCGCGCCCCCCCGCGGTATCCGCCACTGTTGTTGGATGATATTTGCAGCCTTGAATTACAAAGGTTACTAAACACAAATAAAATTAATATTTTAAATCTATTTAGAAAAAGTGACCAAAACCAAATTAATTGTAGGTATCATTTAAAATAAATTAAGACATAAAAGATCACCATGTTAGTATTAGTTCATCATTAAGCAGCAGACTGATCAGCTCCTGTGTAATACTTTCCAAACCATTGTAAAACAGCAATAAGGTTAAATTACCTAGGGGGCATACATTAATTACGTGAGCATAAAAGGGGGGAGGGGGGGGGGTCCAGCTAAATCTCACGTTACTTAAAAAGAATAAATGAAATGGCCCAAATTTATCTCACCAAGGGGGGGGGGGGAGGGGTCAAGATTGGAAGAATAACTGCTCACGTAATTAATGTATGCCCCCTATCAAAGCAATAGGGTTAAGTTAGGTTAGGTTACCAGATGACCAGATCAGACAATGTTAGGTTATATTAGATTACCACCGAATATGTAATACTTTACAAATCATTGTAAAACAGCAATAAGGTTAAATTACCTATCAAAACAATAGGGCTAAGTTAGGTTAGGTTACCAGATGACCAGATCAGACAATGTTAGGTTATTTTAGATCACCACTGAAGATGTAATTTAGGTTATGTCACCAAGCCAGGTTAGGTTAGCATGCTGGTGTTGTTATCTCTGCAGAGCTGGCGGGTACCTTCGAAGCGTCCGATGTGCTTGACGCAGTAGCTGGCTCCATACACGTCGTCACACCCTCGCGGAGACAAGTCCTGGTCATCCTCCAGGAATTCGTTGCAGAGGAAGGGGTTGACGGGGTCTGTGCCCACACACTGGTAGCAATCTATCGCTGCCACTACATACACAATAAAACAGGCAGTCAAAATGTGGCAGTCATTGACTAATATTCCGCCATCCCAATATAATAGTTAATCAAATTAATGTCATTAAGTAGGTAACTTAACAACAGTGCTTCTTAGATTTAATTTTTTTTAAATGTATTTTTAAATGTGTATACAGGGTTCTGTATTTTAGTGACATTGCACTTTAAAATATAAGTGGATAAACAGGTCTTTAAAACACGCGCGATTTTTCGAGCACGACGGCGTAGCCGAGTGCTCGAAATAAAGCAAGTGTTTTAAAGACCAGTTATCCACGAATACTTTACGCTATTTTTTTTTATTGGTACACTTTGAAAACATAAATATTGATATTATTAAATTTGGAAATAAGAACTATGAATTATGAATTATGAACTATGAATTCGTGATGTGACATCACAATATCTTGTTGTCATGGAAATGAAAAACACAAACATTAATTTGCAATCTGTCACATAAGATTAATAGTTGACATCACAGTTTTTACTAGTTATTGTGTGTTGTAAAATGAGTTCTAACATTGATAATTTAAATACCAAAGCAGAATCGCGGTTAATACCTGAAAAATCCAAAGACGTTTATAAAAAAGAATATGAAAGGTTCATAACATGGATGGAGGAGCAAAACGTAGTAGATGTAGATGAACGAGTTGTGCTTGCTTACCTTCAGAAAATGTCGGAACAGTATAAAGCATCGACTATGTGGGCCATACATTCGAAATTGCAATGTCTGTTGAGGATAAATAAAGGGGTTGATTTAAAATCATTTGTGAAAGTGCATGCATTCATGAAGGCAATTAGCAAGGATGACGTTGCTAAGAAGGCGTATGTATTCAAAGAAGATGATTTGCGGAAGTTTTTCACGGAAGCACCGGACATTACGTACTTATTTTTGAAGGTGGTAGCCATTTGCGGAATCTTTGGCTCTTGCAGAAGATGTGAATTGTGCGATTTACGCTTATATGATATCAAAGAAGAAGGAAGTGTATTGCTTATTACCATCCGACCATCTAAAACAGTGAAGGCTCGACGTTTTACTGTTGCCGACAGTGGTGCAATTAATTATGTGCGTTTGATGAAGCAATATTTATCATTGCGACCCCAAAATGTAAGTACAGACAGGGTTTTCTTACGGTATGATAAGGGTAAGTGCACCAATCAAGTGGTTGGTATTAACACATTTGGATCATGCCCCTTACAAATCGCACGCTATCTTAAATTAAACGATCCTGAGAAATATACAGGACATGCGTTTCGACGTACATCCGCTACCATTATGGCAAATAGTGGCACGACAATTGATCAAATCCAACGACAAGAAGGATGGAAATCGGCAGCTGTGGCGACTGGTTACGTGGAAGAGAGCATTAGCAATAAGAAGAATGTTTCAAACATTATTGGAACTGCCATTAATGGAAGTGCAGCCCATTGACTTCCGAGAATACTATTAATTTGAACAGCATTTCCTCCGATTTAAAAAACGGAGGTATTAAAATTTCAAATAATACGAACTGCTCTTTTCACATCCATTTAAATAATAAGAATGTAAACGATGTAAACTTTGAATAAATTTTTTGAAACATTTGTAATGTTTTATTTGACGTTTAAAATATTCCTGTCAGATTTATAGTTAAAAGTTGGCATTTAGACTTCACATTTTGTTGATGTGTTGATGTTGCCATTGTAACTTTAAAAAACGCGCGTTCCATAAAGTTTAAACACGCTAGAGCGTACTTTAAATGAGTAAAAAAGGGCACCAATAAAAAAAAGAATATTTGACAGGTTAATTGGTATTGCCAGACTACAAATTTTGTAGTTCCATTTTTTATATTTTCTACTCTTATTTGACAGACTCTAGGTTCCATTGTCTTTTTTTTTAGGTGTAGGTACCTATACAAAATACTAGATTTAAAAAAAGATTGTGCCTGCCCCCTTAACCGCCACTGAACCACGCGTGGTAGTTTACGAGACGATATTTTGGCTCAATTAAATAATACTAATCATGTACCTAATTTAAGAAAAAATATATATTAGTCGTCGTTGCTGTTTCCTTCTAAAAGGATTATTTAAGGGTGGGGGAGATAAAAAGTAGTAACCACAAAAAGGTTGGGAACCATTGAGTCGCGTAGCGAGGGGGGGCGGACCGCCCCGGGTGCCACCCGAAGAGCGGTGCCACTCGACCAAGATATTGCATACACATGAACACGGTCTGTTTATTTATATTTTCGTAACTCTATGGCTCCCCGTGGAGTGCCCCAAATTTTGTGTCGGTCCGTCTTTTATCCCCTCCCCCCCCAGGATGGACCAACTTTATGAAGTCGAAATTTGCTTTTTGAATTTCTCAACTCAACTTTCATAGGGGGGGGGGGGGTGACACTACGCCCCGGGGGGGTGACATCCATCCCGGGTACCACCCATGCTAGACTGGCAACCGTTGACCTAGATCAGTGGTCGGCAAACTTATTAGCTAAAGAGCCAAATATGTACATTACAACGATAAAAAAAAATTTGAGAGCCAAGTCATTATTTAAGTTTAAGTTATTAAGTTATTATTTAGCTAACATTTATTATAATTTTAGCACTTCATTAAATTACGGGTACGCTAAAGAAATAAGGATTTTATTCATTGATAAAAAATAATTTGTAATTAAGGAATTCATATTTTTAAATCGTGACAATGACTAAAAACATTTAATGTGCATAATGTCGTTATATATCCTTGGAAAGTTTGAGTAAGTCAGGTTTGTATGTTGTTATTTTCATTTTAGGCACAATTAAAGGTTCTCATCAATAAGACGATTACTCACCTCAGTTAACCCTTGATAAAGTTCATGATTGAAAAAGATAGTTCGCATGAATATGTAGAACCGAAACGAGAAATAACAGCAAACGCGAATTTTGTCAGCTGATCATAAGAGTCAGAAATATTATTCCCGGCGAAGATGATCGATCATGTTTTCCTTCTCCAGGTCTTTCAAAGCAAACCACTTGTGTTGTGAACTAAGCTCACATTTGTTCTTCCCCAATAGTTTCAAATCAACATAAATTTAGAGCTCCTTATGTCCTTGTTTTTTTTTTTAATCCAGCATTTGTTTTTCAAAGAGCCGCACTTGAGGGGCCAAAGAGCCGTATGCGGCTCTGGAGCCGCACTTTGCCGACCCCTGACCTAGATCATCGATATTTAAAAAATAGGTAAGGACCAAAACCTGATTATTACTATTTTCATCCGCGTAAGTCTAACCAGTAAGTGTAACCAGTCTAAAACCTCGATTACATTGAGCGAGTTTACAAGCAACTAGCCGGTAAATTTAAAAGCTGGTGAATCGGCGAGAGAGATTGTCATGATGACACACAAAACTGTCTAATCGCTCAGCAGCGACAGCAGCAGCTAAACTAACGACTCCCGCGCGAACCAATTGTGTAAAAAAACTAGAGCTCGCAGCTAGCGCCGCACGCTAGACAGTAGCGAGAATTAGGACTCCCGCGAGAACTATTTCTGACAATTACGAAATCAGCTGTTCGTAGGCCGCCATTTTGAGCAAGTAGCGAGTAAAGTTGACTACCTTTCAACTTTTTTCGTAGATCGTCCACAATCTGCTAGTTAGCTAGTAATACGATTACACTGAACGAGTTTACTAACAGATTTTGAATTTCCCAGATGGTAGCTTGTAAACTCTCTCAATGTAATCGAGGCATATGGTAAGCACCTAGTACCTACATAAATTGTACCTACTCCCACTGAGCATAAGAATAGAAGTACATCCGGTAATTTCTTATTAATTTTTGAGGCAACATCGTAAAACCCCGGTATTGTCTGTGTTATAATTACCGCTATTGCAGGAGCAAGGTAAATTTGCATAAAGATACCAAATGCCTACGCAGCGAAATCCATTTTATAGATCAACAGACTAAACCGGAGAAAATACTCGTGAAGGCTGAAATTGAAGAGGCTTACGCAAAATTCCAGAGTATTATGAATCGATGAGTGAAGTGGCTCTTCGGAGAAGAGTTTGGATAGCCTCGGGAATGGGGAGGGGGAGGAGGGAATATCCCAACTTTGAAATGAATAAGTTAAGTAAAATTAGGTCGCAATTTTAGAAAGCTTGCGGTAGACATTGAAGATAGATTTGGAGTACCTAAGTAAAATTGTGCATAATGCCCAAGCTATAAAAGTCCAAGCGTTTTTGAACGTGGCCTACACAGATTACACGTTGTACTGTCGTAGGTAGGAGACGAGTTATAATAAATTTTCGGTTTCATGCCAACTCAGAATCAATTCAACTCAACATATCATTGAAGTCTTTAAAAGCTATGAAAAAAAATTAAAAATAGCCCCCCATAACCTTTTACATCACTTTAAATTACTTTTGAAATGAGGTTCTGAGTTGATATCATTCTGAGTTGTCCGGTCACCAAATTTTCAAATATCGTCCGACTAAATATCGTCTGGCGTATCATCGTCGCCACGCCCCACACTTATAACTTATAACACACCATCTGTCAGGTGTGACAGGTCTGTAACTCTGTATGATAGCGATATAGGCCTTCTTGTATTCATGATATAGTGATAATTCTTAATAATAATATTATACAATAATAAAAAAAAAATCTATCATCCAATATACCGTAGATATGAATGTATTGGAATCTTTTGGTCCAATTTTCATCCACTTCACGATTTTCCGAAATATGTGAATAAGGAACTCCAGTGAAAAATATTATGGCTTTAAAAAAAAAGTTCATATAAATGAACGCTGATTCTGAATATAGAAGTTTTATTAAATAATATTAAACGAAGAGTTTTTAAAAAAATATCGGGAAATCAGTTGAACAGCTGATTTTCCGATCTTATAGTAACTTTTCAGGCGTGATGACGTCACACGATTCGCTACACATACGGTGGTTTTAGGGGGATCTTGAAAAATAAAAACTTTGACAATTATTTTAACTATTAAAACTAACTGTAAAAATAAATAAAAATATGCAGTTATTTAAGTTATAAGGTCATTACATTATTCATAAAAAAAAAAAAAATGGACTGGAGTTCCTTATTTTCGCACACGTGGTAAAAATGATTACAATATGTACAATAACAAAAATTAACCAATCTTAAAATTTAATTTGCTTTTCTAATACGTGATTAGCGGTTTTTTTTTTAAAATTTTTTAGACTCTATTTTTTTACCTGCCCACTCCCTCACTGTGCCATCTCAACGCCCCCTAATTTTCTCTGGGTCTTCTACTGCCCACCTGAAAGTCTCAAACGCCCATTGTTAAGAAACTGTAACGTACACTATGCGCGCGTTCAAAATCGACTTGTCCAAAAACCAACCCCGCGTTTTAAAATCAAATGTCAATCAAATAAAATCAATGTCTTAAAATCATAAGGGCATACATTTACACAAAAAAAGAAAAAAAAAGAAAAAGCAAATTAATATAATTGTACATGAAAAAAGAAATTAAAAAAAGAAAGCGGCAGATATTTGTGCTGTAGAGTGTGGGAAGGGGAAGGGATGGGGAAAGGGAAGAATGGGAAGTGCCTGACTATTCAGAGCTGATCACAGCTATTGCTATTTCAAGCAAGCAGCTATTGCTATTTCAAGCAACGTTTCGATTCATTCGGGCGGGAAAGGTGAAAGGGGAACGCGTGATAGGGAGGGGAACGTGGAATGGGGGAGGGAAACGTCTGAGGTTCGCGGGACGGGAGGACGTTAGGGGGGGGGGGGAGGTGGAAGGGGAAGACGGGAGGGGAATGGGAGCGGGAATGGGGACGCATGGGAAAGGACACACTGGGAGAAACAATTTCTTTCTTTGAGCGGCTTATTATCTATTTCATTCTAGATTGCCGGTACTTTGAAATAAATAAAAACGTAACTTGTTATAATTACACCTAGGTAGATATTTAAGTAAGTACCTACCTACTTACAAATCTTATCATTTCGGAGGAAATTTTGGTTTAGAGAAATTACAAACTTATTTTTTGGACACGAGGTCACAAAACTACCTACTATGTAAGTGTCAGTAGAAAGTTTTGCCAAAAAAATTAAGAAGTTTGTGTGACATTGTTATATTTTGTTCTCATTGTTATTCAGACGTAACTGATAAAAACATGTTTATCTGTATTTAGAAAAATATCATATCATGTCTAAAACTCAACAAACACGGTTCGTATCTTCAGAGGAATATCTGGTAGTGATTGAGAGTGCTGACTGCCGGGTCACCCGCTGTGACCTTTTACGCTGATAAGATGGGCGATAGAGTGGAAGTGAACACACCACACAGTGGCATACTCACGAGGGAGGGGGGATCGGGGTTAACCCCCCCCCCCCCCCCTCCTCGAATAGAAATATATTATTTTTTACCAATCAAAAGCAACATAAATCGTACCTAATAAAAATAAAGCAAATGAACAAGAAGAAAAATATCATTTTTATTTTTAACTTAATGAGTAAAACCCTAAACCTCACACTAATAATGAATGAAGACAACATTAGCGAAATTTAGGGGGTATTTCACCATCCTCCTCATAGATTATCCATACGATAACTTATATTTTCGATTAATTAAACACGATTTATTTATTTTAAAAAGTCTGAGTTTACTATTCGAACCTCTGAATAGTGGCTATATCCTGCTAATATTATAAAGGCGAAGTTTGTATGGATGTGTGTGTGTTTGTTACTCTTTCACGCAAAATCTGCTGAACGGGGGGGGGGGGGCTGGAGGAGGCGGAGTGGGAACCCTCCTAATACCATGCGAGCGAAGCCGCGGGAAAAAGCTAGTATAGAATAATATTACTTTTTTTTTCATCTGTTACGATTATTTATTTGTTTTTTTTTTATTAATATTCGTTATCGTGTGGATAAGCTATCAGGAGGGTGGTAAAGAGCTTCACCTTAGTTAAAAAGCAAAGTACGCCCCTGCTATCGATGCACCACATATCAGCGCTGTCACTGCATCCTTCATCTCGAGATATTCTGGGAGAGATCGCAGAGGCGAGAGTGAGAGGCAAGTCATATTTTAAATGGAAATTTAAATATCGAAATACCATGTACCACCAATCATGATTTGCATGATTTTCCGCTTTTCCGTCGAGATTTGGTTCCGGAAACTAGGATTTGATTTATCTTGCCCTAAAAAACCAAATAAAATAAAAATAAATACCTATACGATACAAACCTCTAATCAGATTTAAAATGTTGCGTTGCTTGAAATTACTGTAACTTCAACGAAATACTCTCAGAACGGCACTGGTGAAAGATCACCATACAGAATCAAAACGTTGCGTTGCTTGAAATGGCGTTAGCCGTGTTTAGTGATCAGCTCCGAATATCCAGGTACTCCCCAACCATCCTCTTTCCCATAACCATTCTCGCGCCGCACCGGTAAAATCACTTTAATGACCGCAATTTGAGAGGCGGGTATGGGTACCGCCGCCCCGGGAGCCATTTATTGGATTACCAACACCTCTGCCATAGGTCACCCCAAGTGGTTCGCTACGTTTGGTGACCTAGCAGGAGTGCCCGTGTTCATGGGGTAAGGTTTGTCCGGATCTTGGCGGCGAATAGGTCTGGCCACCAACTGCGTGGCAGGCCGGATCGGGAGGACTGGTTGAGGAAGACCTCTCCAGCAGGACTCTCAGAACATCACCTTACACGCAGTGGAAGGGGTCGATTTACATGTCCGTCACTCCTGGACACACTGACCCCCAGATTCCTAACTACCCTTCATACCCTTTTCCTTCCCACTACTTCCTCCCCTTCCTTTACCTAAAAAGATCCTCCACACAGCATCACTAAAGATGACATAGGCCCTGAGGGGAATTATTTTCCTCAGGGCCTCCTGTGTGGAACTAATGTAAAAAAAAGCGAAAGAGAAAGATGCGAGATAAAATATACGAGCGATAGAGAAAGGCGTGGGCGGGGAGGCTTGCCGCTTGAACTCGCTTATTGCGACGATTTCTGCATCAACATAAGCCCTAACTGTTTCTTGTGAGGTAATCGCATTAAACTGTTCTCTCAATATCCCTTATTCTTTCACTACCAAAATGAAAATCTATATAATATATAAAAATCTCGTGTCACGGTATTCGTGGTCGCACTCCTCCAAATGGCTTGACCGATTATTATGAAATTTTTATGTACATTTGGCAGGTATGAGAGTAGATCTGAAAGTATATTTCATACCGGTAGGTGATTAGATTGTCCCTATCCATATTTTCTATTTTTTGAAAAAAAAAAAATTTTTTTTTTGGCATCAAAAAATACCTATAACCCCAAATTTTCACCCTCCTACTCCCAAACTTCCAGTTTTTAATCACCTTACATTTTTTAATCTCGATTTTAGTATTTTTGAATGAACAAATTTAACCATCGCATCCATATTTCAAACAGAACGAAATTATTTATGTTGTTGAATCACCGATGTCGCTACGTCCGCCTCATCGAACTTTCATCCACACATGCGAAGTAATTCACGAGAAGCGTCGCGTAATTTTGACATTTCATTCGGCATTTGTTATCACAACGCAGTGAGAGTTAAAAAATGAATATGTACGTTAATTTAATTACATTGAATTGAGAAAATGAATGGTTGGTGTTTATTTGTTTTTTCGGTGGTTATCGTCTACAGCGCTCCATTCCTCTTTCTGTCATAGATCCCATCCCGCAAACTTCTATTCACAAGAAATAATTTATATGGCAGAACAACGTCAGCTAGTAGGTATACCTATCGCAATCCTTTTTTTTTTCTCATAAAATATTTTCTCATCTAAACCTCACCAGTAAAATGTATACTTACTTTACAATATTTTAGCAGTTCTATTTACACTTTGTTCTATGTCAGGTCTTATTATTATTGTTAATAATATGTATAAATATTTAAAGCTGAATTGTTTTAGTTTTTTGTAAGTACAACTTGTACTATCTCATTTAATTTCTTTTTTATGTTGTAATATTCTTTACCTAACGAGTCGATTGCATTCATATTTATTCTGTTTTATTGTTTATGTAATACATGTAATTAATATTGTTTATTATATATTTGCTTCTTTTCTTGTAAAAGCTCACTAGGGCGTTAATAAAATATAAAATAAAATAAATAAAAAATCCTCTGAGTTCATCCGATAACTTGAAAATGTAAATTATCTTGCGGGTCACCACATAAATAACATCCCATTTTTATGCATGACGTGATTTTCAGGAGCTCCCAGCTCATTTCCTTATCGGCTGGAGCCGGGAACTGCGAGACTCGGTCATGTGTGGGGCGCGACGATTGCAGACGGGGGCCCTTTCAGTGTGCCCAGCCTACTGAAAACATCTCTATTATTTGCCGGCCACCCTGACACACTTCACACTGCTGCCTGTTTGTAATAGCAGTGTGAGGTGTGCCAGGGTGGCTCTGCGCGATTATACTAGGCTGAAAGAGCTGCCACTCGTGCCAACCTGTGAACGGTCGGTAGGGTGGACGGCGCACAGTGGTTGCAAATGCCAATTCTCGTCTCATAAGTCCTTAACTTCTTTGTTTCTTATTATAGAAAAGTAAAATTTGGTGTTCCTACTGATTAAAAACTAAACAATCTTTATATTTCATATTTTTATTTAATGAACTGTAAGAAGTAAAGACCGGATTATATGCAAATGCATATTTGCATATGCATTTGTACAAGGTGGCGCAAAATTAATCACTCTATCGGAAGATGTTATAATTTTTGCAAATGGCGTCCATGTACGTCAATCATATTTGACATTTGTGAACTAGACAGCTGCAGAATACAAACAGACAAGCAATGGAGCGCTATACTCCGCAAGAGCGTCGAATAATTGTGTCGATTTAAGCTTTAACGCTTTTAGCGATTTTGGGTCGAAAATCATCATGAGCGACGAGGCGCATTTCCACTTAAACGGTTACGCCAATAAGCAAAATATTTATTTCTGGGGCACTGAAAATCCGCGTATGATGCACGAAAAGCCATTACATCCACTCAAAGCTACTGTGTGGTGCGGCGTTCACGCGGGAGGAGTGATTGGGCCGTATTTTTTTGAGGACGCCATTGGCATTACGGTCACTGTTACTGGCGAATGCTACTGGGCCATGATAAACGACTTCTTACTTCCGGATGGGGCTTGGTGAACATGTGGTTTCAACAAGACGGTGCAAACACGCACACAGCACGAGCCACAATGGATATTGTGAAGGAAGCGTTTCCTGGTCGCGTAATCTCTCGTTTTGGCGATTTGGTATGCCCAGCAAGATCGCCCGATTTAACCATCGAAGACTTCTTTCTTTGGGGCTATTTGAAGTCGCGGGTTTATGCCAACAAGCCTCAGACAATCGCAGCCCTCAAGGAGAATATTCGACAGGAATGAGAACACAGTTATCACCGGTAATCTTGCGGTCATGGAACATTGGCGGCAGCCACTTGACGGATATCATCTTTTCCACTTAACAGAAAAAATTGTAAAAGTCCAAATAAAGATTTCTATTACTCAAAATATATTTTTTTTATTTAGTAAAAAAGTTATTCAAAAACAAAATTGGATGATTAATTTTGCGCCACCCTGTATATTTAGACCCTTTTCAGCGGTAGTTCTGGTAGTTGCATATTTGAGCAAAAAAATTGAGATCTTGCATATTTACGCTCGATCTCGTTCATCGTTGAGATGCTTCACATAGTGATACTATACCTAAACGTCAGATAGCGTCAAGTGCGCGGCAAGCTGCGATGTTTTACCATGAATATTTTGAGTCCATCTAGGGTGTTATCAATGACTTCGATAGTGCAGAGGCTTTGGCAGTTTTCCAGTGCAAAGAAGCGTTTGATGATGCTAGTATTAAAAAAACCTAGCTATGATTAGCACCCATTTCGCCTGCATACCTGCAAGTATAAAAACGCTTGAAACTCATGGATTGGCGTTGAATGAATCTATTCAGGTTATGAAGAAAATTCGCCTTATGAATTCCTCGTTGCCAAAGCTTTTCCCGAGTTAAATTTCAGTATGTTTTCAAAGAAAAGTTTGAAAACATACTGAAATTAACCCAGGGTTTGAACCCTTGTGCCAAATTGATAGCTTCATCAAACGTGGCAGGTGAAATTTTGCCCGGCAAAATAAGTTTAAAAATCGCACCCAAATTTAAATTCTGTCCAATCACATCAGTAGACGGAGAACGCTCCTTTTCCGCTTATAAAAATATATTAAGTAATCGTAGACACAATTTGTCTACAGAACATTTAGAACGGTACTTAGTCGTATACGTTTTTAAAGGTAAAATTTATTGTAAATTTCCCTCATAATAAAATAATTACCCTCAGGGTCTTTGTCATCTTTATGCATGCTATGTGGGGGGTCTTTTTAAAGAGAGGAAGTTGTAGGAAGAAAAAGGTATGGGGGTGGGTAGGAATCTGGGGTTCAGTGTGTCCGGGTCATCCACCGCCAAAACCTAGATGAACCTCATCCCAAGAACCCTGGCACCCCTGCTAAGTCACCAAACGTAATGAACCACTTAGGGTGACCTACGGCAGAGGTGTTGGTTATCCAATAAATTGTTCCCGGGGTGGCGGCACCTATTCCCACCTCCTAAATTGTAACGTTTGTTATTCCAAAAGGTCATTGCATCGTCATCTAGCTACAGCGTCTTTTTCGCAACCGGAATTCGTATGCTAGCATTGAATGGATCTGATGAATTAAGCTCAGAATGTAGAACATATTCGTTTGTTGCAGACTTTCTAGCATGGTGTAGGTGTAACCTAAACATCTTAAAGTTCTTATTTCTAGATTCCTCAACACCTTCGGATAACTGTCTAACTGGTAAAGTTGAGTTAGGTACATCTAATAATATTTTATCGGTGCAATAATATTTTATGCACCGGAGCTGGCATATTACAATAACAGTTGTACTTGTTAAAATATAATTCTGCCGTTTTATTCCTATACGTCGCCGTCGGTTGTTCAAAAAGTAACGGAAATTATTAAATTTCTCTGGTTCGTAGAGTCAATTGTCAATTTTGTATGTGGCAGCCGCTTTAAGCCCCGTATTCACGGTAAACATTAGTTTAGCAACAAAGTTGAATCAACGTGTTGCGGGGTTGCTGTCAACATGTTGCTGGCAACACTGCGTGTTGCGGAGTTGATAACGGCATGTTGACATGCTCTCGCCCGACGAGCGTAAACATCAGTTTAGCAACAAATGTTGACGTGTGTGAACGTGTTTGCAACAGTTTATAAACATGGCAGTAGTGTTGAGCAAGGATAAAATAATGCAATTAATAGAATTGTTTCAATCTAAACCATTATTATGGGATTCTTCTATAAAAGAATACAAAGATAGAAACAAAAAGAACGATGCATTCGAAGAAATTTCTCAAGCCCTAAATGTACCCAAAAAAGACGTGGAAACTAAAATACATCTACTGCGTACTCAGTTTACTAGAGAGAAAAAAAAGTTGTCGGCAAAAAGTTGTATGAAAGAGAACTGTATGAATCCCCAGTTGCAAGATATCGTTATGTAATAGTCAGCCTCGTTTGAGGTGAAACTGGCTGACGAATATTTGTTTCCCTTTTGGCTATTGACGGACCAATCATTTCCAGAAGATGTTCGAAATCACTTTTCGACATTCTCGTAAAGTTAATAAATGATCCATCTGTCATTCTGA
Source organism: Limnephilus rhombicus (assembly GCA_929108145.2). Classification (NCBI taxonomy): domain Eukaryota; kingdom Metazoa; phylum Arthropoda; class Insecta; order Trichoptera; family Limnephilidae; genus Limnephilus; species Limnephilus rhombicus. Next base: position 18,319,200 of record OV815278.1, on the reverse strand, counting down.
GGTCACTCATCAAATTTTCTCTTTAAGACGTATTTTTATGGGCTCGGCGATTTTTTTTTTAAATGGTCAAAAGAATTTGTATCAAATTTTGCGTAAAAAAAATTAACTAAAGTGTAACAAAGCGTGTGAAATGTGAAAAGCCCATGGTGAGTAAAACAAGGGTTTACGAGTGGTATAAGCGTTTCCAAGATGGCCGTGAAGACGTTGAAGATGACGAACGCCCAGGACACCGCAGCACATATCAACAACCGATGAAAACGTGGAAAAAAAGTAAGAAAAAGAAATGGTTATAAATGATCGCCGAATCACAATCAGAGAAGTCGCTGATGATTTTGGCATACCATTGGCTCATGCCATGAATTTTTTCGAATGTTTTGGGTATGAAACGCGTGGCAGTAAATTTTGTTCCAAAATTTTTGAATTTTGAACAAAAACAGCGGCGAATGGAGATGCTCAAGAGTCACTAAATGAAGTCAACGATAGGTGACGAAACATGGGTTTACCGATATGACGTCGAAACTAAGGCTCACAGCATTTGATTGTGATTCGGCGATCGTTCACAACCATTTCTTTCACCTTTTTCCACGTTTTCATCGGTTGCTGATGTGCTGGGGCGTCCGGGGCGTTCGTCATCTTTAACGTCTTCACGGCCATCTTGGAAACGCTTCTACCACTCGTCGATCCTTGTTTTACTCATAGCAGACTCACCATAGGCTTTTGTTAATATTTCACACACAAAAGATAAACTATAATAACAAATTTAATCACTGTTTCAAGGACATTAAAAAAAACAAAATTTTGGGTAGGAAAAATAAATCTGGTTATCATGAAGTCATATCTAAATATTTCCTAAAGTCTCAATCTACTGATGTAGTGGCAGAAAATTTTGCTAACTTTTTTGATAAAGGAGTTATAGTCAAACAGAAACTAAGTGAACGGTCAAAGTTCAAAGTCAGTAATAAAATTTACAGGTAAAGCAACACGAGAAGGTTCACGACTTAAAATTAATTTTACTAAACAAAATGTTTTTATTATGTTCGGGACTGAATTTAAGTCTGAATAAGGATTGAATGAAAATGCGTAGGTATTTAAAAATACCTACAAGGTGTCCGGTAACTCATATTACATATATATTTCAGAATAAAGAAAATTCTTAGACAGGTTTTATCAGATGCTAATTGATAAAGCGGTAACCAATGTATGAGATATTTAAATTTCAATAATATTTGATTTTTACCCCCGGCTGGGATTTTACAAATTTATTTGTTTAAAGACAAAAATACCTAAATGTGTACATCAACATAAAACAACATACTTTTTACAATACAATGAACATGTTACATCGGTAAATTTTTATTTGTGATTAAAAAATATATATTTTACATTCCAATTACAGAGGGTTCTTCGAGGAATGTCACAAACTGATTTTAAAACCAATTTTTGAAGACTTTGGAATTCATTTCAGAATGGTAATCTGTTTTCGACATAACCTTTTTCGTACGGAATATAAATTTACTCCCAGTGATAAAACCCTTTTTTGTTGAACCACAATGCAAAATGATCAACCGGCTTCCCTTTCCAACTGGCACTTTTAAACCCCCATTGCCCTCACTATTTTGCACATGTGTGTAATCGAGTGATTTTGATTCACCCAAGTCTTGTCCAAATAGACTATTTGCCGTCCGTCGCTAGTTCATTTTCACTTCGATTCATTTTTCTCAAAAAGTCTACACGCTGTAGCAATGTCTAATCTTCCCATTAAATACTTTCTTCCATCTTTGCGTATTTTGAATTTTAAACCAATGTCATGCAAAATACATCGCAATGACTCATGAGATCCAGAAAAAATATTTTATCCACCAGAACCTTGTTAAGATTTGCAAGAGTGGGATATTGTCCAGTGTCATAAAAATACATCGCACTGCGATGCACAACATCCTTTTTAAAGGCATTCAATGTACTACCTCAACTTACCTAGAGCTAATGCTAAGCAAATTGAACACCTTATCGGAGGTATGAAAAATTCCAAGTCACCGGGCATAGATCTGATTCGTATGTTTGATTTAACAAAACATGTTAAATTACTTAGCCCTGTAATTACCCACTTTATCAACAGAATAATTGGTATATCAATGTCCCTCATTCCTGATGAACTAAAATATAGCATTGTAAGGCCTATTTTCAAAAATGGAGATGACTCCCAAATTAACAATTACAGGTCAATTTGTATTCTACCGGCCCCAGAAAAAATTTTAGAAAAATATATTTCGATAAATTTAGATAAATATTTAAATAAATTGAGAATTACAAATGAATGCCAGTATGGGTTCTAGATAAAAAAAAATTGTGATAAATTGGTGGAAAAAAATTCTGATTATATAAATTCAGCTTAATTCTAAAAAACATGTACTGGTGGTTTTTATTGACTATTCAAAAGCTTTTGATACTCTCAGCCGTATACAATTAATTAAGGTACTTGAAAACATTGGAATCCGTGGTAAACTCCTCTCATTTTTTAAAAACTACTTAATAAATAGAAAAATGAATGTGAATATTTTAAATGAAATGAGTAAAGCAAGATATATTAAATCAGGAGCACCGCAAGGATCAATTCTGGGTCCAAAATTGTACATTATATATGTTATTGCTATGTCAAAACTTTCTAAAAAAGGCTTTAGATTAATTTTTGCAGACGATACTGCACTTGAAAATCCTATCATAGCTATTCAACAATTGCAAAGTGACTTTAACGAGCTACTTTAATTATAATAAATCTTTGAAATGAAACGCATTTTTTTACATAAGCTCCACAAAGGAGGCCCTGAGGAAAATAATTTCTATCAGGACCTATGTCATCTTAGGGGATGCTGTGTGGAGGATCTTTTTAAGGAATGGGGAGGATAGAAAGTTCTGGGAAGGAAAAAGGTATGAGGGGTGGGTTTGGAATCTGGGGGTCAGTGTGTCCGGGAGTGACGGACGTATGAATCCATCCCTCCAACTGTGGTGCAAGGCAATGGGTCGAGAGAGTCCAGCTGTAAAGGTCAAAAGGCCTCCCTCAACCAGTCTCTCTCGATCCGGTCCGCCACGCAGCAGGTGGGCAGACGCATCCGCCGCCAAGACCCGGACAAACGTCACTCCGTAGCGAACCACTTAAGGGTGACGTATGACAGAGGTGTTGGTTATCCAATAAATGGTTCCCGGTTCACAAATTATCGTAATTAAGTGGAAAAATAAGAAAATCACAACAAATATAAATCCATACACAATGCCATCTCTGATACTGACAAAATCAAAACACGGACAGTTGTGCATTGATGATTGCTTCATTGTGTAATTTTTGACTTAATAAAAAAACTGAATTTAATTCAACAGTTATTGATTCTGAGGCGGTACGAAGTTCGTCGGGTCAGCTAGTAATATATAAAACAAAGTCGGGTTAGTTACACCATTTATAACTCAAGAACGCCTGGACCGATTTTTTTGATCCTTGTTTTGTTGGATTTGTCTTCGCCCCGTATAGCAGAATAGCTATTAAAACATCGGAAAAATTACGAAAAAATTTTTTTTCAAGAATATTCTTTTCCTCATACATTTTGTATGGAACGAATTTTCATATTTTGAAAGAGCTGCAGGAACATTGTGGTAAGTATGTGTGGTGAGTGAATTCCAAAAATTCAAAAACTTCAAATGTCAATGCGCTGATTGTTTTCCTTTTGTTCTGAAACATATCGTGCTGCCCCTCTTTCTTACACACTAAATGTCAACAGTCGAAAATGGGACAAACGGTGAACGTATGTCTGCACCCCTTCACAGGAAAAATACAATAATTATAATAAATCTCCCTCACACGTATAAAGAAAATGAAAGAAACGCAATTCCCGTAAGTTAATGGAATAGAAGAAAATACCAAAAAATTATAAATCCGTGCACAACGCCATCTCTGATACTGATAAAAACAAAACACGGACAGTTGCGCATCGATAATTGCTTCATTGCGTAATTTTCAATTTAGTAAAAAAACTGAATTTAATTCAGCTAATAAGTTAACCCAACCGTTATTGATTCTGAGGCTGTACGAAGTTCGCCGTGTCAGCTAGTCCTACCATAAATAATAACAATAATAATTTTACAAAAATATTATTATCGTAATTATCAACGTTTCAGATAACCTTGCAGTGCCCGTCATCACTAGGAAACCCGGTCCCTGAGGAGTTAGGTATTTTAGGTATTATACCAAATTGATGCTGTCACTGTCGCTCTTACTCCCCCGAATACTGAGCGAAAGGGACAACTGCACATCAGACTGATACTAAATAAAATTGAACTAAATAAAATAAAACAAAATCGAGGTTTTGTATTCCCCATTTTTCTCCTCTAAAACTGAACCGATTTTTAAGATTTTTTTAAGAAGATTTATAAGAATTTTTTTAAGAAGAAAATGTTCTATGGCTGCATGTTTTGCTTTTTAAAAAATACATTGATTAGTTTGTATTCTATGCGTCTGTTAATGGCGTTCAAACTAGGCAATTTTAACTATTTTTGGAGGGTCCTAACTCCAGCCTATCAGAAAAAACTTATCAAAAAAATCAAAACGTACCGACACGCTAGCGGGCGATACGAGTACCTACATCTTTGTATATATAAAAAATATTTGCACTAGTTAAGTGTCAAAATCCAGAGAGGAAATTGGGGAATACGAGTGTATGAACAAAGCGCCGCGCCGCCGCCGCCCGGTTCCTCTTAAATATCGCAATTCGCAATATTAGATATTGCCGTATAAGAATCCCGCTAGAATCAATTCAACTCGGTTCAATCGATACCCACAAAAAAAAACTTATTTTACATAAAATAACGGGAGAGATCTAGTAATGTTACGCTTACAAATTAACAAAGTATGATTATTTATATAAAATTACGTTAAACTAATCCTAATAGTTTATGAATGAAAAGAAAAACATAGCAACAAATTAGGTAATTATCGGTTCGGACTGGCCACGCTTATTACGAATAATTTTTAGAAAAAAACTTTAGATTCGCCTTAATTACTATAAAAGGAAACTTTTTGGCTTTGGGGCGGCGGAAAATAATGCATTTTAATTTTCAATTGCATAAAACCAAAATTCACTTCGTGAACCGACGCAGCGAAAATCCGCGGCCGTAGCTGTCACTTGCTGTCAGTGCTGTCACTGTTATGGACTGTAGCTGACTTCGTGGGATACCTACATGAAATACCGCGAATCACAAACCATGTTACACAAACCTAGCGTAGCCGCTAAGCCACTTGAAAACTGGGATGTTTTTCTTGCCTTGACGCGAGTAGGCGTTATAAAGGGGCACTTTCTTTTGTATCACAAACCATGTTACACAAACAAGCCCGCTAGACAAATTTCATAATTACTCGCCTTATCCCATGAAGTCGGCTACAGTCGTATTAGCTCTTGTTAATTTATCAAGGATACCAACATCACAGTGACATGTACGGCCGCGGATTTTCGCTGTGTCAGTCGCGAAGCGAATTTTGGTTTTATGCAATTGAAAATTAAAATGCATTATTTTCCGCCGCCCCAAAGCCAAAAAGTTTCCTTTTATAGTAATTAAGGCGAATCTAAAGTTTTTTTCTAAAAATTATTCGTAATAAGCGTGGCCAGTCCGAACCGATATTTACCACAAATTAATATTGAAACTGTTTCTACAGTCTACAGGTAAACAAAATTCTGGAAAAAATAAAGAAAGATGTTACAGCATATTATGCTTAATGATAAAATTATGATTACATACTGTTATTCAAATACAAGAGAAACAATACAGACAAAATTTAAAAAAAGTCTATATCCATATTTTTTAGGTTATAAAAAGTAAAACTTTTTTTTTTCAATTATTCAAAGACAATAGAAGTTTAAATATTTATTTATCTGAATATAACCATTTTCTCAATACATACATAATAATTACTGAAATAGTAACAACAAGTCATTTTGCAATAGTTTTGATTTGTAAAACAAAACTAAACACAATACTACACGCCCATTTTTAAAACATTGTCGTTGTAAAGTTTCACGTTCAAACGTAACTTGTTTATTTTGAGTTTCATTTACCTGTTCTCGTCGTCAAGGCGATCAGCGCGACGGCCAGCAAAACTTTATCCATGTTTTTCAGCATCGTGTTTATTGATAACCACACTCGATGAAATATCACTGGATTGAATGAAATCACTTGAAGGTAAGAAGTACACACGACACAGATCTGTTTTGACTTTCGGACGCGGAGAAACAAAGCTTCCACTCCCCGCTGCTGGCAATTTATTACTAATCAAGCGCCGATGCCGCCGATACTGGACACGGTTGTGGCACGAAGTAGTTGAACAGGTAGGCACTGCGGGAGAGGTTCTCAACTTTATTTACGAAAAATGTTTGCCTAATCATAAAATATGTACTTATTCAAAAGAAAATAAGGTGCATTGTAAACATCCTTCCTTTTGTACAAAGTTGCCAGATAAGAAAATGCAAATATAATTATTATGCGGGAACATAAATATTATCGTGCGGACTGCCGAATTTTCGCGAGAATGTCATACAACATGTAGCTGGTTACTACACTATTTAAACGTTATTTTATAACCACAGGTGATATTTTTAAGCAATATACACAAGCGTATTGACTTGAAACTATGTTTGTCGTTGCGTCCACACGCTCGAACAGCTCGATATAAGAACAAGACGCTGTAGATATGCGTTCAGTCAAATTGTAAAATTCTGAACAAGAATTACGGACCTTGAATCTTTTTAAAGCGAAAACTTCTTTAGCACTGCTGTGATTTGAAACTCGATGAAACGAAAAATCGACACTAAAAGGAGACAAACACATTTAGACTGATACAAGGATAAGGATTTAGCCTGAGAATTAGATAAAATAAACTTTCTCCTCTTTGTGCGGTGCTTCGTAGCCTCCCCACTCTTTCTACTTTAGTTTTCTTCTATCGCGTGTGAACTGCACACTTGTGGATAATTTTTCGCATTGAGGCGTTGGCGTTGGCCCAATATCTAACAAAAAAGTATCGAGCGAGACGGTATACACGTTGAGACACAGGCTAAACCCATCGACCATGAACGAGTTAGTACATACTATTTTCTTTAAAATATCTTTTTTGTCGTTCAGTTTAATCTTTACTTTTATTTCTATTATGGTTTACACATGTATGTTGTTTATTTTTTTCCTTACATATGTTTATCGTACGTTTTATTATTTGTTTTTACAAATTATTATTTTCTTAATTATTACATTATAATTTATATCACAAACGACCAGTAACGGCTCGTGTCTTTTGGGTGTGCTAGAGTGCTAATATTAAAAAAATGGCGTTGATATTGTTGTAGCCGAAAACATTTTTTTTCGAAAGTCTCGATTTTTAGTATGAAGATTTTCAGGAAATTTCAGTTTCTTAAATTCTTCATAAAAAAATCGAAATCGAGATTTTTTTTTCGGTCATCGGGATTTTACATTTAATTATTTTAGGTCAGAACCAAGGCATAATTATGTTTACAGCTGTTTTATTAATCCAAATTTCGATCAGCTCTAGCATTTTAGTCTCCAAAATGAACATATTATTAACATAGAAAATTAACATAATTAAATTATTCTTAAAAATTGTGGCATGGTGATATGAAATGCTGAAACGGTGATATTAAAATGATACACATAATAGGAATCTAATAAATAAATATAATGATATCATTTTGAGAACCACATGATTTGGTTGTATGGGGGACACGGGGGCGGAGCAGAGAAGGGGGGTGAAGGTGACGTCACCGAGGACCGAGTACTGAGCGACCGAGCTGTCACGCTCACGCGATCTGCGATGGTCGATGTTGTGGTAAATATTATATATAGTCACCAATAGTGTTTTGGTGTCTTTGGTGGCCATCGCAGTGAATTAGTCACTTCAAATCGCGGAGTAGCTCATCTATTTTGTTCATAGTCGAATGAAAAGATTGAATTGTAGGGCTGCTGATTAAAAAGGACGACACGTCAAGCTCGTCGTAGCTTTCAAATGCATTTTCAATATTAAATCCCCGTTCTATTTATTATTTACGTAGGTATTTTTCTACGCGAGGGAAGTTTTTCCAAATTGTTAACTTTCACTTTTTGACATAAATTTGTAATTTGTCATGTTGTGAAAACGAACTATAAAATATGGATCAAAGTAGGTACCTACCCATTTAGTTCAGTAACTTTAACGGGCGGCACTTTTGGGGGGCGGCAAATTTTCACAAAAAATAATAATATTATCTTGGAAAAATTTAAATCATTATTTGAAAATGTTCTATGATACTTTCGTTTGCGAATCCAACTCTTTTTTTCATTATCTATTAAAAATATATAAAATTATATTTTTTTGAGGTGCAAATTTCGCAATTTTGCAGCTTTCGCAATTTTGCAAATTTGCTTAGATATATTCTGATCACAAACCAGAATTGTGTTCAGAATGTATTAACAAATGAATTTCAGTTGTCCATTCATCTGCTGATACATTTCCAAAGAAACCATTATTTTACTCGAAGTGCAGTTAAAAAAATTCTAGTTGTAGACTATTTATGTGCTGTCCATAGACATCAGAATTCAAATGTCCGTGGTGCTGTCAGAAACAAAGAGAAACCATTTTCATATTCTGGGTGTAGTTTTAATTCGCCAAATACAAATTTAATTTAACCTGTCTACTCACAGGACACGCAAATTGTCCCACACATTTAATTTTGAAATAAAACTGTGAAATTAGGCCCACACATTTAATTTAAAAATAAAATTGTGATTGCGATAAAAAGTTAAGGTAAAATTTTATTAAAAAAAAATTTAAGAAAGGGAATCTGTACTTAAATTTTAAGTTTCTTCTATTTCAGGTATTTTAATTCGAATATTCGCAGGCGTGTAATTTCGAGCCAATTCACATATCCAATATCAAAGTTTTAATATTTAGAAACAATAATGTTCTAATAAGCACGTCGGAAAAATTACTTAATCTAGATTTTGGAACAATTTTGTTTTTTGCAAAAGGGTAAAAAAAAACAATATAAGGAACATTTAAAATAGATGGGAAGAACCGGAAATTTCGTGCGCAATCATTGACAGGCAAACGTTTATAGATATTTTTTTCTTATTATTCGAAGGGTTAATCCAGTTTTCAGAATGTAAAATTCCATTTGAGAATTCATCTGCTAACACAATTCAAAGGAAAACATTATCTTATTCCAAGTTCAGATATAAAATTCTAGTTGCAGACTCTGTTAAAATTACTTATTACTTAGGACTTAAATTACTTATTAAAAAAATATACGAATATATTTCAAATTATCTCAAGGCAATATATTCAAATACCAGCAAAATCCTTCTTACTCTCAAATAATTTCGACATTATTTTGTCAATCTTGGAACTACTTTTTGTAAATGATTTCGTAAATATATACCTACTACATTTGTTACGGAAGATTACAAAAAATATGGTTTAAAGTTTAAAGGATTCATAGTTCATAGTAACTTTTATATAAGTACACTAGAAATAACACCTCGTGAATTAACCCCTAATGAAAATTTTCAAAACTTTGAAGAGAATCCGGAGGAAAAAGATCTATCAGAAATTTGAAAAATTTTAAACACGTCGTTTTGAACCCATTTAAATAATAATAATTATTATTGGATGATTTTTATAGCGCCATTTTCGTGAGGTAATCAACTCAAGGGCGCTTTACAAATTAATTTATGCATTTAATCTATACCTATATACTACAAGTGGCTTATAACTAAAATAAATAATGACTTAAAACTAAGACTTATATGACTAGTGACTAAGAAGTATACTTATTTTTATAACCGAGTTGTACAAGGTGGGGCAAAAGTAATCACCCTATTAGAAAACGCTATAACTTTTGCAAATGGCGCCAAATGTCAATTCGGTTTTGACATTTGTGAAGTAAACAAACGCAAAATACAAATCGACAAGCCATGAATCGGTTTACTCCGCAAGAACGCGGAATAATTATTGGTCCCATATTTTGCGCAACAATTCGTCGGTTGTGTTGGCGCAGCGTGAATTTCGTCGCAGATTTCCTGGCCTTGAAGAGACTGGGACAACACGAGATGTTCCCAAAGCTGGCTGGCCCCAGAGCAGCCGTTTTGCTGAGAACATCGCTGCTGTTGCCCAAGATGTCAAAGATGAGCCCGGAACATCGACCAGACGACGTGCCACGCAATTGGGCATTAGCCGGCGGTCCCTACGCAGAATTTTGGTGAAAGATTTGAAGATGTTCCCTTACAAAGTGCAGACAGTGCATCAGCTGTTAGCTGTTGACCGCCAAACGCGGATAACCTACGCTCAAGTCATCCTGAATCTCAACGAAAAGGTGCACGATTTTTCATCGAAAATTGTCATGAACGATGAAGCTCATTTCCAAAATAGCGGTTACGTGAATAAACAAAATAATCGTTTCTGAGGCACCGAAAACCCGAGTATCATCCACGAAGAGCCATTACACCCGCTCAAAGTTATTGCGTGGTGTGCTGTTTATGCTGGAGGAGTCATCGGGCCATTTTTTTTTTAGAACGCCGCGGGCCAAACGACGACTGTGGACGGCGCGCGCTACAGAGCCATGATTACCGATTTTTTTCTTCCTCAATTGGATGAATTGGGACTGGAGAACATGTGATTACAACAGGACGGTGCAACGGCGCACACTGCTCGAGTCATAACCGATATTCTGAAGGAAGCATTTCCGGGTCGCCTAATCTCTCGTTTTGGTGATTTGCACTGGCCGGCCAGATCACCCTATTTAATCTTCCAGACTTCTTTTTATGGTTTTTTTTTAAGTCGCGGGTTTACTTCATCAAGCTCGGACTCTTGAAGCCCTTAAGGAGAATATTCGCCAAGAATTCGAGAATCTGTCGCCCGAAGTTCTGGCAAGAGTGATGGAAAATGCCATAAAACGGGCCCGTATGGTCATCAACTCTGGCGGCGGCCACTTGGCCGATATCATTTTCTCGATATGATGGAATAAATTCTAATGGATTAAATAAACAAATTTCACAACCAGAACCAAAGTTTTTCATTAAATAAAAACATTACAGCAAAAGAACATCGGATGATACTTTTTCCCCACCTTGTACTTGCAAGTCATAATACGAACAGAGCAGTTTACATTTGGCACTTAGTGTCCGACTGAGACAGGACTTTCCACCGTAACCGAACCTTCGGTGTCTGTCTCAGTTTCGGCCGAAACCGAAGCTTTTTAAAAAAACGATTATTTGCCGTTATTTGGCTTACTTTTTACACTTATTCAGACAGTTAACACGTGTTAAATTAAATAAATTAGAAAAAAATAATTGAAGTACCTTTGTGAAATTTTTTTTTTTAATATTACTTCTATTTATAAAAAATAACAATAATATTTTCACGGCCAAAAGTATTTTCGTTTTTTGTTATTGGGGTGTTATGCCGTGTTGCGCTACCTCCTTCTTTAGCCAACGTTTCGGACAGCGTTGCAGTGTCCATCATCAGGGCAAATCCGGTAGATGTGGTAGATCACATCTACCACATCTACCGGATATTTTTTTATAAATTTTGTTAGTTTTATAATTCTTATTTTTTTTCATATATTTCAATTATTATTTTTTTTAAATTTAACACGTGTTAACTGTCTGAATAAGTGTAAAAAAATAACCAAAAAACAGTAAACAAGCGATTTTTAACATGACTAACAAAATTTTAGATTTTCACGGCCAAAAGTATTTTTGTTATTTGTTTTTGGGGTGTTATGCCGTGTTAGGCTACCTCCTCCTTTAGCCAACGTTTCGGACAGCGTTACAGTGTCCATCATCACCCCAAAAACAAATATGTTTAAAAAAGTTTCGGTTTCTAACTAAACTAGATTTTTTTGCCGAAACTTGCCGAAACCGAAACCGAACCTTCGGTCAGTCACTATTTGGCACCCTTTTATTGCTCTTGTTAGAATTTAAATTTTTTTTTTTTAATGACTCGCATTATTGCGCACCCTGATTTTTTTAATGACTGAATCATCAGTTCGCATTTGAAATTTATCAAATAACAATTTATTTATAACGATTTTGACAGGCTGATAAAAAAAATGTTGGTGAATTAGGTATTAAGAGGAACGGCTGCGCGGCCTTTTTTATACACAAATCTTAATTTTGCATTTGAGGCTAAAATACTCAACCAAACTGAATAAAATTTTTTAATCAAAATATGCAAATATTTCGTAAGAATAATATGTGCTATTTTATTTCTTTTTCCAGTTTTGCACGATTTTGCAGGTAACTTAGGCATTTTTTGTGAGTTAATTATAATTATTAAAAAAAATGTGGGCAATGAATGTACATATACATACAATGAAAAACAATAAAAATTAAAACATCGTAAAAAATGCGATTTTTTTGGGTAGTAATTTTACGACAAATCTGTGATCCGATGTGTAATAGGCCATTTATAATTTAAATTTACGCCCATCAAAATGCATTGATTCTTCTTCTTGGTGTGCCCTATCAGGTCCCCCCGACGTTGGCGATTACTCTTGAAAATGTCTCTCTGTCTTGCGCTGCCCGGAATAGCTCCTCCACACTTCTAATGCCGGTACACTCTCGTACGTTTCGCAGCCAAGACATTTGTCTCCTACCAGGCCCTCGGCGACCCTCTATCTTGCCTTTCAATATTAAATGGAGCAAGTTATACTTCTCCCCTCGAAGTATATGACCCAGATATGAAATTTTCCTGATTTTTATTAATGTAAGCAGTTCTCTATCTGCTCTAGCCCGCCTGAGAATTTCTGTGTTGGTGATCATGTCGGTTCATGGGACCTTAAGCATTCTCCTGTGAAGCCACATTTCAAAAGCCTCTAACCTGTTCATGGTATTTACTTTCAAGGTCCATGTTTCACATCCATACAGCAAGACCGACCACACACAACATTAAATTTTAGCCTTCTCTGCCTTAGTTTTAAACTGATATTGTCATTGCAGAATAGGGTTTTCATTTTAATGAACGCAGTTCTTGCTGCTTCAATTGTGCACCTAACCTCTACATCTGGGTCAAGAGTCTCCGTGAGAATTCTGCCGTCTGATTTTTCTGTTTCCAGATTTTCGATTGAGTTTGCAGCTGTGGGGGGTAGAAATCCTATTTTTTTTTAATTGCGACCTCATTTTTTATCACATGAGACGAGTATTCTTCCAATAAAAATCATGTTTATAAATTCTGCTGCAAATTTATAAGTGCTCTCGGAAATCGAGAATTGTATCCATGTAATAGGATTTCGCATCTTCATATAGCATGCACCTCAAATGCAAAGCTTCACTCGGTACACGATGAATCGGCAACTTGTTACTTATTTGTGAACACAAAACTGGTTGGAATTAAAATTACACTCAGAACGTGAAAATGTTTCTTCTTTGATACTGGCAGTACGTAAATAGTCTGCAACCAGAATTTTATAAGTGCACTTCGAATAAGAGAACGTTTTCCTTCGAAATGTGTCAGCAGATGAATACACAACTGGAATCTTACATTCTGAACAGAAAACTGGTTTAAATTAAATCTATGTGCAAAAAAAAATTAAAACTTCACTCAGAACATGAAAATGTTTTCTCTTTGATTCTGGCAGCACATACATGGTCTGCAACTTTTAATTTTATTACTGCACCACGAATATGGGAATGTTCTACTTCGAAATATTACAATAGAAATTGAATCTGTCATTTAAATCTGTGTGCGGCGAATTAAAACTACACTAAGATGAAAATGGTTTTTCTTTATTCTGGCGCCACATATATAGTCAGCAACCAGAATTTTGTAACTGCACATCGAATAAGAGAATGTTTTCATTCGAAATGTGTCAGCAGATGAATCCGCAGCTGGAATTTTACATTCTGATCACAAAACTGGTTTTAAATTAAATAAAATTCGTATCGCCTTCAAGTTAAAACTCAGACTGACTGACTCGTAAATAAACCAAACCACTCACTTGAAACTAGATCGATCTTCGGGCTTTTGAAGGGGCAATTTTTGACAATATTTCACCATGAACATGCAATAATTTGACGATTTTTTTTCTATGGAGACTTGTGATATCACACACCATAGATGAGAATAGAGTGAACAATAAAAAAGGCGCGACCATTGACAATATATGCTACAAATAAATAATAAAAAGGGGCATGAAAAATGGGCGGTCTTATTGAGGCCTGATTGAGGATCAACTAAAACAAAAACTGTGAACAGATCTATTTAATTTGGCAAATTTTTCTCAAGATCGACTCAAAAAGCACTCGCGATCGACCGTTTGAGCACCCCTGATCTATAATGATTTTTTTGATTTATATTATGATTTTTTAAACTCTTCACGATTGTTATTTTTAAATTTATACATGATTTTTTTTTTAACCTACTTATTATTTACAATAGCCGTTATTACTAACTTACACGATCTTTTAAAATTTACTAATTGAGTTAGAACTCCATCACCAAACACAAGAGCATTGTCTCTTTATGGTGAGGAAAGGCAATTTTTTATTTTTTGTTAAAACCTTATGTAACTATGTAACTTTATATGTATTTTTAATCAGCATTGCCAATAAAGAAAATAAAAAAAGAAATTACGACAGCTGTTTTTTTTTTGAAACGGAATGTGCGTTTAGCAACAGCTTGGGCATTCTTGGCTGAGATGTAATAAAATTATTCATAGTCATCTGTTGGCAGTATGTCTTATTGGCCGCTTTCCTCTCAAAATTTGAAGGGTCAGGGGGAGCAGGATCAGGGGGTTTCTTCCCCATGGCAAAGGCCATTGGGGCAAAAGGATATAAAACAAAAATAAAATAACACTTACTGGACTTGGTCAGCAATAAACGAACTCAAAAAAGGACAAAAAACTAAAAATAAAACTGACTAAATGCCAAAAATTCGATTTTTCGTATTAAAACGATAAAAACGCAACAGTGTTTTTCAACTTTCTAAATTCGAATGCTTGGTTTGACTTTTTGACAGATGTTTTGAAGAGAACCCCGTACATTTTAGAAGTCGGTACATGTTTTAGAAGTATAATGGTTATGGTGATGATTTTAACAAAATCAAATTTTATAATATTCTTATTATTATTATAATTTACAAGTACAAGTATATAACATTGGATTGAGTAATATGTTGTACATTATAATGATTTATGATCAATAAGATGGATCAAGGAAAAAAATATTTATGAGATGTAATATTTTTGGTATGCCTCGTTATTCTCCTATGCCATTCGTGTGGAAAACGTTCTTTTTTTTAAAAATGATTTTCAGCTATGTAATTATCGTTTTTTCGCACATATAAAATTATGTCCTGTCTTTCCGGTTTATAAAAAATGGTCTGATTTTTCAAATTGAAATTTTCAAAAAATCCCCAGGGTTTCAAAAATACGATTAAAAAAAAAAACGGAATGTCTTAGAATATTTGTCTTTGAAGAATTTATAAGTAGATCGCTACCTCAAGGCTCAGCTGAAAATACAGTTTTGTGATTGTGATCTTGATTTGTTTTGACCTTTTTTACAAATACAACTAGTTGGTTCCCGGCATGCGTTGCTATGCCATTCAAATAAATAAATTGTTTCTCCCTGCATGTCCATTCTCATGCGTCCTCGTTCCCCTCCTGCGTTTTCCTTCCCCGCCTTCCCCCTCCCTCGTCACCCTTCTCGCGAACCCCACATCCCTCGTTACCCCCCTGCCACTAAAATATATGAAATATGAACATTTTCAAACCACCAAACATAGTAATTTTTGCACCAAATGTATTAATTTTTTTATACAAATTTCATAATGCAAGAGCTTACCATTATATTTAGAAGTACTCTTCTGCTATGCAGTATTCTGTAAAAATTACTTTCCGAGATTTTTGGGCCCAAACATACGGAACCTAAATTTTTATTTTTTTATACAAATTTCTTAACGCCAGAGTTTAAAATTATACATATTCAGAAATACTCTTCTGCTAAAATACAATGTTCTGTAAAATT
The DNA here is from genome assembly GCA_929108145.2 of Limnephilus rhombicus. Taxonomy (NCBI): domain Eukaryota; kingdom Metazoa; phylum Arthropoda; class Insecta; order Trichoptera; family Limnephilidae; genus Limnephilus; species Limnephilus rhombicus. The sequence continues at coordinate 18,303,159 of OV815278.1, read as the reverse complement.
TTGAGTCAATCCATCAATTACTTTCCGAGATTTCCGAACCTAAACATACGGAACATACATTTTTATTTTTTCATACAAATTTCATAAGGCTATAGCTTACCATTACATATAGAAACACTATTCTGCTGAAAAGCAATGTTCTGTAAAAAATTGAGTCAATCCCCCAACTACTTTCCGAGATTTGCGAATGCAAACACACGAAACCTAAATTTTTATATACATACATACAGTGAAATCCTCTTAAGAAGTTTCGTGGCTTAAGAAGTTTGATTTTTTCGGTCCCTTGGAAAACTTTTTAACCCTTCAGAAATTTGACATATTTTTTCAGATGGTCAAAATATTTCCACTTTACAATAAAATGAAATATTTCTGAAAATATCCCAAAACTAAAAACTGTTTATGAAAGGTGATGAAATACGCTTTAAAATGTTATAATTTAAAATAAACACGTAATTTTTGAAATATAAAAATTTATGATGATAACGAAAAAATATATAAACACGTACACATTTTATTAGACAAATGTATTATACACGTTATTGTAACCTCACTTTTTGTCTTTTCATACGAAAATAATTAATAAAAAATTCTCAAAGTTTAAATTTTTTTTTTCAAATTGCAATTCAAAACTTTATTTTCATAAAGGTGTACATTTTACTTCTTTGGTAGTTATTTTTTTTTTTACTGTAAAGCGTAGTTTTTTGCCTTTCTAACACCATTCAAAATATATTACCCACTCTAATAATAAGGGAGTAACAGCAATTTATTTGAGACATGTGAGCTGGGAAAAATGTGGTCTCCTGCCATTCAATGGGGTTTCAATGTATATACAGCTTGTCAAATAAGAGTAGAAATATATGAGGGCGCCACTGTTGATCAAATGGCAATACTAAACACATAACTCATGGTGTTAAAGTAAAGCTGTGTAACTTACATTTTTATAAAAAATTAAAAAGGCATAATAGTGGAAAAAATATTTTTTCATTGCAGTATAGATACCCGCCGATCTCAAAATTAGAATTGCGTAAAGATATATTATTATTACACCTTTGCAATTTTGTGTTAACCTAATGAAGAATAACTATAATGTAATAAAATATAAAGCACAGTTTAGAAATTGCTCACATTTATTTAATATTAGATAAAGTACCTAGCGCGTTGCCTGGGCTTTAGATCATGTCTCTAATTTTAGATCTGAATATATTTAACTCATTCAGATCTAACAGTAGTGTAACTAAACTCACCATTAGTGATTCTTCTTTTCTATCTATTGTTAAATTAAAATTTATGTTAAATTAAATTAAAGCAAATCGCTTTATAAATCACCTTTTAATCAAATTTATGTCATGAAGAAAAAATGTTTTTTAAAATGTGGTTTACTGTGTTCTATACATTCAGTGTCAGTGCACTTCAAAAAAATATTTGACAGTTAAATTGGTGTTGTCAGTCTACAAATTTAGTAGTTCAAGTTTTTATATTTTCTACTCTTATTTGACAGACTATAGATGGGCTTATTTAAAACTCTCTTTTTCTGTTTTATACGCAGAGTAGTGAGGTTCCTTCCGAACGATCAGAGGGGACCAAAGATATTGAAATATAAGTAGATGTGCTATCTGCTGTTTTTACTATGTGGGTCTGCGCTTTCGGGTGTCGCCGATATTGTTTACCAATTAACAAATAAACTAAAAGAACAAATAATTAACGAATAAACCAAACAAACGTTAAACTAAATGAACGAATTCTTTCCTTATTGAAAATATATTGTTAACCAATATTAATGCACATTTTCAAAAAATCAACGAAATGAACAAATTCTTTTTGTATGAAAACTACGCTAATTAGCGCGTAGTCCGGCGACAGTTGCGCGGACACCATAGCATATCTCTTCTGTATTTGAATATCTTTGGAGGGGACCATGCCCATTCTACTTGGGTGGAAATTGAAAAGTGAAAGTCTTCATGTAAATTGTTTCTATGTAAATAATCGCAGATCCATTTTGTGTTTTATCGAAGTGACCTGAAATCTTACCATATATTAAGAGAAATGTTTTTCTCGAGTTTTATTATACTTCCATAAAGTTAAATAAGTGACCTTCACAACAAAAAAATAATTGTAGTGTAAATAATACAGTAGGTACCTACTACAGCTCTGAAAATAGGAAATTTTTAAATTACCCTGCAGATATTAAGAGTTAGTTGGTGGGTGAGGGAGGGGGGGGGGGGGGGTGGTGTCATGGACCTTGCACCTTGTCATGGACCTACATATCTACCCATAGTAAACTAACGAAGAATACTGATTGCAGTTTCCTTATTTATATTGATATCAAATAATTATAGTACAGTATCTTACATAAATATTCATGCTAATATCAACATTCAGATAATTAAAGTAATGATAGCTTCAGACCTTATTTGTAGTCTGCAGTCCTTAATCTAAATTAAATAATACACATAAATAATTGAAAGTATTCAGTTCTTATCTGTTATTGAAAATACTACTATTTGAATTATTAATCAATACGTCTAAAGAGTCTTACACAACAGTTAACATAAATTTACGAGAACATCTTCTCAGTACAGCGTCAAATCAGAAGCAGTTCGGTTCAGTCGTATTAACAATTATTATAACCATGTTAAAATTACTTGTGATCAAATGTAAAATTAAGTGATTAATTGTAAATTATAAATTTAACCCATAAATAAAACAACTCAACAATAAAACTTATTCCATTTTTATTCAAACAGGCCCATAACAGTGGGGGAGAGGGTTAGAAGAAAGAATCAAATGATTTTCAATAAAGGTAATTTATTAGAGCAAACATAATCACCAAACAATGGACACTGCCACAAAACATTACACTATTATTGTTAAAATTCATAAACAATATTGAAAGAAACAATGTGCAAAAGTAACTTCAAATTTATTTTGAAAGTCCTTCAGACAGCAGAAAGCTATTTCTTTGTAATTCTTTGCTTGCAATGCATCCATTAATTTTTCATCACATAAAAATCATTCCTTCTCAAGCTTCTTAAAATTTGTGAGTCTAAACTAATATAAAACATTGATAAGGTACTACAAAAAATACTAGGTATAGCGAATATTAAAAAAAACTACATTGATAGCTTTAATTTATAAAAAAAATACAGAAATTCACAGCTGAGATTACCACAGCTATTCACTGCAGCGATTATAACAAAAATTTATAATTCTAAAGCCTCCCAGCGTCTGTTGAAATTTCTGAGACACCGGGAGACTAAATTTAGAGAAGAACACAATGTTGTTGCACCTTCACGTAACACCTAGTATAGAATGGTAACAATAAGGGAGACTCGGTGCGGATCCAAGCGAGCACCAGAGGAAGGAGGGAGTCTGGCTAGTCAAGGAGAGCATCATTCACTGATATATCGCATGAAATTCAGCAGTCAATGATAAAGACCTCAAAACGATGCGGAGTAGCCACAAACTATAAACGCTTCACACAAGCATATCACATATAGCGTATATAATGCATATAACAAGAGAGGCTAGGTATTATTCTTTATGCTCAGTTTTACTATGAAATCTTTATGATGCTTATATAAATTGACATTCCTTTATTAAGTGCAGAGGGAATTATATAACATATGAATGTTATGATACGGCCAGTGTGGCCATATCAACTTCCAACTTCAAATGTTTGGACGATCGTGTAGAGGGGTAATTCGTGCGTTGGAAGTTCGAGTTGGAAGGTTGGAGTTTGAGTTGGCCCTGGATCGCCCCCCGAGTTGGCCCAACACATCACATTATAACGGGAGGGTTGTATAAAAATGGTTTGAAATTATTCTTTTTTAGCTTCACGAATCGAAATCAATATTATGGAAACCGAAGAACCGCTTGCACAATTGTAGGCAACTGATAAGGTGTGGCGCCGAATCAGCTGTTCGCCATTTTGGAGTTCGGAGTTGGAGGGTTGGCTGCAGCCGCCACACGATCGGCCAACCTTCCTACTCCAAACTAAGTTCGGAGTTGGAAGTTTGGCTTTGGTGTAGTTGTAGCATTAGCATTTTTACAGCTAAGTGTTCGATATAAAATCATAATTTACGAGTAAAAAGCAGCTAAACATTTAAAACTACAGCACTGTAATTGGACGACCTTTCGAAAAAGAGTAAAGAAATTGATGAAGAGAAGACTGATATTATATTCCTGATATTATGTTCTTAAAATGTTTGTTCAAACAAATATCGTGTTTATTTTTTATGTACATTAAGTAGTCAGACACGTTGCATAATTAGACAAACAAGTTCCTCTTCATTGCGTCCAATCAGAAGGCTCATACTGTACATTACATCAGTCGTCAATTATCAAAAAGCCGGCAAGATACTTTTGGCTGATGTTTTACAATTACCAGTTCTTTGTTTTTAGTACAATAATTAGATATAACTATACAATTACATTATGCACTACAAATAGGTACATGATGCGATATTATAAGCAAAAATGCATCGTTTAAATTTATGTTGACAGTCTCAACAGACAAGGTCGTCATGTTGTGGTCAATTATATTCGGGATTAATTGGTAGTGGAGGGTGACACGAAAAATGTAAAAATGCAGTTAGATCCTAACTAAGTCCAAATCTAGAATTAAGTTGGTGATGTAAAACCACGCCTCACTATTCTACACATCAAAATTATATTTTGAAGAATTATTTCTGTGAAATTTAACAAAACATTAGAGTACACAAACACGTAAAAATAATATTATTCAAAATGTCGACTTGATTGCCAAAGTGTGAATTGAAATGGCTAGAAATCACAGATATATTGATTACACACATTATTATTAATATTATACAACAAATTCATAAATAAATAAAATTATTTTTCATTAAAAACTAGATTCATCTAAAAATGTTTGATGTAAAATTTTACACGAATTCATCACTGCTAAAATTTAAAGTAGTATAAAAAATAGGTGACCGACAACTCAGAATGAATTCAACTCAACACCTGCTTTGAAAAGACAAGCGATGATAAAAAGGATATAAAAATTGGTTAAATAGGTCATGTTACGGGCTATATTTTGTTTTCATAACTTTTAATGTCTTTTCAGAGAGGTGTTGAGTTGAGCTGATTCTGAGTTGTCATGGAACCAAAAAATAATTCATTAATCACCAAAGATTACTGTAAACTGACTGCCATAAACCATAATAAAGGACATATTATTTTTTCTAAATATTGCTTTCAATTTACATAGAATTATGTAGATGAGGGGTACCTACTTGTGGCATTAGGGGAGATTGGATGATGAATGAATTGACTATATTATTTGCCTTAAAGGCAAAAAATGATTGCACAGAGTAAAAGAAATGGCCACATATAAATTTGGGAATACATAGAACATAAATATATCTGAATAATATGATAACAAAAATAAAAGATTTTCTTTTAATATAAAATACAACATCAGAATTAAGGTTTCCCAGATCTGCTTTTATAGATAGATTGTAAAACGCAAACAAAAAAGCATTTGTATTATAAAAAATCAAACGGAGTTAGTAATAAGAGACAGAACTCTTCATAAGAGTACTTTGGGGAGGAGGAGTGGCTCGAATGGGCAGAACATAGATTTCACTTATTCTGATTTGGTGCTACATGGAAACATATTTAACAAGTGAATTTACTGGTAGAATTCCAAACCAAAACCAAAATATTCAAATAGATACTAAAGAAAAGAAGACACAACCTTTAAAATAATAATTTAGCTGGACACACTTCTAAATTAAACATAATTCAAGTAGACAAGTGGATTACATTAGCTTAATCAGACAAAGTTGTGGGTGGCGGCTAGTTTAGTGAGATCTTTAGCTGGTTCCCAGTTATCGGGGCTGCTGGAGGCACCCGCTTTCCCGCAGTAGTTCTTCCTGACGCGGTACTTCTCCTTGGCGTTATCCGTGTACTTGACAAACTGCGCTATCTTGAGGCGCTTGGTGGCGGGCTTGGTAACCAGTTGGGCCGGCTGCTTCTGGTAGCTGGGCGGCTCCTTGCGCAGGCTCTTCAGCTTCTGCTTGGCGGGCTCCTTGGGGCTGCGCTTACGGCGCGTACCCTCTAGCAGACTCCTCACCGCGCCCTCGCCCTCCTCCAGCTGCTTGCCCTTGGGTCCCACCTGCAGTCTGCGGCTCGGGGACTTGTTCTTGAGGGGTGCCTTAGGGTGTTTGGCCACCGCAGGCTTCTTGATGGATATGAGGGACAAGTTCCTCTGCGTCTTTGAGGAGAAGGAGGGGTCGGAGTGCACTTTAGCCCGGGCCGACAGGAACTTGGCCGAGTGCACGCGGGTGGAGTGCGGGCGCGCCCCGGCAGCCAGGGTGATGGGTGGCAGGGGGGAGGCGGTGGCCAGAGGGGCCAAGGGGGCCAAGGGAGTGGGGGGACAGCCCGGGCGGCGCGAGGGACGGCAGGAGGGGCGCGGGGTGCGCGACGTCGAGGCTCGCGGGACAGTTATCTGCAAGTCCAAGGAAGCCTAGATAAGAATATTGAAAAAAAAATCCATCAAAATAAGTGGCACAATATACTATACACAATAATATAATACAATACATAACATCTCAAATATTTGTAAAACAACGCCATAAAATCTAGTTTTAGTATCATAAAGGGAATGTAAAAATGAAATAGTTTTGAATCTGTACTGGTCTTGTTATAGAAGTATAATGGAAATGTACATATATTATCATAATCAAATGACAATCTCAGTGGTGATGCGAAATATAATGACAGTCCACGGTAAATCTTTTCCTGGATTACTTTAACAAACATGTCCTGGGAAGGAAACAAACAAATATGTAATTATTTAACTAGCAGCAGGTAGAATAGAAACATATGGCACAAGAAAAAGGCACAAATAAATCATGCTTTATTTATTCAATTAATAAAAATGAAATATGGTAAATTAATAGATAAATTATGATGTAGGAATAAATACATAATAACGCCAGAAACGTTTCGAGGGCTGACAATTTTTTTATATTATTTATATTTTTAAATGATCCAGGGAAGCATAATAGCCATCAAAATTTTAATTTCAACATTAAAAAAATTATATTTTTCACATAAATTTCAAATTGTCATTCAGCATTCTATGAAAAAAAATTATGCAATTATTATTATTTTTTTTTTACATTAGCTCCACACACGACGCCTTGAGGAAAAAAATAGGCCCAATACTACCAATGGGGATACTGTGGGAGGGTGTTTTCAGGGAAAGGAAGGAAAAGGTAAGAGGGGTAAGTAGGAATTTGGGGTCAATGCGTCTAGGAGTGACTGACGTATGAATCCCTCCCTCACTCTGCGGTGCAAGGCGGCGGGTCGAGAGGGGCCGACTGGAGAGGTTAGGTCTCCCCAACCAATCTCTCCCGATCCGGCCCGCCACACGTGGGCAAACGCTTTACCACCAAGACCTAGACAAACCTCACCCCATAAACCTGCGCACCCCTGCCAAGTCACTAAACCCTATGGCAGGGGTCTTGGTTATCCAATAATTGGTTTCTGGGGTGGCAGTACTCATACTGGGAATATGATTGGGGGAATTTTGAAAGTAAGAATAAGTTGAATTAATGCAGAATCAAATTTTGGGATAGTTGGTCTTTAAATACCTGTCCTGATAATTCCGGGTCTTTTGTCAAATCTACGTGTATTCCAAAATATTAAAATACTTTTCAAACTACTGCATTATGCACATAATGTTGTGAAAAGCGATGCAAGTAAATAAATAGCACACTGTTAGTCTTGTATCGAGAGATTAGGTACAGAAAAGTAGATGGCTGATATTCAATGAACATGAAGATGCGATGATTGAGAGAAGCATCGTACATCTTACCGTGGTGGAAATATTAAAAAACATTGAGTTTTAGAATTTTGTCTTCTGGATTTGGGCAAGAAATTTTGATTTTCACTGAAATTAAGAGCAAAACAAAAATGTAATTTCCAGGCAAGAGAAAAGAAAAAGAGTGGTTTATTTTGGTGTGATGATCAGAAATGTGGTCAGTGTTAACCCATTGAGTACTTAACATAAGAGAGTATGGGAATAATTATTTGGTCCTTGAAAACTCATAAAAGATATAACAAATAGAGTATGTGTTGATATCAGCCCCGGATCTAGGTGGGGGCAAACCGGGGTGCCTGACCCGGGCGGCAAATTTAGGGGGCACCAAAATCATAATTTATGTTTGATTGAAAAAAAAAACCTGATTCACAAAGCACCTGGCATCCAGCACACGTTGTTCTATCGATTATTCATTTGATTTTAAAACGGCCCTAAGTTGATTTATGAACGTGTCCTGAGGCGATTTTGAACACATGCATTGTGTATGTGATGTCTCTGCCAGGGGAATCTAACTAGGGGCTACACGAGCTGAGCCAAATAAACCCGAGCGGTCGAACGTCAAGTAAAGTGACGATCATTTGAAGATTGTTTATTTATTTGAAGGTTGTGCTGTGCACAATAAACATTAAGATGATTAAGCTCTTCTTGTATGCGGGTACAGTCGTTGGTGCACGTGACAGGGGAAAATATTTTCAAGTCATCTGCGTATAACAACGTCCTGGAGTGGTGAAAACATTTTCCAATGTCATTAATATGTTAAAGAGTAATGGTCCCAATAATGAACCTTGGGGTACTCCTGACGGTACCGTTACCCAACCCTTACGAGAGGGGGCGCCACTCATCGAGAGGGGGCGTCACTATCAAGGTTCTGCCCCGGTTTGAAAAAGTCGTAGATCCGGGGCTGGTTGATATGCAATGGATTAACAGATCTTTTGTTTCCAATGTAAGTATTGGTGTAAGACAGTGTTGGAGAGTTTCAAGAAAAAGATGTGCAATAGAGAAGAGTGTATTAATGACATCTATGTATTTGCAAAAGTCTAGTTTTTATGTGTGCGAGAAATTAAAAATGCGCATATAAATAAATAATAGATAGGTGCGTACATAAAATAGCAACAAGAGCATAATTTATATAATATTATTTAGTGTTGGTGCAAGATCATCTTCGCATACGGCTTACCTTTTTCCAAGACAGAAATGAAGTAGATACTCATTTAAAAATTTCATGCAGCTATGAAATTAATTAATTAATAAAGATTAAGTTTTGTTGCAGTTCCAGACAGGAAACGAAGAACTCCAATTAGACAAATGGAGAATTGAAGATTTGTAGGTTTATCACTGTTGTCAAATGTCTTTTTAAAATGGTGTGACAAACTCCATGATGAATTCCATAAAATATTGTATTATATATATACAAAGATACAGAATTGAAAAGAGGGTTACTAAGACAGGGTTTGAAACTAATTCCGTCCGATTCATAATCAAGCATCTCCACTGGGCTATTATTCAACTAAATTTAAAAAAAAAATGTACATAAGCACATCTCTGACCGCCACATACCAGTTTCACAAAGAGCTTAAATTTGGGCATTTTCAAACCACTATGTACATATGATAACCATCAAATCAACGTTCAGCCCTATTTTGAAATTTTGACATTTAATGTCAATTCTCAGCCCGTTTCAGCTTTTGATCAGAACAAGCTAAGAAACGGTGTTAAACGGGATCATTCAAATGAAAAAAATGGCAGAGCCATCGATTTGACGATGGAATGTGTTGAATTTTGAAAGAATTTAAGAGAATCAAAAGTTTGTCTCTGGATATATTTATGAACCGTGTTGTAGTAGCCTGGGAATGGTAGATTGGCAGGTGACAGGTGGCGGGTGGCAGAGGGTGAGAGGGTAAGAGAGGTACCTGTGATGGGCGCTGCTGGGACCGAAGCCACTCTCGCAGGCCGGCGAGGTTGCGATGTTCCGAGTTGGGCAGGCGGCTGTTGGGGTGGTGGCCCGTGAGGTCCAACACGGAGGCTCCCAGGGTCTTACCCACCTGATGGAGAAGCTCAACATTATGTGGGTGTACGTTAAATGAAGTGTAACATGAGGTGATTTATCACAAAAATTGAGCTGTATCAATAAATTGTTATTTATGATTACATTAATGCGAGATCAATTGCCAATAAACACGAAGACATTGTGGATCTGATAACTAGCAAAGGTATTCACATTTTGGCGCTATCGGAGACTTGGCATGAAAATGCTGACTCCTACTCCATCAAAACCCTTCGGTCAAGTGGGTTCTCGGTGTATGAAGCTGCAAGGCCGATAAAATCCGACACAAGTAATATTAATTTTACGAATCACGGGGGAGTTGCAATTGTAGCGCAAAATGGTATTCGCTTAGACAGTATAGGGATACGTCAGGTATATACCACTTTTGAGTTTGTGGGCTGCAAGGCTTCCGCTAATGGCGCATCCCTCGTGATAATTTCCATCTACCGTCCCGGGTCATGTGCAGCCACTGCAATTTTTTTCAATGAATTTAGATCTCTCCTAGAGTGCACCTCTAACTATAATTGCGACGTTATTATTCTGGGAGACGTAAATATTCACTTGGAAAAGAAAATCAATCCCTTGGCCCTAAAATTCAACAAAATTCTACGTGACTTCGGCTGCGACCAGTGGGTGAACTCACCTACTCATGACGCGGGGGGTACACTTGATGTAATCATTTCCCGGGTAGGGTTTCCCCCAAATAGCGTAAATGTTACTGACATTGGACTATCGGATCATCGTCTCGTCACATCCGAGTTTGCCTTCGATCCTCCAAAATTAGAGTTCAAATCCGTTGTCTCCAGAAATTGGAGAGAATTCGACTTCGAGGCATTTTGCAGTGATTTGAAAGCGTCGCCTCTCTGTGATAAGGAAGAGTATAACGAGATCCAAGCAGAAGAGTTAGTAACTCTATATAATTCTACGCTACGGTCATTACTCGATAAAAATGCTCCTTTCACAGAGAAGGTCTGCCGCATTAGGAATTGCAGCAAATGGTTCGATGATGAATGTCTTAAAAAGAAGAGGGAAATGCGGAAATTTGAGAGGATTTACAGACGAAACCCGACTTTCAGCAATCGGCAGCTTTGGATTACCAAGCAAAAAGTTTACAAGGAAGAAGTCACACAGAAGAAATCTAACTTTTGGTGTGAGCAAATTGAGACAGAAAAGGACCCTCGAAAACTTTGGCAAAACATAAGGACTCTGTCTGGAGAGAGCAACAATAAGGTTGATTCCTCTCTTGAAGCAAACAGCCTCGCAACATACTTCAGAAGTAAGGTTGAACAAATTCAGGCCCTCAGTGTGGTAGGATCGTCTTCTATCGCAGCATCAAGTCCGCTCTCCGGTGACTTCTCTACTTTTGCAGCAGTAACGGAAGAAGATGTCACGCGTGCTATAAAGTCTTGCCCTAACAAGCAATGTACTCAAGACCCCATACCTACCTGGCTCTTAAAACAATGTCTTCCGGATATAGCGCCTGTAATTACCGCAATTATCCAGAAGTCATTAGTAAATTCACTTGTACCGGGAACACTCAAGAAATCAATAATAACTCCGATTCTAAAAAAACAAAATCTTGATACTGACAATACGGATAATTACAGGCCAATATCCAATCTACCATTCCTTTCTAAACTGCTTGAGAAAATCGTTGCCAAACAATTGGTGGGGTACTTGAACTCCGCCGGTCTATTTGCCAAAAATCAATCCGCTTATCGACAGTTTCATTCAACGGAAACTGTTCTTCTGCGGTTAATTTCAGACTTGATCATCGGGATGGAAGCAGGTAAGTTGGGTTTGGTATCTGTTCTTGACATGAGTGCGGCATTTGACACGGTAGATCATAGTATTTTATTAAATGTGCTTGAAACCGAATTTGGCGTTCGAGGTGATGTTCTCCAATGGATGAAATCATACCTGTCTGGACGAGTAGCCTCAGTAATTTTCAATAATTCTACTTCACCTGAAACTCCCATAGAATGTGGAGTTCCCCAGGGTTCTGTCTTGGGTCCCATTCTTTTCATTCTCTATACGAATCGCCTCGAGAAACTCATTCAATCAGCTGGCTTTGAATCACAAGGCTATGCAGACGATCGTTTCATTTTCAAGTTTTGTTCCCCGGATGAAAAAGACGTCCTTAAAAACGAGGTGGTTAGTTTTATTAACACAGTCTCAAGTTGGATGTCTGTCAATAAACTCAAACTTAATCCGACCAAGACGGAATTTATTTGGATAGCTTCTCCTGGAAGGCAAGCCCTCATCGACTCTAATCCAATCCATATTCAGGGCACAGATATAATCCCTTCTACAGAAATAAAGTTTCTAGGTTTCACTATAGACAATAGTCTTTCTCTTGAATCACAAATTTCAAAATCTGTAAGTTCAGGCTTTTTCCATCTAAGGCAGATAAAATCAATCAGGCGTTGCCTTCCCTCTGATGGAGCAAAGTCACTCATAAATTCGTTCGTTGTCTCACGTATGGACTATTGTAATAGTGCGTATGCTGGCTTGCCTAAAAAACAATTCAATAGAATCCAGTCCGTTTTTAATGCTGCGGCGAGAATGATTTTTGGTGAATCTAAGTATTGCCGTATAACCCCGCTTCTAAAGGATCTTCATTGGCTTCGATGCCCTGAAAGAATAGAGTTCAAGATCTGCTTAATGACCTTCAAAGCATTGCAAGGAATGGCGCCAGCCTATATATCGGAACTATGTGTCCGACAAAACTTAAGCGATAGGCAGCTTACTCTAAGGTCAGCAGATCAAGATGTTACTAATCGTTTAATCGAGCTTTCTAGGTCAAATCGAGCCGTTTACTATGATCGATCTTTTCGTGTAACTAGCCCGCTCATTTGGAACAAACTTCCCTCAGCTCTTACTAATATCCAGAACTTGGCTGAATTCAAAAGAGCTTTAAAAACAAACTTATTTAAAAAATCATACCTTTCATGAATTTTAACTCCTTTTCAATCTACTATAATAAGCCATGTTCCTCAAGTTTCTGGAAATTGTTTGGTTTCGATTACCTCTTTACTATAGTTTTATGTGCACTCTGAATTTGTATTATTTCTAAATGTTAACTGCCTCCTGTTCTATATAATTTAGTTTAAATGATTCTTGTTGAGTGGCACAGTGATGGTTTATCATTATATATTGTCCTGTGCCAAAACAGCACTCACTATTGTTGTTAATATTGTTCTTTAGGAATTGCTTTGTATATTTTTGTATATTCGTTATTTCACATTATTTAATTAATATTTTAAGGACTCGTAAGGAACACTGTAGGTTAATTTTAAGTTTATTATAATTAAGCGCACTTGAAGTGAAACATCACAAAACTGCGCTATATAAATACTACGTTATTATTATTATTATTATTAAGACTAACTTATCCACTGGAGCGATTTCGGTCGAAAAATGGATCACTTTTATTTTTCTGCGATTGATTTCGGTCCAAAAATGGACCACATTTTCCTACCATTCGTAAAACATTTATTGTAATTATTTAAAACAAACACGAAGCACAATGTTAAATAAAAATTTAAAAATATTTTTTTCCCGCCGAATTTTTGAACAGCTGTTTACGGATAAAATTAAGTCCTTTTTCCATAGATATGCACCTTTAATTGTCAAGTATACCACAGACAACGTACAGAAACCGAAAATATTCTATGTTGACCCGAATAAGTATCCCTCACAGCAGTTTCAAGTAAAAAAACACCCAGGATTCGCGCGATTATAAACTTTACGATTTTTGAATATTTTTTTCATAAATCCTACAAATATGAAATAAACGGTAAAATATAGGTTAATTCATTGGCTATTATATAGACTGTAATAAGTTTTTATGTCTCCATGTCAAAATTCGAAGGTATGATTTTTTTAATGTTGATGAAAAATTTAAAAAATGACCTTCTGGGAAATCTCAAGCAATCGAAGCAAATTTATTTATTTCGCGTGATCGCTCCAGTGGTTTGAAGTTTTAGGCTTCAAAGTAAAATTAATAGTGAAAAATAATATAAATAGTGAGGAACTTCAGTGTAAAATATTATGGCTTAACCACTAAGACTAATATGATCACTTGAAACGTATCATGTTCGTATAAAATGTAACCTTGCGGCAGAGCAGAGACCAGGGTCTCTATTCTCCAAGCGTCGTCGCTCGTAATCGCCGTCGAAAGTACGTCCGTTGGTCGACTTGGTTATTCTTGAGCTTGGTCGAAGGAACATTCTTAGACGCAAAACGTCAAAAGTCATTCCACACAACAACGAGTGGGGTATACCAGTCGAAACGAGCAGCGAGTGGTAGGTTGTTAGCGTATCTACGCAATTAGCTGTCAAAATCTGGCATTATTGTTTTCCCGCGCGAACTTTCGCACCCGCAGAGACATCGTCTATTTTTGTAAAGTCATTTTGCAATTTTAGAATGGCTGATTTACCGGCGATGTTGGCTTGATTAACCATGTCGACTGTCAAGAAACAACTGTTTCGAGACTGACAAGAATGTTTCGTCAGATCAATTCGATTATTTATCAATGCATGTTTGGTGCTTCACAAAATGTGTGTAAAAGATAAATTTGATCTTCCAGAATACCTGACCGATCATAATCTAGATTTAGGGCTGATTGCTGGAGGAATGGCTCCACTTGAGCCCGAGGCTGTTTAGAAACCCAGATTTAGTGGCTGGTAGAAGATTTAGTGGCTGGTAGAGCTGTTCGAAATAGGATAGTTCAAAATTATTTCTGTGTTTATACTAAGTACCTAGTCTTTTTATCCTTTTGTTATTCTGTTCACTGTACATCATTTGTAAAGTGTCTAGATCATATTATTAAATGATATTAGCCACACACAAATAATGAGTGGTGAGGTGAGGGGTGAGGCTACATGAAGCTGCGTTATAACAAACACTTCAAATACAAATCGTTACAACAAATACTTCAATACCCATGATTTTTTTTTTACATTACTTAACTCCACACAGGAGGCCCTGAGGAAAATAATTTCCCTCAGGGCCTATGTCATCTGGGATGCTGTGTGGAGGGTTTTTTGAGGAGAGGAAGGAATGAACATTGGTCTTGAAGAGACCCATGTTGTAGGAAGGATGAAACCCAGAGGCGGGCAAATCGTTCCACAGCCGAGCTGTTAAACACAAGAACGAGTCGAAGAAGCGACCCGTTCTCATGTGACAAGTGTCAACCGTGTACATTATGTTGGGCACGCGTTTGGCATGTTTCCCGACTATGAAAAACTAAAGGTTGCAATCCATCTGTTAAGATGGGAGAACCTATTAAGCGGACCGCCCGTTTTTGCACAGAGTCGAGGGTATTTTGGAGCTCCAGACCAGAGGTGGCTGCCAAATTCAACCGTGGGGCGCACTTGTGATTTGTGCAGGGTTAGCAGTTGTGTACTATTAAAGTATCTGCGGGCTCTGTACAGTACCCCCAGTTTTTTTATTATTATAAGTAATTTTGAAAGCATCACCTTATTTTGGTTGCAAGCCAACTGATTTATTTAAGGCCAACAAAATACCATCTAAGTTGTTGCTGTACAAAATAATAAGCCCCATCACCAACGGTAGACGCCAGACTCTTGTGGGTGGGTCTCGCCCCATGTGCAGTATATTCGTGTAATTTGAAAAGTGAATTTCAACAAGGTTTTATATATTTTGTGATAATATAGTGATGTAAAATGTAAGAAAACAATGGTGTGATCATAAAAAATGTATTTAATATTAAGTATATTATAATTATTATCAAGTAATATAGAAACAAGACAGTTTTCAATGTACAATGTCAATATATTTTGTAAAACAAGCTAAAAATAAAGAATTAGTACACTGATGAAATAATCAAGTATGATATTTTCTAGTAAATTAAAAAACAACTCTGGTGTTAAGTAGTAAAACATTATATTTATCCATGATAGAAATAAAACACTCTCATTCATTACGCTGATACGATGATAATGAAAACATTATATTTATCCACGATAAAATTAAAATGCTACTAATAAATAGCATCACAATTTTAATCACATGGCGCAGAAAACATTACAGTTTCAGTTGTTCAATTACAATTATTATTTCAACACATTTTGTGTTATAAGCTAAAGAATGATAAACAAGTCTGATATTGTCTATTAAATATCTTCATTGTTAAATTTAAATTAAAACATTATATTTATCCACGATAAAACTAAAAATCTTCTAAATATTTTAGTTATTAGTTTTGGGGTGTTATGCCGTGTTGCGCTACCTCCTTCTTTAGCCAACGTTTCGGACAGCGTTTCATTATCAGGGCAGATATGTCTAATCTGCCGGCTCTGCCCTGATGATGGACACTGCAACGCTGTCCGAAACGTTGGCTAAAGGAGGTAGCGCAAAGCGTAACACCCCAAAAACTAATAATGAAAATACTTTTGCCCGTGAAAATCTAAAAACGTATCTGCTTCTAGATAGTATGCTTGAAAATGGCTTTAGCCGTGTTTGGTGACCAGATCTGAATAGCCAGGTACTTCCCAACCTTCCTCTTCCCCAACTCCTTCCCCTCCCCACTACCTTCAGCCTCACAACATACCCCAATTGGGGATGCCATAGTCTCACTGGCTCCAGGCGGGAGCAGTTGAGATTCTTGTGCGGCATTCACTGTAAAAAAAAAAAAAAAAAAGTATCCCAATTTTTATCGTATAACACAGAAAACATTACAGTTTCAGTTGTTTAATTACAATTGTAATTATTTCAACATATTTTGTATTATAAGCTAAAGAATAAGAAACAAGTCTGATATTGCCTATTAAATATTATCTTCAATGTTAAATTTAAAGAAAAATATTATATTTATCCACGATAAAACTAAAACTAACAACTGTAATTACAATTGAAATTATTTCAACATATTTTGTATTATAAGCTGAAGAAGAATACATGTACTGACAATAAAGTAAGATTTTGGTTTTAATTAAATTTAAAATGAGGGTATTGAAGAGATTCAGTACACCTCGGAGTCTGTACGGGTGGAGGCTCAATGGTAGGGGGTTCCACAAGGGGAGGTGTGGCAAGAGCACCTCCAGGGCACCTCGGCAGACTGTCAGCTGCTGCAGCCAGCAACAGGCTGGGGTCTTCCGAGAAAGGAAAAGTCCAAGTTGATCTCCGTACAGCCCACACTGTAATCACACTGGGTTGACTGCTTGTAGTATCAGCCCATCACATCTGCTGCTGGCACCGCGTGCCGGTGGCGGTGGTCCGCCTCTAGTCTCGGCCGCAAGCCGCCTCAAGGAGGCATTCTTTATTCCGGCCTTTGAGCGTAAATCTTGCCATGCCTGAAAATATTTTTGAATCATATTAATTATTTACACTAAATATTAGTGAAAAGAGACTTTCTTATATCGTAGAGTATTCAAAAAGAAGGACAACGTCAAGATCACACAATTTTACTTGAATTTTGAAACGATTGGCTTTGAAGTAACGTAGCCCCATTATAATTCTTTTCAATATTGTGATATTTAACATACAAATTAAGACTTAAAACGAACATCATGTGAGCGATGAAGTCATAAGTGATGATACAAAAATATAAAAAATAGGTTAAGGGCTATTTCAAAATAATTTGTTTCATAGCTTTTAATGACTTCTTAAAGAGATGTAGTTGACTTCATTCTGAGTGAGCATCTTGTTCGTTTTGTTGAATAGAAATTCGTCATAGGCGGAGCTTCATCTGAACGAAGCGTTAGGATAACAAGTAGACATTTTAAATGTACTTTACACAAATTAATGGACATGAATAAATACTGACCTTTCTCCAGTGTTTGAATTCCGTCGAGATTCGCCGAAGGTGAGTGAAGACAAAAACTTTCCTCTCATTAAATCCATATCCGAACTTACTAATTCGATTATTAGCAGTTGCTTTTGACAGTTTGTAATTCATAAATAAACCAATCATTTGTATCCTGCAAACCTGTAACATACAAATAAAGACTTAGAATGAACACCATGTGAGCGATGAAGTCATAAGTGATGATACAAAAATATAGGTTAAGGGCTATTTCAAAATGATTTGTTTCATAGCTTTTAATGACTTCAAAGAGATGTAGTTGACTTCATTCTGAGTGAGCATCTTGTTCGTTTTGTTGAATAGAAATTCGTCAAAGGCGGAGCTTCATCCGAACGAAGCTTTAGGATAACAAGTAGACATTTTAAATGTACTTTACACACAAATTAATGGACATGAATAAATACTAACCTTTCTCCAGTGTTTGAATTCCGTCGAGATTCGCCGAAGGTGAGTGACGACAAAAAATTTCCGAACTTACTAATTCGATTATTAGAAATTGCTTTTGGCTGTTTGTAATGCATAAATAAACCAATCATTTGTATCCTGCAGCCATTTCAAATATTGTCAGCATATCAATTCATAAATATGCTAAACCCGACTAATATCAACTGTTTGACGTTTGACATTCACACCATAGAAATCTCAAAAACATCAAGAACATAGACAATATTCACAGGGCTGCCAATATAATCATCTCTTCGATCGTTCGACGTTCAAGAATACGTAAAATTGAAGGATTCGACAAAGTTGGTCGCGACGACGAGTAATTTTTGGTCGCTGCGAGGCGCATAACGAGTAACTTTTGATCGTTTGCTCGGGAATAGAGACCCAGATCTGAATAGCCAGGTACTTCCCAACCTTCCTCTTCCCCAACTCCTTCCCCTCCCCACTACCTTCAGCCTCACAACATACCCCAATTGGGGATGCCATAGTCTCACTGGCTCCAGGCGGGAGCAGTTGAGATTCTTGTGCGGCATTCACTGTAAAAAAAAAAAAAAAAAAGTATCCCAATTTTTATCGTATAACACAGAAAACATTACAGTTTCAGTTGTTTAATTACAATTGTAATTATTTCAACATATTTTGTATTATAAGCTAAAGAATAAGAAACAAGTCTGATATTGCCTATTAAATATTATCTTCAATGTTAAATTTAAAGAAAAATATTATATTTATCCACGATAAAACTAAAACTAACAACTGTAATTACAATTGAAATTATTTCAACATATTTTGTATTATAAGCTGAAGAAGAATACATGTACTGACAATAAAGTAAGATTTTGGTTTTAATTAAATTTAAAATGAGGGTATTGAAGAGATTCAGTACACCTCGGAGTCTGTACGGGTGGAGGCTCAATGGTAGGGGGTTCCACAAGGGGAGGTGTGGCAAGAGCACCTCCAGGGCACCTCGGCAGACTGTCAGCTGCTGCAGCCAGCAACAGGCTGGGGTCTTCCGAGAAAGGAAAAGTCCAAGTTGATCTCCGTACAGCCCACACTGTAATCACACTGGGTTGACTGCTTGTAGTATCAGCCCATCACATCTGCTGCTGGCACCGCGTGCCGGTGGCGGTGGTCCGCCTCTAGTCTCGGCCGCAAGCCGCCTCAAGGAGGCATTCTTTATTCCGGCCTTTGAGCGTAAATCTTGCCATGCCTGAAAATATTTTTGAATCATATTAATTATTTACACTAAATATTAGTGAAAAGAGACTTTCTTATATCGTAGAGTATTCAAAAAGAAGGACAACGTCAAGATCACACAATTTTACTTGAATTTTGAAACGATTGGCTTTGAAGTAACGTAGCCCCATTATAATTCTTTTCAATATTGTGATATTTAACATACAAATTAAGACTTAAAACGAACATCATGTGAGCGATGAAGTCATAAGTGATGATACAAAAATATAAAAAATAGGTTAAGGGCTATTTCAAAATAATTTGTTTCATAGCTTTTAATGACTTCTTAAAGAGATGTAGTTGACTTCATTCTGAGTGAGCATCTTGTTCGTTTTGTTGAATAGAAATTCGTCATAGGCGGAGCTTCATCTGAACGAAGCGTTAGGATAACAAGTAGACATTTTAAATGTACTTTACACAAATTAATGGACATGAATAAATACTGACCTTTCTCCAGTGTTTGAATTCCGTCGAGATTCGCCGAAGGTGAGTGAAGACAAAAACTTTCCTCTCATTAAATCCATATCCGAACTTACTAATTCGATTATTAGCAGTTGCTTTTGACAGTTTGTAATTCATAAATAAACCAATCATTTGTATCCTGCAAACCTGTAACATACAAATAAAGACTTAGAATGAACACCATGTGAGCGATGAAGTCATAAGTGATGATACAAAAATATAGGTTAAGGGCTATTTCAAAATGATTTGTTTCATAGCTTTTAATGACTTCAAAGAGATGTAGTTGACTTCATTCTGAGTGAGCATCTTGTTCGTTTTGTTGAATAGAAATTCGTCAAAGGCGGAGCTTCATCCGAACGAAGCTTTAGGATAACAAGTAGACATTTTAAATGTACTTTACACACAAATTAATGGACATGAATAAATACTAACCTTTCTCCAGTGTTTGAATTCCGTCGAGATTCGCCGAAGGTGAGTGACGACAAAAACTTTCCGAACTTACTAATTCGATTATTAGAAATTGCTTTTGGCTGTTTGTAATGCATAAATAAACCAATCATTTGTATCCTGCAGCCATTTCAAATATTGTCAGCATATCAATTCATAAATATGCTAAACCCGACTAATATCAACTGTTTGACGTTTGACATTCACACCATAGAAATCTCAAAAACATCAAGAACATAGACAATATTCACAGGGCTGCCAATATAATCATCTCTTCGATCGTTCGACGTTCAAGAATACGTAAAATTGAAGGATTCGACAAAGTTGGTCGCGACGACGAGTAATTTTTGGTCGCTGCGAGGCGCATAACGAGTAACTTTTGATCGTTTGCTCGGGAATAGAGACCCAGGGCTCAGGATAGTGGGCCAAGTAGTTATCTGTCATGTAGGTAGGGTTTTCAGTCAAATAAAAGAAGAGGAACTTTATAAAAATGTATTGAATCCAAACCAAAAAGCAACAAGGAAGTGTACAAACTTCGTACCAAGGTAACAAAAGGAAATATAAAAAAATACACATACCAGATGGACTCCTAATGGTCACGCTAAACTAACTATACGGAAATAACCCCGGTAGACGAACGCGATCTTGCTTCGCAGTGAGAAAACACGAGACGGGACGGGAACTCCAGTCTTCCCATATGGGAACGGCGCGGAATCCAGAGCACCAAGGTCGTCCTTCTAATTGGGCAGGAGGCCGCTATACCTCCAAGGAGCGCATTCAGCCACGGGCCATCTCGACGAACTCCAATCAAAAGGCACGTGGCCCCCAACAGTATCCAAGTCTGGCGTATTACGGTTAGCAGACCGTGACTTTGCGACGCGGGGTCGTGAAGGCATATTATAGTAGCCAACACCAGGAGCAATTCACTTCACGATTCCTTTTCCAGAAATAATTCCACAAAACGGCCAACCAGCCACATCGGAAAAAAGTGGGACTTTCACGTCATCCACTATAAATAACTCGTACACGAACCTCGCGTGTTACGTAAAAAACACCCCGCGTTCTTTTAGGTTTAAAATCGACTTAGATTCTCATGATTAAACGTAAATTTAAACACCAGGATGGTGAGTGACCAATTTCCGACCCAACTGCCCAAGTTGATCGGAAGGAAGTGCCCATAAACAAAAAGGAACTCTCTCTTTTCCAAAAATTACCAGTGTCCAAAAAAAACACCATAGACAAAATAACCACCTAAGCAAGAACTGCATTAGTCACATAATTATTTATGTGACACACTTTTCGGAACAACTTATACAACGTGTCCGGAAACTCGTAGTACAAGCGGAAAACTGGTGAATCTACATCACGTAGAGAACCCAAAAAAACTTATTTTTTTCGATCTCAGCATTTCCATTTTAATATTATTTTTTTTTCTATTTTCCATTTTTTCGGCAACTAAAGGGTTAAAAAAACTTTTGAGCCCGGTTTACCCTTCGATGCATTTTTCAAGACATTACACAGCTGAAATCAAACGCCTAGCGAACAATTTTTTCAAATTTAACCAAAAAAATTCCAACTTCGGATCCGATTTACTCGAAAACGAAAGCTCAAATCAAAAAAGTAATATCACAAATCAACTCCGAATGTGATGTAGATTTACCAGTTTCCCGCTTGTACTACGAGTTTCCGGACACCGTATATAGATGGTTGACCGGTCAGTGGTAGTAGTAGGAGATTTTCAAACATTGTTGGGTTATTCGTAAACCGAGAATGTTTGTCTTTCTTTAAAAAAAAAACGATTGGAAAGAGAAAATACCAAGCTGTACATTCAAATCTGAAAGTTAACCCCAAAATACTTAAAATATACACATTTATGAAACGAAAGTTTCCTACAGCAATTTAAAAAAAAATTATGAAACTTTGCGAATTTTTTATTAATTATTTTTCATGAAAAAACAAAAAACTGAAGTGATAATGAAGTATATAATACATTTGTACAATAAAATATGTGTTTTTATTTTTTTTTGGTTAAAACTTTATACATCTGAATCATTGATTTAGGTACTTAAAAATACGGTCGCAAATTCAGAACCTCCTCTATAGCTAAGTCCTTTAACACTGTACAAGCAAATTTTTTTACTTTACGATATTAGTAGAAGTTTTTCAAATATTGTCAGGTTATTTGTAAACTGGGAGTTAACCAAGTATAAAGTTATTATCTTACCTCTTCAAATAGTGGTGGAGTGTACTTGGGCGGGGACAGTGGGGCACTGGGTGTGGGCGGGTGGGGCTCCCTGTAGGGCGGGGGCAGAACGTTCACCAGCCGGCCCGTGTTGTAGTTGCACTCGAGCGTGTAGGAGCGCGTCAGGCCCGTGGCCTTCAGAACCGCTACGCGGCCAGAGCCCTCGCGTGACATACCGTCTCGCCGGTCCCTGCCAAACCAAACAAATATGTATGTGTTACGTACCTAGATGAGGTGTGATCTAAACCGATTTGAAAGAAAATGATATCATATATTTTTGAATGTAGCTATTACTTTGTGGTTATCCATTTTAGAAAAATGAAACAATATAACTTTGTATAAACCACTTATATAATTTGCAAAACCGACCGGTTTCGGAACAAACGTTCCTTCGTCAGGGAAAGCTTATACTAATTTGACAGTTTAGAACAATGTTTTATTATGGTAGGGGTGGAGCCGTTGTTACTTAATAATGTAGATTGGGTGGGTAGGTATTAGTGTAGAGTGGGTGGGTAGGGGAACAAATCCATGATTGGGCTATATGACAATATTTTTTGTTTGTTGATAATAGATTCATTATTTTTAAGGGATTTTTTAATTTCCAAAGCTTCTTAGTTAACTAAACGTTTTCTTTTATGATTAATATGAAGAATATTTATCCCTGTGTTTTTTTCAAAACTATGGTTATTTTCAATGATATGGTTAGCGAACTCAGAAAAATTATTATTAAGACACCTTAAATGTTCTTTGATTCTGATTTCAAAATTACGAGTTGTTTTTCCAATATAAAATGAGGGACAATCATTGCATTTGAGTTTATATATTCCGGAATTAGTCAATTTATGGTCTTTATCTTTAGTATTTCTCAAAAAAATTACCGATATTATTTCTTGTATAAAACGCTGGTTTAATATTAGAAGGGAAATTTTTGCAACATTGAACTGAAAAATGATTAATATACAAAATTTTACGCCATTCTTTATCATTAATATTATTGAAATTGTATAGATATTTATTTTTTGAAATTTTGCTAAGTTTTTTATTTAGGATGTTATCAATTAATTTTGGTTCATATCCGTTATTTATAGCAATTTGTTTTATTATAGAAAGTTCAGAAAGGAAATTATTATTAGACATTGGGACATTTACTAAGCGGTGTATCATGGAATGGAAGGTGCAGTGTTTTTGTGAGACAGGGTGGTTGGAGGTCTTATGAATTACTATGTCAGTGTATGTTTATTTAACTTAGTTTTAAATCAAAATTATTTTCAATACAATAATGTCATATACCAACAAAAAGAAGGCCTTCCAATGGGAGCCCCCACCAGCCCTCTTATTGCTGATATATTTATGAATGATTTGGAAACAACTGTTTTTAATTCAAAATCACCCCTTTTAAACAATGTTTTACTATGGAAGAGATATGTGGATGATATCTTCATCATTTGGACAGGATCCGAACGTCAACTCAACAACTTTCTTAACCTTTTAAATTCCTTTCATAATCAAATAAAATTTACGATAGATATAGGCAATGAAAAATTAAACTTTTTGGATTTAACTTTATCTATTATAAATAATAAAATCGATTTTAGTATATATCGCAAGCCAACATATATCAGCTTATTAAGACTTTTTGACTTTGACAGGCCAAAGAAATTGTTCATTTGTTTAAGAAAAAATTAATATTTGAAAATGTTTGGTAATTTAATTTTAACCCAAAATAAGATAAATTGACCCTATTTACGCACACAGACATGCCCATAACAAACTTCTATCAGATTACCTCTTCTCTGGTAATGAAGATATTATGCGTTAGAGCACTTACAATAAATTGATCATTTTATAATGTATGCAATGCATTTTAGCTCAGTTTAGGACGTTTCTAAATATCAAGTGTTCCAGATAAAAAAGCAGATTATTATCAAGTCCGTTCCTCATTGCTGAGGACCGTGATCCCTACTCCAATTTCCATGGTGGACAATGCTCCTCCACTCCTCGGGGTCCTGCACTGCACAGAGAGCTGTGGCCACCGATGTAACGGACAAAAATGATACTTGGTCCCTCCAGTGCATTGGTGACCTTCCTCTGCTTCTTCTGCCAAACACTGCAGCCAGTGACTATGAGTTTCTCCAAGTTGGAGCTCTCACTTTGGCGAGCAACTTGTCCAAAGTATCTTAAGATACATTGTAGGCAGATAGTTTTTTTTTTTTTTTTAAATTATTCTTTATTCATTGCTTAAAATTTTATGGTTACATTTATTAGAGGATTTTTCGACCACCAAGCTAGGCTGATGCCCGTGTTATGGTGGTCGATTTTACATATAGTGCAATAACAATCATACGTTTGTGTAATATTTTGAAAGAAAAACACTGTAAAACAAATTCAAACCAAAATGCTTGCCTTGTCTTCAACATAAATATGATAACATTCTATCTGATGTAGATATTTTCAATTGTGACGAAAATAAATATAAAAACTCTGTCACGAGTGCATTAAAAATGTATTAAATGAATACAAAACTTCAAAAATGTAATGATAACTATACTATATAATGACATATATATTTTGTACTACTAATAATGTGATATATTTTAGTTGCAAGATTACTGTTTAATTTTTGGACACGATATAATAATATGATGAGTAAATCTATAATTGGTTTCTCAGTTAGGTTAATTATGCATGTATAAATTAATCCAATTGTTAACTAATTATTTCCCTAAAATAAATAAGAACTAGAAAGAGTTTTTTTTTTTTTTTTTTTGTACAAATAGATTCATATTGGACCTATTAATACTGTGGTGAATAGAGAACTCCAGTCCAATTTTTTTATTTTTTTTAATGAATAAAGACCTTCAAACTTAAATAAATGCATTTTTATTTTTATTTTTATAGTTAGTTTTAATAGTTAAAATAATTGTCAAAGTTTTAATTTTTAAAGACTCCCAGAAACGCACCGTATCTATGGTGGTCTTCACCCACCCATAGTTTTTTACTTTTTAAGTTGTCATTTTGAATCAGTGATGTCATGTCGAGGGAAATTTCCCTAGATCTAGGGGAGAAAAATATTTTTTAGGGATAAGGGAAATCAGGACAAAATCTAGGGAAATTTCGAACTCTGGCAAAAATTTTATTACATATGACAATATTACTGGTAATATTTATATATATATATATATATACGTATATATATTTTTTGGAATTCCTATGAATCTTGTTCCCGTTCCGTCCTCCTCTTTGAGCTACCAAGGGGTTGGCGATGTGATGGGTAGCGAGCCTCATCGACACCTCTGTCGGCCATTCCCTTCCTCCAAGGACTACATATAAAACTACCTTAACCTCATAAAAACACCGTTACACGTAAAAGAAGGGTGAATGCCGGTAACTCCATTAATGGTGGACTGAATGCCGTTGGCGCTAATAAAAAACTGTCAAAAAAAGCGAAACTAGCAGTCCACAATGGAGTCCTGGTACCTACCCTGATGTATGGCAGTGAGGCATGGAACTGGCAGAGGAAGGATGAAAGTAAACTGAATGCTGTTGAAATGAGATCCCTGAGACGTATGTGTGGTAAAACAATGTATGATCGTGTGAGAAATGTGGATATCCGCAAAGAATGTAAGGCTGATGTAAGCATAATGAGTAAGATTAAGAAAGGGACCCTCAGATGGTTTGGGCATGTAGAGCGAATGAACGAAGGAAGTAGTGTAAGAAGAATATACGACGCGAATGTGAATGGTAGAAGAAGTCGGGGACGCCCGAGGAAGACATGGCACGATCAAGTGAATCAGATACTTGAGTCGGGTCATGTCAAAAGTCAGAATAATAGAAGAGAATGTATGAGACGATGTATGAATGTGAGTGAGGCAAAGAGTGTGTGCCAAGACCGAGTTGTTTGGCGGTCCGTCCTCTCTGCCTACCCCTGCGGGGAAACGGCGTGATGGTTAGTTAGTTAGTTAGTTAGTTCCTATGAATCTTAATTATTGTTCATGTACTTACATGCAATGTTATTTTTAACACTGACAACTCAAAATGATATTATGGAACGTACCCATACTTAACTTACATAACTTACATAATTGCTTATGATTTTTATTTTGCAAAGTGTTTTTTTTTATTTGGAATTCAGTTTCTATTTCAGTGGTGAGTGTATTCGCAGTGGCGTAGCTAGGCGTGGGCGAAGCGGCCCCTCGCCCACGGCCTCGCACATAAAGGGGCCTCGCGTGAGCGAGGCCCCTTTATGATCTCATCATCTTTATGTGCAAAATTTTATTATCAATATCGATCATCGGAAATTTTCGGTATCGATCTTTGCGTTCCCATTCCTAGACTCAGATTTTGACAGATCCTCTACTTTCGTTCGATACGACCCGACCCGGCAGGCGTCATAGTAGTGTGCATTGCGTCGACTGATAACATTGATCGTGGGCACTGTACAGTTTTAATTAAACAAAACATTAAAGTTATCACTTATCACTAAGTGTATAATTTAACTTAACAATTAAATAGTGAGTGACAGGTGACAATGAATTGTGGCTGAATCATACGAGTAATTAAATACAGTATTCGTACTTTTAAATTATTACTTCACGTAGCAAAAAGTGTTTTATTTGGAAAATCACGGTATTATTAGTATATTTACCAAGTTCCGATATCTTTCCAATTAATTATCATATTAATTAACATATAACAGGATTAGTGTTACACAATCGGGTGGCTACGTAGGTAATTGCGTAAATGTGAAATTTCACTTCGAAATCTAGGGAAATAATTTTCTTGGGCTGAGCATCCCTGATTTTGAATTTAAGAAAATGGCGGAATAAAATTAATATAGGATGACTCAATGACTTTTGTGTGAGAAATTGAGGCGTTTTTATTTAAGATTAACTGCTTTTAATATAGAAAAACATTGGTAAAATGTCCACATTTCACCGCTACTGTTATTGTATTTAATCAAAGTGCAATATAAAAACAATAAATCATCTCTTTCATTGCAAATACATGTGACATCGTGTTTTGTGTCAGGCGTTACTTTGTAGATACATTGTTTTATGTATAATACATACAGAAACACTGGTATTTATAATACACTGATCATGACGAGTGTGTAACAACTTGTATAAAAAGCCCTATACTAAAAACAATTTGAAAATACATAACAAAATGTCAAAATAGGACGACTTTAACCTCAAATAGACAAAATTTATTGCAGATTGTCCGCAAATATAGCCCTTTTCGTTAATTGTTGAGGGCCTAAATTATGTTTCAATAAACACAATAACTATTATTTATCTAAATCTCTATAAACAGTATGAAAATAAACCAAACACACGAAATGTTGAATTGCATAGGTACGTGTGCACTTCAAGTCATTTCAAATGTCAACACACTATCACCAGGTGACAGGTTAAGTGTGACGTCACAGTTAACCATTTCAGTAATGCCAACTTAACGCTGTGTTTTGTGAAGAGGTTTAAAAATGCACTTTTTAATATTTTTTTAAAAACTCTGCGTTTAATATTATGAAATAAAACTTATATATTCAGAATCAGCGTTTCTTGGTCTATATGAACATATTTTTTTAAAGCCATAATATTTTTCACTGGAGTTCCTTATTCTTATTGTAACAATTTTTGTGTCAGCAGAATACAAGTAAGGCAGTAGAGTACATCAGACGTATCTGTGGTGCAGAACATTTTAAAGTCATGAATGGAAAAGAAAATGTAAAAATATTCAATGTAAAAAAAAAATTATGTTTTATCTTAGGGATATTCAAATGCTACTTTGAAGAAAATCTTTAAAGAAATTTCACTCTTTTTCGGATATCCATTTGAAAGTTGAAAGCCTTTTGTGGATGCCGAGCTCTTCCAGGATGGACGCATTTGTGCATCTGGCTGTCCATGAAATCCTGAGCTTTTTCTACAGGACCACATTTCGAGGGCGTCTCTCCGCTTTCTTTCGCAAACTGTAAGTGTCCATATTTCCACACCGGAAACACTTATGGGGAAAAATCAGCCGATAGATAGATTTTTTACATGAATACCTCCCAAGAGTCCCAGATGCTCCCATCTGAAGCCAGTGAGTCTATTGCATCTCCAATAAGGAACTCCAGTGAAAAATATTATGGCTTTAAAAAATGTGTTCATATAGAATATAGACCAATAAACGCTGATTCTGAATATGAATATAAGTTTTATTTAAAAATATTAAATGCAGAGTTTTTAAAAAATTATTAAAAAGTCAATTTTTAATTGTCTCATTGAAACACGCCGTCAAGTTGGTATTATTAAAATGTTTAGTGGTGATGTCACTGATCACCGTAAAGTCATTGTATGGGAATGTAG
The DNA here is from genome assembly GCA_929108145.2 of Limnephilus rhombicus. Taxonomy (NCBI): domain Eukaryota; kingdom Metazoa; phylum Arthropoda; class Insecta; order Trichoptera; family Limnephilidae; genus Limnephilus; species Limnephilus rhombicus. Next base: position 18,274,251 of record OV815278.1, on the reverse strand, counting down.
GTATGACACAAGCCATCATATTAACAACATTTCATCTTATTCCTTTATTTACATACTGTTTATAGAGATTTAGTTGTTGTGTTTATTGAAACATTATTTAGGCCTAAATAATTCAGTTTCAAAAATAAAGGTATCTCTTATTAGTTTATCTCTAATATTAAAAATATTCAAAAACTACCGTACAAAAAAATTGTAATGCCACTTCTAAACAAGTCATTCATGATCTAGGGAGAATACTATCTAACTACTTTCAATTTGGTAGGCGGGTATGGGTACCGCCGCCCTGGGAACCATTTATTGGATGACCAACACCTCTGCCACAGGTCACCCCAAGTGGTTCGCTACGTTTGGTGACTTAGCAGGGATGCCCGGGTTCTTGGGGTAATGTTTGTTCAAGTCTTGATGGCGGGTGCGTCGGCCCACCTTCTGCGTGGCGGGCCGGATTGGGAGATGCTGGTTGAGGGAGACCCTTTACAACCGGTTACCGCTGTCCGGGCCGCTCGGTAGTACAGGGGCCCGACCCTCAGGCTCACGACTGAGGGTGGGCTGCCCCATCAACGAGTGTAAAAACCCCGCCGCTGCTGTTGTGCCGGTTCGTGACCGGAGGGGACCCAGCAGTAGCGTTTGGGGCGCATTGGGTGACCTCTCCAGCCGGACTCTCCCTATCCATCGCCTTGCACCGCAGTGGGTGGATTGGATTCATTCGTTCGTCACTCTTGGACACTCTGATCCCCAGCTTCCTACCCACCCCTCATACCTTTTCCTTCCCAGACCTCCCTCCCCCCACACCCCTATATAAAAATATTTAAAATCATGACAAAACAAACAACAAAAATTAACATCATTACAGCGGCGAGTAGTAGGCGACCCCGGCGCAGGCCAAAAATGTTGGTGAATTACACCAACATTCGCGGCCTGCATACCAATTTAAACTCCGTCCACCACCACCTTTTTTCTCAACGCCCCAACCTACTATTCCTGTCTGAAACGCAGATAGCCGAGCCTGTAGACGCCTCCTATCTGAACTGCCCGGGCTTCACCCTCGCAAGCAAGTTCAGACCTAAAGGAGGTGTCTGTCTCTATAGTCGAGCTGACGTCAACTGTGTGCGACTGTTGAATCTGGAAAACTCCAGATTCGACGTAATGTGGGTACGCGTCAATCTTGCCAGTACGGTAAGATTCTATGCGTGTTTATACCGCTCACCGAACCTTAGCGAATCAGACACGTCCGAGCTCTTCAAACATTTAAGCGACACTATTGATGACCTCTTGCCCCGCTACCCTATGGCAGAGTTTGTGGTCCTGGGGGACTTCAATGTTCATAACGAACCTTGGTTGAAGTTCTCAGGATCAACAGACTCGGCTGGACGCCAAGCGGAATCCTTTGCCCTTTGCTACGGATTGGAGCAAATGGTTCAGGAGCCTACAAGGGTTCCTGATGTCCAGACTCACCGTTCCAATCTGTTAGACCTTTTTTTAACTACTGTGCCACACGGTTACAGTATTGAAGTCACAGCGCCTTTAGGATCGTCCGACCACTGCCTGGTGACGACATCAATCCCTGTAAACTTCAGACCACCAAACGAGAGGCTGAAGAGAAAAGTGTGGCACTATAGGTCAGCAGATTGGTTCGGTCTGCGGGCACATTTTAATGCTTTCCCATGGTCAGCTGTCTGTTTTCGGACTTCGGATCCCTCAAGATGTGCCCAGGAAATTGGTGAGGTCATCACATCCGCGATGGATGGCTTCATCCAATCTACTGTTAAGGAAACTGGTGTAGGCTCAAAGCCGTGGTTCAGTCGACAATGCGCTGAAGCAGTGCGACGAAAAAACGCGGCTTACCGAGCCTACAACACATCTAGAACATCCGAAGACAGAACAGCTTACAACAAAATGGCAAAGGAAACCAAGAGAATCATAAATAGGTCAAAATTCGAGCACGACCAGCAGATCAGCAGAAAGCTGACTGCATGCCCGCATGGCAGCAGGCAATTCTGGTCGCTTGCGGGCTCAATAGGTCGCAATTTCTGCAAATCCAGTCTGCCACCTCTTACCAGACCTGACGGCTCACTAGCAAACACCGCCACCGAAAAGGCTAACTTACTAGGTAAAATGTTTGCGGATAACTCAACCCTCGATGACCAAGGTGCTGTCCCGACGTCGGTTCCTCACTGCGGTTTTCGTATGAAAAAGCTGAGGATCCGGCATCGGGAAGTACTCCATGTTTTACGAGGGCTTGATGTTAATAAAGCTAGTGGGCCTGACGGAATACCTGCCCTGGTACTGCAAAGGTGCGCTGCAGAAATAGCTCCAATTTTGACGAAGCTTTTTAAACTGTCCCTGAAGACTGGCTCTGTGCCCTCTGGTTGGAAAAAAGCGGTTATCCATCCTATTCCAAAGAAGGGTGACCGCTCCAACCCGGCCAACTACCGCCCCATAGCGATCACATCAGTTCTGTCTAAGGTGATGGAACGTGTGATCAACGACAAACTGCTCACATACCTCGAGAAGAACAAAATTATTAACGACCGTCAATACGGATTCCGGCGGAACCGCTCGTGCGGTGATCTTCTCGCGTATGTGACGCATGTTTGGGGGCGATGCCTGGAACGTTTCGGTGAGACCCAAACGGTTGCACTGGACATATCCAAGGCCTTTGACCGGGTTTGGCACCGAGGACTTGTCAACAAACTGCATTCTTACGGACTTCCCGCATCCTTGTGTACGTGGATTGCCGACTTCTTGAGGGAGAGGTCGATTCAGACGGTAGTCGATGGTTTCACCTCTTCCTCTCACTCGATAAATGCTGGCGTCCCGCAGGGATCGGTTCTGTCTCCAACTCTGTTTTTGTTGCACATCAACGACCTTTTGTCATGTGCACCAATTCACTGCTACGCGGATGACAGTACAGTTCATGATAGCTTTTTGTTTGACAAGCCCCCAAAGGGCTCACAAACTCCAACAGCTCGTAAGGCTTTGAAGCAAAGAATGGACGGTTACCTCGAGAGTGTTTTCTCTTGGGGTAAAAATAATCTCGTTGAATTTAATGTTTCAAAGACCCAATCTTGTCTGATCACGTCTAAAAGGGATCGCAATGAAAATCTAGTCTCTTTCAACGGAAGCAATCTTCCGAACAGGCCCTCCATTGATTTGCTTGGTGTAACCCTAAGTGACCAGCTCAGGTATGGGGGCTCCATCGAAGCCAGAGTAAAGTTAGCCTCCCAAAAACTGGGCGTACTGTACAGGGCCCGCAGATACTTTAAAAGTACACAACTGCTAACCCTGTACAAATCGCAAGTGCGCCCCACGGTTGAATTTGGCAGCCACCTCTGGTCTGGAGCTCCAAAATACCTGAAAAATACCCTCGACTCTGTGCAGAAACGGGCGGTCCGTTTGATAGATTCTCCCATCTTAACAGACGGATTGCAATCTTTAGAGCACAGGCGTCGGGTGGGAATGCTATCCTTGTTCTACCGGTATTACAATGGAAGATGCTCCGAGGAACTAGCATCATTGATCCCTTCGGCACCGGTGCATAGTCGGGAAACACGCCAAACGCGTGCCCAACATTTGTACACAGTTGACATTAGTCACATGAGAACGGGTCGTTTCTTCGACTCGTTCTTGTTCAACAGCTCGGCTGTGGAATGATTTGCCGGCCTCTGTGTTTCCTCCTTCCTACAACATGGGTCTCTTCAAGACCAATGTTCATTCCTTCCTCTCCTCAAAAAGACCCTCCACACAGCATCCCAGATGACATAGGCCCTGAGGGAAATTATTTTCCTCAGGGCCTCCTGTGTGGAGTTAATGTAAAAAAAAAAAAAAACTTCGAACTCCGAATTTCAAAATGGTGTCAGTCAAACAGCTGATTGCCCGATCTTATAGTAGGGGAGCCCAAGCGGCTAAAAGGGTGCCCCAATAGGTACACAATCCAATTGGTCCCCACAACGGGATTGAGTAAATCCCAAAATCCCCTGTTTGGGCTCCCCTACTATTATCAGTTCGGAGCTTCGGTTTCCATTAATATTGATTTTGATTGTTAAAAGCCAAAAAAAAAACAATTTCAAACAATTTTTATACCATTCTCCCGTAATAATATTGAAAAATATAATAATATAATATAATAAATAAATAATTCCAACTAAATAATGTTTTAACTTATCGAATAGTATAATACTTTCTTCCATATAACTGTCATACAAAATGATAACACCTGTTGAAAATAAAAATAACTTTTCGGGGGTGATGACGTCACACGATTCACTATACACACGGTGGTTTTCGGGGGATCTTGAAAAATTAAAACTTTTGACAATTATTTTAACTATAACTAACTCTAAAAAAAAATGCAGTTATTTAAGTTAGAAGGTATTAAGTATTCATAAAAAAAAATCGGACTGGAGTTCCTTATTGGGGTATGTTGTGAGGCTGAAGGTAGTGGTGAAGGGAAGGAGATGGGGAAGAGGAAGGTAGGGAAGTACCTGTCTATTCAGATCTGGATACACATTATTTACCAAAAACCTAATTTTTTTAGATAAGTATAGTACTCTCTAACTAATCCGCCACCCCAAAAACCGAGCAAGTGTCCAATTAGTGAAAGCGGCAGATTACAGTGCACACAAAAAATGCTAAAAATTAAAAGAGGTAATTTGTAAAAACATTTTTATCAATCTCTTGTAAAATTAACATTTTTTGGTTTAAGGTGTCATGTTTACGCTTGCGTAGGGTTGCCATCCGTCCCGATATATCGGGACTGTCACCTTTATTGAGCTATCTGTCCCGACAAAAGCCTTAAATGTCCCGATTGAAATTACGCAATGCAAATTTTAATTTTCCGTGCATCCCATAGCCCGTACGTGCCGTGAAGTGCCGTTGGACGGGCGCAGGCGGCCAATGGGTGGCAGGTAGGGGGAGAGAGAGAGAGAGACGAGAGCGCCGCTTCGCCGCTAGTTAGTCGCTCTTTGAATGCCAGCCGTATAGAACGATTGTTTTGATTTTGAACCGCGCAGTGTGTGAGTTTATTCATTTATTTACGAAAATGTCTGCAGTAAGAAAGAGGAAGTGCCATTTTTCGGACGACTATACGAAAGAGTGGAGTTTTATAAAGAAAGGATGTACGAATGAAGAAGCGTTCTGTGTTACGTGTAATAGTTTTATATCAATTACTCATGGAGGTAAGGCTGACGTAAAGCACCACATTTCTACGACCAATCACAAAAAAAGGTTCGCTGTTGTATCTACATCAAGGCCTATATCCGGATTTATGATTAAAGAAGATACTCAAGAAGAATTGCTTATTGCGGTGGTGGAACTAACAACAGCTTATAAAGTTGTCAAACATTATCAATCTTTCAGTTCACTTGACTGTATCGTAAAACTGAATGCTACAATGCATCCCGACTCTAAAATCGCAGCAAAACAGTCCACAGCAAGAACCAAGGCTACAGCAATTGTTAAAAATATTCTCGCTTCACATTCTGTGTCACAAATAAAAGAAAACTTGCAAGAAGTTTCGTATTATGGAATAGGCACCGACGCGACCAATCACAAAGCTGAAAAGATGTTTCCTTTACTTGTTCAATATTTCACTGAAAACGATGGTATCCAACAGAAGCTATTGAAGTTTGATTCTTTAAAAGATGAAACATCGGACACTATTTCCAAATATTGTCTAGACACTTAAAGATAATTGCAGATTCCACTAGATAAACTGATTGCTTTTTGTGGTGACAATACTAATACCAACTTCGGAGGGCTTGAAAGACGCGGTCGGTGCAATGTTTTTCATAAAATAAAAGAAGATTTGGAAAAACCTGTAGAAGGAATTGGATGTTCAGCCCATATTCTGCACAATACTGTATCAACCGCTGCTGGAATCTTGTCTGTGGAAGTCGAAGTTATCGTCCTCAAAATATTTAATTATTTTTCAATATACACTATTAGGACGGAGAAGCTGAAAGAGTTCTGTTCGTATGATAATATTAATCATCAGACTCTATTGTCACACTCAAGAACAAGATGGTAATCATTAATGCCCGCGGGTGAAAGAATCCTGAAACTATGGACACCACTCAAAAGTTTTTTTGATTCGGAAGAAAATCCACCTAAAATTATTTCAGATTTCTTTAAAAGTCCGATCAGTGAAATTTATTTCCTCTTTCTGCATTCCAACTTGAGTTTGTTTCAAAATAATATAAAAAGCGTTGAAAAGAACAAGGTGTCTATAGTGGAAATCAGAAAAGTATTAAACGAAACGCATAACACCCTGATTGAAAGGAAATCTGCCAAATTTATTGGCATGCAAACCAAAATCCAAATGAACAAACTTAAAAATGAGAATCCAACTCCTGAAACAACAGTTTTGATTTCAAGATTTGAAGAGGAAGCTGTAGCATTTTATAATACAGCTTCCGAGTATCTGAAAAAGTGGTCTGTTTCGTTTGATAAATATGAAGTGTTCGATTGGATGACACTATCTGAAATCCTAGAATGAGGAAAAATCGAAAACACTATTTTATACCTGAATAGTAATGGTGTGAAGACTTTCAGCGATAATCTCTTTGAGCAACATAATTATCTTAAGAGCTTTCTAGAGGCTAAGCTTGGTTCGGAAGAATGGAATTCGATCGATTCGGTTGCAGAGAAGTGGCTTTACTTTTTCAAAGAAACTGAAAATCCGGAAAGAAAATGCCTTCTTTTGAAATTATGCGAGTATTTATTTTCTATTCCTGCTCACAACGCCACAGTAGAAAGAGTTTTTTCATTAATGTCGGCCCAGTGGACTCATGAACGAAATCGCCTGCTCCTAGAGACTGTGGAGTCGATTTTACAGTGTCAAGTCAATTATAACATGACTTGTACAGAGTTCTACAATTTTGTTAAAAGGTACCCAGAATTGTTGAGAAAAGCGAAATCTTCTGAAAAGTATGGCCAGCCAAGTACTTCTGCTTGTACCAATTAAAGTAACCTATAAAACAAACATATTTACTTACTTATTATAAAATAAAGAAATTGTTTGAATATTACAAAATTTTTATTTGGTCCATCCTGAAACGTCCCGATGAGACCCTGGCCGAATATGGCAACCCTACGCTTGCGAGAACAAAATGAACAGACAGAAACACATGCGACCTTAGAGCTAGAACATGCAAGCTAAATCCTGAGCTTTCAACTAGTAAAAATTACGGCAGATTATAATAGTTATCAGATAATCAGCAAATTACAGAGATAGCATCATTGTATGTAATAGATAATATTCACAACGGCCAATAATCAGCCCATAGTAATCAGTGGCGGCTCGTGACTTTTGGTTGTGCTAGGGCGCTAATATTAAAAAAATGGCATCATGGATGTTGTCGTATGTGAAAAATATATATTTATTTTTTTCAAAAATCGGTGTTTTGTATGAAGATTTTTCAGCAAATCGGTGCGGCGCACCGCCAAACTGAAAGTTCCTGAAATTTTTCATACAAAAAACTGATTTTAAAAAAAAAAATGTTTTTTTTCGACTACAACAACATCAATAATGCCATTTTTTTAATATCAGCACTCTAGCACACCCAAAAGTCACGAGCCGCCACTGATAGTAATATGTTTTACAATTAACATTTCGAGTGAGAACTAACCTAAGGTACATGTTCCTCTCGGTGAAGTTGCAGGAGGTGAAGTGAAAGTGCACACTGTTGAGCGCCATGATGCGCGGGAGCAGCAGACATTCCACGCTGCTCTCCACCTCCTCAAAGTGGTTGCCGTACATGAAGATGCCCTTCTTGGAGGCGTGCCCGTGCATGTCCATGTAGAGGTACAGCCCCGACTCCCGCTCCTGGGCGGCGCTGCGGCCCTTCAGGGGGCACACCGCCCGCACCGGCTGCTTCTTCCACTGGAAACAAACAATCAAGATGGATGTCACATAGATTCATCATGTTCACTTGCCAATTTCACTGGTAGCACGTGAATTATTTAGGGATGAAAGTTGATTTTTCATGTTTTTTTAATTTTATTTAAGGAGAAAACACAGATACAGACAATAATTAACAAAGCAATATTATGAACAATAACTTGAGAATTCGCCTGCACACTGCACCCCAACTATTTCTCACTGATTGACTTGATAAATAAAGATTTTTAAATACATTTTTTATACATGTTTAAAAATAAGTCATAATAATGAATCGAAAATTGTTTAAAAAGAAGCACATGAATCGAAAATTGTTTTAAAAGAAGTATAGTGAATGATATTTGAGTTTTTTTTTTTATAGGAAAACAGCCTTCAATTTTTTACCAAAAGTGCTATAAGTATCAAAAAATATATCGGAATCCTTAAGGTTGTGGTTTTTATTAAACAACTAGCTGACCCAGAGAACTTCGTACCGCCTCAGAATCAATAACTGTTGTGTTAACTTATTAGCTGAATTAATTTCATTTTTTAAAGTTAAAATGAATACTCAAAATGAATTAAGAAATGTAATTCACGTGGCAGCAAGGCATTTTCTTTATTAAAGCGAATCGAAATGATTCACGTGGCATTATTGTACTACTTTCTGTTAAACTATTTACTGGATGGGTTGTACTTGGGTCGATTCCCTTCATTGAAGCACCTCGTGATATACGACATTTTTCGTTTTGTCATTACTCATTACCGATAATCAGCAATTGCTTGGAGAAATCTTCGGCAGATGGATTGTTTAGCAACGCAACTCGCATATGTATCGTCAGTTGAAGTTTCTTCACATAGCTCCGCAGAGTCGATGATTTGAGGAAATTTATTTCATCGGCAGCGGTCGATCTTGGAATGAATGATAGTGTTTGGCGGAAATCGTCAGAAAGTAGAATCATTGCGCCTTCAAAACATCTTGAGTCATTACGCAGATCTTTCATAGTTCGATTTAGTGCTTCCAATGCGCGTTTGTGCGCCATTGTGCATTCATACCAGATGATGATTTTACTTGCTACCAAAACTTTGGCCATTGCTGAATGTTTCGTAATGTTGCATTTTCGTATTTCGGTCGTTTGAAGGTTTAACGGCAATTTTAATGCTGAGTGAGGTGTTCAATATCCTTCTAGCAACGTGGCCGCTATTTCTGAAGAAGCGAGTGCTACAGCAATTTCGGATCTCGCACGAACGGTGACCAAAATCAATGACATGAGGAATGTCTTTCCAGTTCCACCGGGCGCACCGAGAAAAAATAAGCCACGATTTCCATCATAAATTGCCTCGATTAATGTATCGTACACTTTGAACTGATTGGTTCAATGTATCTTGATCATATTCACGTTCAAGTTCCAATTCTTGATTGAAAGCGTTGTTCATTACACGATCTGGCGTTGGTATTCATAACTTGACTAAGAAACTGCCACACATGAAGTGACACATGTCTTTGATCAAAAACAAAGCTTGGTTATGTATATCCTCATTCACCTCGAGATCAGGATTCCCTGAACTGAAACGAATTCGATGTAAAATATCATCCTTGTTATCTTTGTACTTGTTCCATAGATTCAATGGGAAACATGTCGAAATAATGATAGCAAATATAATGATAGCAAATAATGTGCGTATCAGACTTGGAGATGCAGAAACAATTGCTTCAGCGATTGTCATGTCCCAATTAATATCATTTTCAAGCAAATTGACCTGCTGACATGCAATATGAAATGTTGGGCACACTATTGACTTGTGATTCAAACAATGTGAACAGAGCGACTCAATATAGCCCAAAAAGGAGTACTAAAGACAATACTGAAAGTTCCGCTTAGAACTCCGACGGAAGAAATATTTAATAACTTTCAAGTCTTCAGTGTACAGAAACTTTATTCAAAAAATATTTTATTTAAACTGAAAAAAAAAACATATTTGTAAACTCCACTGCCCAACATAAATACTCAACCAGGGCAGTAAGCAATAACATCCTGGTTACTCCCAGTTTGAACACATCTTTTGGACAGAGAAATAATAAATTCCATGCTATGAAATTATACAATGCTCTACCAGATCAAATCAAAAATATAAAGGAAATGAGTATATTTAAAACAAAAGTAAAAACATGACTGAGAGATCAAAGTGATAATAAAATTACAAACATCATAAAGACGATATAAAGACAATCCATAACCAAATACAAATATTTTTAAAAAACTACAGGCCACCTCAGAACAGGAAATCCTAGTGAGGAGGTCTGTGAAAAAAAAATTGAATCTGTACTATACATTATACATACATGTACAAACCTTGCTATTGAAACTAAAAATAAATAAATAAATGTCGGCCCACGAACATTCACCAGCAACAACCCAAAGTAGAAGCATTCGTCACTTTTTAGATGAACTGTGTAGTTTGAACGCCAAAAACCACCACATCGCTGAATTTTGTGACAAATTTGCAGATGTATTTGATTGATCTCATCGAATTGCAATACTCCACGTTACAATGCCCCTTGAATGTTTGCGAAAGAAGTGGCTGTTTTCCTGGAGTTGTGCAGACATACGTTCATCATTTGTCTCATTTTCGACTCTTGGCATTCAGTGTGTAAGAAAGAGAGGCAGCATTATATGTTTAAAAACAAAAGTAAAACAATCAGCGCATTGACATTTGACGTTTTTGAATTTTTGGAATTGAAGCAAACTTCAATATCAAACCTACCTACCACAATATTCCTTCAGCTCTTTCAAAAGATGAAAATTCGTTCCATATTAAATGTATGAGGAAATGAATTATCGTTGTTAAAAATTGAGATGCTACCGGCATCTATGGGTTGCTTGAGCAAACTCCCATGTTTTAGTATTTCAAACAAATAGTGCGAAACTTGGCTAGTCGCTGAGTTTTCGGTAGATCGGTAGCAACCTGTTTTAACTACGAACAGGAGAAGCCATTTTTGTAAACATTTCCAAAAGTCAATGTATAGTCGTTAATTCTATAAATGTGTGCAGTTTTTTACACTATAAAAGTGCTAGCATCTCATTATTATTGCATCTTCCTAACGCAAGTTTAAACAGTAAAACAACTGCCAGTGTTTGGCCCGGTGTATTATCACCGTAAAAAATATACATTTATAACATGTCAAAGAGAATAAAAAAGTGAAGTTTTTTGCAAAATGAATTATTTTATTTAAAAGGACCCTTACAATTTTAACATGGGCCTTACGATCCGGATTGCAATCAGAGGACTGCAATAATATAAAAACAAGAACCAGCTGCCAATTAATACAGATGACTAAAATTACAATTACCGGAATTACAAAGATGAACAAAGGAAGACTGGATTCACATTGGAAATGAGATAAGTTTTTAGTGCCTTCCCACCCGTACCCATATCCTTTTAACATCCATTCAGAACTCATACGTAGTTTTTTAACAAGATTAATCCCATATATATCGTATTGTAAAAAATAAAATCACTACCCACGTAAAGATTTTATGCAACTCATGATTCTCAATTAATGATTGAACAATAGGTTCTCAATTAATAATTGCCAGGAATATTGTCGTTGTTGTCTTTCAGGCAGGTAGCTTCTCAAATAAATAAATACGCATTGTCGGAACACATTTTATCAGGGATTAAGCTACGAAAAGGTATTTGTACCCAAAATGGATAAGATCAAATCTTTAATAGCCAAGAGAGGCGTGATTAAGGGGAAATTGACGCGTTTCGCGGATTCTATAAACTCCTTGTCCGCGAATGAAATTAAACTGAGGTACGACCGAATTAAGCCATTGTTAGATCAATTCGAATCTATACAGGACGAAATTGAAATTTTATCGGATGAGGAACTGGAAAATTCTATTCAGCGCGAGACGTTCGAAAATCAATATTTTTCAGTTTTAGCGACCGCCAAGGGGGCGATTGACTCAATCGACCAGGGTAGGGTCGAGATCAAACTTCCAACTCTCAAATTGAGAGAATTCGATGGAAATCAAAAAGTTGCACGACAGATTTGCGAATCTCAGGGCTACCGTACATAAACATATCCAAACTCTATTTCAATTAAAAGATATGAAACATGAAGAGCCTGTAGCATTAAGGTATTTAATTGATGAAACCAATGTCAATTTAAAAGCGTTACAAAACATCGGAGTCAAAGTAGATCAATGGGATCCTTTGATTATTTACATAATTTCAAATAAATTGGATATAGCTACCCGGAAAAATTGGGAACAATATACATTGCAAGGTGAATTACCTACATTAAAGGAATTCATAAAATGTTTATCTGCTAGGGCGCAAGTATTGGAGCTCATGAATGCTTCAGAGAAAAAATCTTCTAACCTACATAAAACGCAAATAGGCAACAATAATAACAAAAAAGATTCATCGGTATTCTTGGCAATAAAGGCAAACAACTGCATTTATTGTAATGATAAAGGTCATCAAATTTATTTTTGCAAAAAATTTCTAAAATTAAAATTACAGGATAGGATTGATGCTACGAAATCAATCCGGGTGTGCTTTAAATGTTTGAGGTTGGGTCATCGAGCACAGAGTTGCAAGACAAACCTGACCTGCAAAATTTGTGGCAAGTATAGCCACAATACTCTACTACACAAGGAGGTACCTCCGCCGGAGACCTCAAATATGGATGCTAATAACGAGGTTATAGTATCGAATTTTTCTGCATTGGAAAAGGCAGAAAAAATAATATTATTGTCAACCGCCTACATAGGAATTGTGGGGGCCAACAATAAAATGTTTAAGGCTCGCGCCCTGATTGACTCTGGTGCGCAGAGTAATTTTATGAGAGCTGAATTTGCTAATAAATTAAATTTACCATGTGAATGGATAAACAAACCCGTGTCTGGGATCCATAATAATATCACACACATAAAAAGGAGAATTTCAGTGGAGATGACTTCGCTTAATACTGATTATAAACACGAAATATCATGTCTGATTTTACAGGAAATTACAACCAATTTACCACAAGTGACAATGGCGAAAAAAGAGTTCAAAATACCACCAGGACTGGAGCTGGCAGACCCGAACTTCAATATAGCTGCACCCATCGACATCCTGTTGGGCGCGGAGAGCTTCTGGGAAATGCTAAACAACGATAGATTGAAACTCGAGTCAGGACCAACGCTTCAACGTACGCAACTGGGATGGATTGTGTCCGGTCCGATCAACGTGTACCCCAAACAAAGGCCTGTATCAGATTTTTGCAGTTTATCTATAAATAAGTTGAGTCATCAAATAGAAAAGTTTTGGAAATTGGAAGAGATTAATTCCACTAAAATTCAAACTCAAGAAGAAAAGGCTTGCGAAGCCAGTTTTGTTAGTACTCATACTAGAGAAGATGACGGTAGATATTTAGTAAGTTTACCGCGTCGGGCATGCATTGATCAGTTGGGAAACTCATTGCTCACTGCCGAAAAGAGATTTAAAAATATAGAAAGAAAATTTGTGTCACATCCCGAGTTAAAGACACAATATGTAAAATTCATGCGTGAATATGAAGAACTGGGACACATGGAGGTGTGCGACCAGTCAAAAGGGGATCGTGACTCCTACTTTTTACCGCATCACGCTGTAGTGAAAGAATCCAGCACTACTACTAAAGTGAGGGTCGTTTTTGACGGCTCCGCCAAGACCTCAAATGGAATTTCCCTCAATGAAGCCTTGATGACAGGACCTGTTATACAAAAGGATCTATATAACCAACTATTGCATTTCAGGAAACATCAAATAGTCATGACTGCCGACATCGAGAAGATGTACCGCCAGATTAACATGTGTGAAGATGACCTGGATCTACAGAAGATAGTATGGCGCGAGTCGCCACAGGATGTGCTCAAGCATTATCGTCTGAAGACTGACTTATGGACTGGCACCTTCCTCCTTCTTGGCCACAAGATGCTTAAAGCAAATTGGTACGGATAATAATTTAATTTTTCCTAGAGCTAGTCAGGTCATAGAAAATGACTTCTATATGGATGACTTGTTAACGGGAGCAGATGAGCTGGAATCCTGTAAGAAGTTAAAAGAAGAATTAATCAGCATCTTGTCATCTGCGGGGATGACGTTGAGGAAGTGGAGATCCAATGCGTTGGAATTGTCAGCCGAGTCGGGCCAAGCTAAGTGTGCCTATTCAGGCGATTCCGACAAAATTATTACTGACAATCCAAAGACTGAGAAAATATTAGGATTAACATGGAACAATGAATCTGATTACTTTTCTTATGTAATAATGAAGCCATCAGGTCCAACCGAGAGCAAACGAGAGATATTGTCTTGCATCGCATCAACCTTCGATCCATTGGGACTCCTAGGGCCGATAATAGTCATAGCCAAATTGATAATGCAAAGGCTGTGGCAGTCCAAAGCAGCGTGGGATGATCAATTACCTAATGAAATGTTAGCACCCTGGAGGACCTACCTGCAAGATTTAATTCAGCTAAATGTGTTGAAAATACCAAGAAAAATTATTTGCAAGCAAGCAAAAGAGCTACAGCTACACTGTTTTTGCGATTCGTCTGAGAAGGCTTTCGGAGCCTGTATTTATATGGTGTCAATGGACCACAGCGGTAAGTGGCATTCACATTTAATAACATCCAAATCAAGGGTAGCACCATTGAAGTGTATTTCACTGCCTAAGTTGGAGCTGTGTAGTGCTGTACTACTGGCGAAATTAATGAAAACTATAAAACAAGCACTAAATATAATGAAGATCAACACATATTATTGGTGTGACTCTACGATAGCGCTGTGTTGGCTGAAAGGTGAACCTACTCGTTGGAGCACTTTCGTGGCTAATCGAGTAGCCGAAATACAAGAACTGAGTGATCCAGATCAATGGAGACACGTATCATCATCTGACAATGCAGCGGATATACTTTCAAGAGGAACTACTGCGGATAAATTGATAAATTCTACAATATGGTGGAATGGACCAAGTTGGTTGACTGACGGAGTCAACGATTGGCCTATATCGAACATTTCCTGTTCATTTTAATTTTTAGAAATTTAATTAAAATTAAATTTGATAATGTTATTATCGAGTTCTGCAAGTTTTTTGGTTAGTGTTTTAGTGCAAGGCAAACCAAAGGGAAATACTCCGAATCCCACATTAGCACTCTCTCAACTAGTGTCTCTACAAATTGGTTTAACTGGTAATAAATCAACTTAGACACCTTCAAAAATTGACATTTAAAATCTTATAAATAAGTCGTCCGTACGTGGCTTCACCACAGTTTGAAAATGACCTTACAAGTCGAAACAGCTGTAACTAAAACACTAACCAAAAAACTTGCAGAACTCGATAATAACATTTTCAAATTTAATTTTAATTAAATTTCCAAAAATTAAAATGGAGTTCTACGAATTAAACACAAAAACAATTAATAATTTCCTGTTCAAACCCTCCGGAGCTCAAGAGTAAAAATATTCTATTATCTACTGATATTCAAGAATGGGAAATATTTGGAAAATTTTCCTCATTTATCAAATTGAAAAGGGTTACAGCATATGTACTGCGGTTTGTGAATAACTGCAGAAATATTAAAAGTAAAATTTCAGGTAATTTAAGTGTAGCTGAACTAGAAGCAAGTTTGAATTGTCTACTGAAATCAGCTCAGGCACATGCCTTTCAAAAGGAGTTGAAGACATTAAAAAACCAGGGAAATGTCAACAAAAATAGTAACTTAAAATCTCTTCATCCTTTTTTATGTGATGGTCTTATATATGTGGGCAGTAGACTAAATTTAGCTACACACCTATCATACCAACAAAGACATCCAATTATATTGCCAGCTAAACATAAGCTAACCGAATTGATTATACGTCACTATCATTATGTAAACTTACACGCAGGACCTCAAGCCCTATTAGCTGAAATAAGATTAAGGTTTTGGCCTATTTTTGGGAAAAATACTGTTAAAAAGATATTACATAAGTGTATTGTGTGTTTTAGGTGTCGTCCTCGTACTGGTAACCAAATCATGGGCAGCTTACCGAGCGAAAGAATCACACCGAGCCGACCGTTTGCTATCACGGGAGTCGATTTTGCTGGACCGATTCCAACCAGTGGGCCACTGAAGAAAGCTCCACTCGTGAAATCGTATTTATGTATTTATGTCTGTTTTTCCACAAAGGCGGTTCACTTGGAATTAGTTTCGGATTTATCTAGCAATGCTTTCTTGAACAGTTTAAAGAGATTTATATCCCGTAGGGGAGAACCTGATAAGATCTTTTCCGACAACGCTAGCAACTTTCGGGGAGCCAGTAACAGGCTCAAGGAGCTGTATACCAGTTTGAGATAAAACAACGACAAAATTCAAAATTATTTATCCAACAGAGGTATTGAGTGGAGGTTCATAACCACTCGAGACCCTAGTCAGGGAGGGCTGTGGGAAGCTGCGGTCAAGTCAGCAAAGTTTTATTTGTATAGAGTCACTAATAATTCTGCTTTAACCTTTGAACTTTTGTATACCTTAATTTGTCAGATTGAGGCCTGTCTAAATTCCCGTCCATTGACTTCCTTGTCTGATGACATCCACGATTACCAACCCCTCACCCCAAACCATTTCCTCATAGGCACTAAATCCTCTATCATTCCGGAGAGAGATGTCCGAGCCATACCAGACAACAGGCTGACCCAATATCAGAGAATCCAAGTGCTAATGTTATCCTTTTGGTCTATCTATTGGAAGCGAGAGTACTTGATGGAGCTACAAAAAAGGACTAAATGGCAAACCAGTAATCAACGGGCACTGCAAAAGGATGATCTGGTTATTCTGAAGGAAGATAATTTACCTTCACCATTATGGAAAATGGCGCGAGTTATATGTACACATCCCGGCGCGGATGGTGTAGTGCGAGTGGTTACCCTGAAAACCCCTCAAGGAATCTTTGTCAGGCCTATCACAAAGATATGTTTAATGTCTCTGGATCCGGAAGCTGAACCTGTGACGGACGCCCCGGACCCTTCCGTCAGCCCGGACACCCCAGACGGCCATGATGAAACTTTTTTAGGGTGAAGATATTAAAAAAAGACCCTTTAAAGGTACCAACTCAGGAACAACATGACGACCTATAAATTGATGATTGATTATGCACCCCGCACTGTGGTGCTTATATCTGGACTGCACCTGGAGAAGATCAAAACCAATGGACTTGAAAAAAAAAAAAGACAATTGTGTTGAGTTGGGTTGGGTTTTATTATAATATTATTTTGTGTTGGGTTGTGTTCCATTATAATATTATTTTGTGTTAAGTTATTATTTAAATATGTAAATTTTTTTTTGGTTAATTTAAGTTTATGTAATTAGTTTAGGTTAATCACCTTAAAATCCAACTTGTGAATGTATATTTTAAATAATAGTATAATAATCAGTGCAAGATTATAGTTTTAAAAAATAAGTTTTGGCTGCTAATTTATAATAGGTTAAATTATTTGTTAGTATTTGTACGGTATTTAGAGTTAGGATTTGTGTTTTTTTTTTGCCTTGATTGTGTTCCCCTGTTTTTGTTATGTTTTCTTGAAGGGTTCATAAATCAATAAAGGCGATTTAGGAACCCCGAGGCGGGAGCCTATGTTAAAAATTGAGATGCTACCGGCATCTATGGGTTGCTTGAGCAAACTCCCATGTTTTAGTATTTCAAACAAATAGTGCGAAACTTGGCTAGTCGCTGAGTTTTCGGTAGATCGGTAGCAACCTGTTTTAACTACGAACAGGAGAAGCCATTTTTGTAAACATTTCCAAACGTCAATGTATAGTCGTTAATTCTATAAATGTGTGCAGTTTTTTACACTATAAAAGTGCTAGCATCTCATTATTATTGCTTCTTCCTAATGCAAGTTTAAACAGTAAAACAACTGCCAGTGTTTGGCCCGGTGTATTATCACCGTAAAAAATATACATTTATAACATGTCACAGTGAATAAAAAAGTGAAGTTTTTTGCAAAAGGAATTATTTTATTTAAAAGGACCCTTACAATTGTAACAATCGTCATAACTTTATTTTTCGTGAATTTTTGCGATGTTTTAATAGTTATTATCCTTTCCGGAGAGGAGACAAATCCAACAAATCAAAGATCATCAAAATCAGCCCAGCCGTTCTAGAGTTATAAATAGTGTAACTAACCCGACTTTGTTTTATATATTAAGATTACATTACAGTTATTCTTCATTATGTTAACACAAAATTTCAAAGGTATAATAATAATATACCTATATGCAATTCTAATTTTGAGATCGGCGAGTATCTATACTGCAATGAAAAAATATTTTTTCCACTATTATGCCTTTTTAATTTTTTATGAAAATGTAGGTTACACAGCTTTACTTTAACACCATGAGTTATGTGTTTAGTATTGCCATTTGATCAAAAGTGGCGCCCTCATATATTTTCTACTCTTATTTGACAAACTGTAATATTATTATTAAAAGTATTCAAGTACCCACCCATCCATTGTTAAACACATTATAGGTATCTTCCTACGTCACGTGTACGTGTAAACGGATGGTAACATAATAAATTAATAATGTAGGTATAATAATTATTTTATGCATTATATACCAACCTAATTTTAAAAAGGAATGCAATTTTTCAAGTTTGTAATAAATTTTTTTTAAATTTTTAAAAGAAAGACAAACATTCCCAGGTTACGAATAACCCAACAATGTTTGAAAATCTCCTACTCCACCACAGAAAGCCGAAAATGTTGCTTGTGTTGTGATGGAGGACTTAGCCAGCCGAGGAATCGAACACGCGACGCTCGGGTGAGACCCAAGCGCTATGCCCACTCAACCACTGACCGGTCGAAATATATATGTTAATATTATGTTTTTATGTTCATACCTTATCAGTGACAGAAACATTCTAGTATCATGTCGGTATACGAGTATCTACCCTAAATGTAAGTAAATAAAAGTTCCAATTGTTTACTAAAACCGACTATATTGTAAAGTATTTAGTTTGACACCTCGACAATATGTTGTCGAGGTGTCAAAGAATTGTCGCTTATTTCTTAGCTCACTATTCATAAAAATAATAACATTGAAAAAGTGTGCAAACTAAAGTGAATTCGTTGCTGAGGTGCAGTATTTTTCTCGGGCTATCGCCCGGTGTGTTTGTCTTCCCGGTATTCTACCAGGAAATGCTCAAATAGTGAATTTACTAAAAAATTTGACACTTAGTGAAGCTAGGATATTTTTTCCCTAGTAAAGTTTGACAACTCATAATAAAAAACTAATTGACATTTCTGTGTACATTTATAAAATTCGGTGTAGGATTTATCCTTATGTGTCTGTTTTACCGAAACTCAAACGGAAAATGTTTAAAAAAGGATTTAAAAGTGATCTCAAAGTTATATGTCTTCACTTTGGATGCCAGTTCAAGTGAATAATAACAATAAAAATATACATCAATTGAAACAACTATCAAAGTGAATTGCAAAAGACTTTAAATGCTAATTAAACATAAACAGTGTTTTTTAAATGCTAATTAAACATAAACAGTTGTGAAATAAAAACAGTTAAAATACATTCCATTGACAATTTTCGATATTGACATCTTAATATAGGTCATAAATCTCGTTTGCGCCTACCTGTGAACTGGCGTAGTTGGTAGAGTGGTGTCAGTCGCCCGTTTCAGTCATTTACTGAGGTGAACGGTTCGATCCCCAGACAAACAATATTATATTAAATTTTTTTTTTTTTTTTTTTTTTTTAATGTTTTTTAATTAAAAAGATATTTTTGTCGCAGTAATTTTTTAATTATATTTAGATTAATCATCCCATTTCTAAATAATAATTGGAAAAAAGTGTATGTGTTTTAAAAAAAAAAAAAAAAAATTCGTACGTAATGCATCGCCAGAAAAAACGCCCGCTGGACATAACGATGTCTCCTAATATGGAAGATGTAGGAAGGTGCGTTCTTGTTGAGGACTTAGAAGAGGAGGACCACGATACGTCTTCTCATTGCTCGGACAGCAAAGAAACAAAATTTTCAAGCGTTTCTGGAGTTGACGTGCTTAATGAAGCGCAAGCTCATCTGACAGCCCTTCAAGGTCTTGGCTGAGAAACAATCGAAGGTCTCCAAGGATCAGCAACTGAAGATATCCAGAAATGTCTCTGAAGTTTTCAGAGCCGTTTCTCAATTGTTGTTGGAGCGCGAGACGATGCGTGCTGATTTGGCGACAGTAACTGCTCAATTAAGACCTAGGACCCGTGATGAGAAGAGTAGCCGTGGCAACGGAGGCTAGCTTGTCATTTGCGGATATTGTGCGAAAACAAAATGTGTCAAATGTCGATCACCAACCCCCACCGATTACCCAATCTGGACATCGCGTCGGAGCGCCAAGGCCAGCCATCTGCATCTTCCCAACAGATGCAGATGCCACCAAGGACAGCGATGGAACAAAAAAAATGATTCAAGATATAATTCGGCCATCCGAGCTAGGCGTTCGGATAACCGGGATTCGCAAAATTAGGAACAAAGGTGTCCTCTTAAACACGGCAACCACAGGTGAGCAAGAAAAGTTATTAAAGGCACCATGCTTTGCACTCAACTCAAGCACACTTAAGGCTCGACTTCCTACAAAGAGACTCCCAAGGTTAATATTTTTTAACGTACCGCGGGACCTTAACGACGCTGAATTCTTGAGGATCGCCCTCACGAGCGTTCCCAATATACAGGACATCGAGGGAGCAATAACAACCTGTAAGCTGAGTCACCTGGCCGGCGCTCGAAACGGAACCACCTGTCATCGCGTATACGAGATGCCCGCTACATTACGTAAACTACTGGTGGAACAGGAGAAGGTATTCGTCAACTGGACCGTGTGCCGTGTCAGAGACTTCACTGGACTAACCGTATGTACTAAGTGCCAAATGATTGGACACTCTTACAAATACTGCAGAGACACTCTTAGATGTGGACACTGTGCTGAAGAGAACCATGCTACCGAATCCTGTCCTAATACTGCGGCCAAACCAGTCTGCGCTACGTGCGCTAGATTTGGAAAGCCCGCTGCGCATTCGACTGGAGACAGGGACAACGGCCCTGCCTACAAAGCTGCACTAAAAAAGGACCTTGCTACGATCGATTATGGCGTCCAATAATTATTATTTTGAGGAGGACAATGAGGTTGATTTTCACAAAACCAGTGATCTTCAAAAATGGTTTGAGGACAAAACACACAATGTTTCAACACATAAGGGTTGCAATAGGGAACAAATAAATATTGTGCAACTAAACTTAAGGTCCATTTCCAAATACTGGGACATTCTTAACATTTACCTTAATACCTGCTGGAAGCATATACATATTTTGATGTTATGTGAGATAGCAATTACAAATGACCTTACTTGTCTCTACGAAATTCCTGGTTTCAAATCTTATAGCTATTGTCGAACAAAAAAAACAGGAGGCGGGATATTATTATATGTTAGAGATGAAATCACTTTTCTGCAAAAATCACTAGGAACAAAATATTTTGAAAATGTATTTGGCATCATAACTTTACCTAATAATATATCAATTAACATTTTAGCAATATACCGTCCTCCAAATAATAGTAAATCATTGTTTCTGAATGAAATTTCATCCATATTATCAAATGTTATCAACCCCTTGGAAAATATTTTATTTTTTGGAGACGTTAATTTAGATTTTATTTATTTATTTATTTATTTATTTATTTATTAATCATTAACGCCCTTATGGGCTTTTACATACATTTACATTTTTATGTTTTAGTGCATACAGGTGTGTTTAGAATACAAAGAAAACATGAATAGTTTTTACACATGGTACATATAAATAAAGCTGGTAAGTAAAAAGTATAGCATTATACAATAAAGAGAAAAAAATCAGTTTTATATGTATATACGTATATAACAAATAATAATAATGGTGAGTTTTTAATATATGTGCAATTAATGTGTTGAATACATAGCGAAGTTGATTTTAAACAAAAATACATACTACCGACTTGCACCGCACTAAAATTAATATACAAAACAATTGCATTTTGACCAATTACTTTATCGTCAGAATTTCTGCAAGGAATTCAATTTCCGAAGACGAAATACTTTATACCATAAATATACCAATCCCCTTTATACTGAAACCATGGAATAATGTCAGATACTTCAGTAAACTATCACGGAGAGGACAAATGAGTTCGATAATATAATATAACAGAGTATCTAATTACAATCAAATTAAAATGTTAATCAAAGTATAAGTCGTTAAAGTAAATTTGTTATTATTACCTATTACAACGATAAACAAGAACAGTTTTTATAAGGTTTGTTTATAAATTATAAATTACTAACCTTTATTACGCCCTATATTGTAGGTGTTTTGACGGAACTTAACTATGAGGGTTTACAATAAACTGTGCACACAAAATTTCAAGATGGGGATTTATAGTTCTATTGTAACTGTTCCAATATACTGAATTTAAATTTGGACACTGACAGATGACGATAAACATCGATTGAGTTATATTCATTTCCAAGTCGATGAAGTCTTTCGATAGGCGAGTTTTCGAAGTAATTATTAGTAGGCGCGTTAACGAAGTACGGCGCATTCAATCTTGTATTACGGGTAGGTACTCGCAGTTGGATTAGTTTGGTTAAATCCAGGGCGTCCAGTCTGCCATTTGAAATATTGAAAAGACAAATTAAATCACTCATTGTTCGTCTTGAAGTTAATTCATTTAATTTTAGTAAGTCCATTAAAAATGTGTAGTTAAGTTCTTCGATTGGAATTCCTAATTTATAGTTTATAAATCTCAAAAACTTATGTTGCACTCTCTCAATTTTTTGTTGGTGAATCTTATAAAAAGGAGCCCAGATTGTTGAATTGTACTCTAAATGGCTTCTCACTAACCCAGTGAACAGCAACTTAAATGAATTAATTATTTTAAAATCTTTTACCGTCCTCAATATAAACCCTAAGCTTTTCATGGCCTTGTTAGTTATTTCGTTTATATGAGAAACAAAAGATAATTGATTGTCAAAAATAATACCTAGGTCCTTGATTTGTTCAACTCTTTTTAGAAAGATGTTGTTGATGCTGTATTCATATTTAATAGGATTTTTAATTCGGGCAAAAGTTATTGTTTGACATTTTTCAATATTGAGGAAGAGTTCATTATGGATGCACCATTCTTGTAGCCTCACAAGATTTGTTTGTAATACGCAACAGTCATTGAGATTAGTAATTGTTTTGTAAATTTTAAGATCATCAGCAAATAAAAGTATCATAACTCCATCAAAGATTGTAGTTATGTCGTTGATGAACAAGGAAAACAGCACTGGTCCCAGATGTGACCCCTGGGGGACTCCGGAGAAGATTTCGAATTGATTTGAAAAGTGCAAGTTGAGTTTGACTGAAATTTTTCTATTGTATAAATAACTTTCAAACCATCTCAAAATATGCCCCGTTATTCCAAGGGATTTTAATTTGTGCATAAGTATTTTGTGTGAGACTTTGTCGAAAGCTTTGCTAAAGTCAGTGTATACCACGTCTGTTTGAAGACGATTGTGCATATTATTAAATAAGTATTCCTGATAGATCATCAAATTTGTGAGAGTAGACCTTTTTGACATGAAACCGTGTTGTCTATGTGAAATTACTTTATTAATCTCAGGAGATAGTTTAGAGAGCAGAGCAGATTCAAATATTTTCGGGATCGACGACTGGATACAGATAGGTCTATAGTTGGATATATCGGATTTATCACCCTTCTTGAAAATTGGAGACAGAAAGCTTGTTTTCCATTTATTCGGAAAGATGCCAGTTTTTATTGACAAATTAAAAAGTTTAGTAAGAGGATAAGTTAAGATTGATAAGCATTTAGATAAGAAGATTGTAGGAATGTTATCGGGACCAGCCGATTTTTTCGGGTCTAGGGACTTTAATTTATTTCTAATATCACTTTCTTCAAATATACATTGATTGAAATCGATCTGGTTATCATTAGATGTTGTGGCGTTGAATAATGGAGAGTTGTTTGCAGAATCGTAGACTTTGCTGAAGAATTCAGCAAACAAATTAACGATTTCTTGGGGATTATCGGCCATTTTGTTATTTAAATACATATTAGAGGGTACACCGGAGTCATTATTGTTTAGTAGGTTTGAAAATTTATAGATATTTTGAGGGTTGGCAAGAGCCAATTCTTCGCAGTTATCGATGCACTTTTTGTAACATAACTTGGAAATTTTTTTGATGCTCGTTCTTAGTTCACAAAATTTTGCGTAATCAATAGGATCATGTGATGATTTGTAAGCTTTATGAGCGATTTTTTTGTCTCTAATTAATTTAATAAGATCGGTACTAAACCATTTTGGGTAATTATGCGTATACATTTTTGAAACGGGTACAAATAAATCAATAGCATTATTTAGAATTAAGTAAAATTTGTCAACCATTACATTGATGTTTTCTTCAGTGTCCAAAAATTTCCAGTCGGTTGAAGATAAAAAATTAATGATTTGATTATAGTCTGCTTTGAAAAAGTTCAACTTAGTTGATGCAGATGGATTTTTTTTAGTTATTGAACTGTTACATTCAATTATTAGAGGTGGGTGGTATTTGTCAACTGGGAGAATAGATTCAACAGATGCGGACACTTTTACTGATAAAGAATTGGAAAATACTAGATCGAGAAGACGAGAATTTATATTCAAAACACAGTTTAACTGTCGGAGGCTAAGAAAATTTGACATTTCGATTATATCATGAGAACCGTGGTGGATGTTGTCCGTGCATGAAGTTTTGTTGTTTTCTACGTCCCATGCAATATTAGGCAGATTGTAATCTCCTGTCAAAATAATAGTGGCGCAAGGATATCTTCTCCGGATCGTTTCAACTTCATGGTAGTGGTCTTTGTATAGTTGAGCGTCAGAAGATGGGGGAATGTAGACGGAGCCGATAATAATTTTTTCCTTTTTAGTGGATACCATGATGAAAAGTTGCTCCAGATGTGTATAGATGCATTTAAGTTTTCTTGAATGAAGTTTGTTGTTTATGGATATTAACACTCCACCTCCCCTGGATTTATTTTTTTCATTTCTGTCTTTTCTGTACACTGTATGATTATAGAAACCTAGTTCTGAAGTGTTGATATTATTATTTAGCCATGTCTCGGTGAAGGCGTAAGAATCGTGATTCAAAGTGGGTAGGGTTGATTTTAGATCCTGAAGTTTAGTTCTAAGACCTCGAACATTTTGATAGAATATTTTCAATTTATCTTTTAGTTTTTTGGATGTATTTTCGTTATGGTAGGTCTATTGTTGATATATTTGATTGTAATGTCATTTTCGCCCGAAGCCTTTCTTTTTTCAAGTTCATTTCTTAATTCAGTTAATTGTTTCCTCTGGAGAAGCGATTGATCTTGGTAGAATCTAATGTTGTTTTTAAGTACGTGTTTTTTGGTTAATAGTATTCTTGGCCATTTTGCTTCAGGAAACTCAACTTTAATTCCTCTTGGTTTGTCGTCTTTCCTTGTGCCTAGTCTATAGATTTTTATTTCTAGGTTGGCTGTTGAGTTGTCAATATCAGAGAGTATTTTTTTGACTGATGCTATGTCGCTGTTAATACATTCAATCTGCGATAACGATGTATTCTCAGGAATGTTACGAATTATCAGGTTTTTATCTCTATAATTTTGTTCCTTCATTTCAGCGAGAATATCACAGACACTTGGGGTTTGTGAATCTAAAGGGGTGTGCGTATTAGGGGTTGCACTTTTTAGAGCAGACAACTCTCCCTCTAGATTTGCCATTTTAACTGCCATTTGGCCGATTGTTCCCAATATGTCGTTGGTTTTGGGAATTATTTTTGCGAGGTGTTCTTTCGTGAATTTGTTGTTGGGATCCATAATCATGTTTTATGCATTTATGCATTTATTAAACTCTCAAAACCCCATCATTATGTCATACGAAAACATATTATCGAGCCATTATTTAATAAAGTGTATCGACGATGTGACAAGGGAAGCATTAGTAGCCGGCAATATTACACGTACGTGCATTGATCACATTTTTATTAGGTTTAATAGCAGGCAGCAACAAGCTGACTCACTTTCATCTTGTATTTGTGATTTTACTATAGCGGATCACTTCGCGACAGCTCTCAACATCACATACAGTAGTGCAATTACAAAATCCAAAAAACGCTGGGAAAGTATTTCAATACTATCTCAAAAACGAATTGATAAATACATACATAGTTATAACTGGAATGCCCTGCTTGCGGAACAAGATTGCGTTGACATATATAATAAACTCAAAAACGTTTTAAATGAGCTATATGAAAAAAGTAAAATCTCTTTCTGCCCAAACCCCCAAAAAAGACCTTTTGCAACAAAATTGTGGATAACCGATGACATCTTAGAAAAAATTAAAATCCGAGATTCCCTGTTCAAAAGGTGGAAAAATTCCCCTTCCAATAAAAACTACGAAAAAAATTACAAATCATTTCGAAATACTGTTTCCAAATTAATCATAAAAAGTAAAACTACACATTTTAATGAAACATTTAAAAACTACTTCAGCAATTCCAAAAAAACGTGGGATCAAATAAACAAATTGTTAGGGCGGAAAACAAAAACAAACTGCGATGAAATTATATCAAAGTATATGCTAAATAAAAATGGGCAAACAGAGGAAATCATTGTAAATAGATTCGCTGAGTACTTCTCAAACAGCATCAGTTCGATGTTACACAAATGCGACTACAAAGCGTCTAACATATCTCCCGTTGATTTGCCGCATAGCATGTACCTGCCCAGAGCTACCTGTGAAGACATACGCAGGATTATTAGTCAACTGAATAATTCCAAATCGCTTGTCGGGATCGGGATTGACAATATTCGAATGTTCGACATTAAAAAACATATAACTCTTCTATGTCCGGTAATTACCCATTTAATTAATAAAATCTTGTTTCAAGCAGTTATACCTGATGAGCTTAAATGTAGTATTATTAGGCCAATATACAAAGGGGGAAAACATACTGATATAGAAAATTACAGACCAATCAGTATACTGCCAGCTATTGAAAAAATTCTAGAAAAATACATTTCCGTAAATTTAATAAAATACCTAGAAAGTTTCTCTATTATTGATCCTAACCAATACGGATTTCAAAAAAATAAAAGCACAGAAATGTTACTACAAGACTTTTCGAATTACGTAAATCAAGAACTCAATAATAAAAAACATATTCTGGTTTTATTCATAGACAAGTCTAAAGCGTTTGATACCATTGATCCGACAAAACTATTACAGATATTGGAGGCGATAGGAATTAGGGGAAAATTTCTAGAACTACTCAAAAACTATTTAAACAATCGACAAATTAAAGTGAAACTCTTTCAAACTTACAGCAAAGCTAAATATATGTCAACAGGCGTCCCGCAGGGCTCAATTCTCGGCCCAACATTATACATAATATTCGTTTCACTCATGAATAAAATTTTCACATTTGTGAAACATTACGTTTATGCAGATGATACGGCACTAGTCATTTCGCATGAAGAATTATGGATTGCAATAAAACTCATGCAGCACGATTTCCTTTCCTTACAGAAATGGTCACATGATGCGGGTCTTATAATAAATTCCAAAAAAACTAAATTAATGCACATACGATCTCCACATGCCAAATATACCATCACGCCTGTAATAAAATCGCATACATTTGAGTGTATACACAATTCGTCACAATCCTGCAAATGCGGAACCATTGAAATTGTACAAACGTATATATATTTGGGGATAACTGTAGATACGCATATGAAATGGGATACTCACATAAGCAACATCTGCAAACGCCTACGAGCTATTGCTGGGCGAATTTACAAAATTAAATTTTTCATGCCCATAAGTACGTTAAAAATAATTTATTTGTCATTGGCGGAATCTACTATCAGATATGGAATAACGTCTTGGGGAAACTCGTGCAAGACAAATATAGGTTACATTCAAACAATTCAAAACTCTTTGACTAAGCTCTTGGTAAGCAAAAGTATTTATGCACAAAGAAGAGACATAAAATTATTATATGAGTCAGTTAATATATTACCTGTTCGAGGGATATTATGGTTTAAGATTGTATGCCAAAACCTTTTGTCGGATTCAATATATAAAGAAAAAGTTGACCATGCACATGGCACTAGATTTAGTAAAAATGAGGGTTTATCCATTCCGAAAATTATAAATAAATACGGACAACGGACATTCACTTATCTTGTCCCTACCATATTTAATAAGATGCCAGTAAACATAAAAATCGAATCAAATTCCACCACCGATTTAAAAAAAAAAATTAAAAAATGGCTAATGGATCAAAACTTTTTATACTGATATTGTTTTGTAATCTTATGTATAAATATGACTAAGAGTAATTTGCCTGTGTTATATCTGTCTATCTGTATATTTTATGCCTTTGTATTGTAGCTATTTAAAAGTTATTCTTCTGTATCTATTTTGTGTATTGTGGTTTCATTTTATATTTGTGATTTAATGTTATATTAATATTGTTAAATTGACCTGCTGACAAACTGCTTTGGCAGTTTAGCGGGTGCTTAAAATGAAGAATAAAAAAAAAAAAAAAAACCTTTTTATAAATGTTATATAATTTGCTTACCGCATGAGGCCCATGCGGTAAGCAAATAAAAAATAAACCCATAAAAACCATGTAGTTGTTTGTTCAGGGCTGCCATCAATCGAACATTTTAATAATATTTGTATAATTTGTGTAGTGCCGTTTAAAAAAAAATGTCCTGAGGGCGTTTAATACATTATCATAAAAAATCTATTTATTACTTACATCCCGCCATCTTTCTCATTGTTTGTACAGGGTGTCCGGGGGTAAAGGGCACAAATTTCGGGAGGTGATTCCACATATACAAGAAGAAGTAAAAAAGGTAATAGAATAACTTTTTTCGAAAATCCAATGTTTTTTTTTGCCAATACAAAAATATTTTTTCATAGAAGAATATTAATTTCTCTGTACAAAGCAACACAACTTTTTTTACCCGAAAATTACCTTGAAACGTTTGAAAAAAGTTCTATATCTTTTTTTACCTTCTAAATATTGTAATAATAATAATAGTAGTCCCGTTATAATAATATAGCGCCTTTTGTGATGGTTCATCTCTAGAGCGTATTACACTACAAAGGTGACGTAACATAAAACATGGAGAAAATAACAAATATTTTCATACAAATATTATATATTGCATATTGTAAACGTTGGAGAGTTGGGGGCGTGGTAAGAGGTTGGGTTGTTACTCGGCTGAGTGACCAATGATGACATGCGGAAGATTTTTTTCTTTGATTTTGAAGATAAAAAATTTGAAAAAAAGTCATTGGAAAAGTCAACGGAGACCAAAATTTGATTTACATTTTTACTCCAAGTAATGTCAAGAATCATTGGAATCAGCAAGTCAAGTGACTTAACATCCTGTAGAAGCTCAGCAATATAAACGCTAATTTGAATGTACTCTCCCCTCTTCATAGCACGCCCATGGATGCCGTGGGCCCTGAAGGAAATTATTGTGAATATATTATATATTAACGTGTAAAGTTGATCTAAAAAATAAATATATATGCTACTGAATATGTTGATAAGAAGTGTAAGATCAACATACACAAAGGAAGGACAACTGACCGACCAACGCCTTTCGACTCCTAGGCAGAAACGGGCTAATGATATTGGTCATCTGTGTAAGAAAGAATTTCGGTTTTTTAGAGAGCGTTTGACCAATTTCATCAGAAATTAAGAAAAAATATAAGCTTACTTTGAGCACACGGACACGCCCACAACACACTTCATGTTATGCAATTATGGTTGCATCGCGATTTCAGAAAGAAAGTTCGGACTGTAAGAAAAAACTGTTAAAATTACATGCACTAAAAAAAAACAAGGAAGGACATCGTAGACTAAAGATTTCACATTTGTTCAACCATACCCGTCTCCCAAATTGATAAGAGAAATTAAAGAGAAACTATGATAATAGTAGTTCTGTTATAATAATATAGCGCTATATGAACATTCACCTCTAGTGCACATTACACTATATAGGTAACCTAATGTAATACATTGAGAAAATAACAGATATTTTCGTATAAATATTCTAAAATTGGCAGCCCTAACTTATCGACTTGCCTTACGAAAGAAGTTTTCAAAAGGCGTGCTGCGCTGCCCGATATTATTTAATTATCAGCCAAGTTTCAAACCCGGCAAAAACATCTCCTATAGGTAAGTTTTAGTACTAAATGCCCACATTGGTCAAAATCGAAATATTTTGTGCGAAGTCTTAATCATGTGAGGCTCGAAAAGGGGGGGAGGGGGGGGGGGTGTTTCGGAAAAAAATCACAAAATATCACACGGAGGGGGGATTTAATGAGATATCTTGTGTATTTATTTTTTGTTGAACGCATGATTTTTAAACCAAACAGTGGCGCGTGACCTCGACTCACCTTTGCCAGGCAACGTTTTCCGCGCACGTTGCGACAACCGCTCGGCTCACCAGTCGCCAGTAAGTCTGTGATTTTGACACCGAATACATCGTTGCCACATATGTTTTGTCTTAAAACAATGGAACAATGTCTAAACTAGGAGATCTGTATAAAGACTTATTTGCAGACTATAAAAAGGGGAAAAAACCTAGTGTAGCTCAGAAAGAATTTAATGAGTTGTGGGCTGATGTGAAACAAAAATATACCACAAAAGAAAAATTGACAAAGTGGGCGAATATGATCTTTTAGTAGATTTCTCTGCGTAGTGCGCGAAAGTGATGACGCCGAGTGGCTTGATGAAACCGACGTTGATCTTCAACACAAAGCACAGTGCCAACAGCTGACTTTCAAGATGCTTATCCACTTGAGTGTGTAAGAAAGTCTCGCTAGTCCGTGGTCCGAGGACAATGTCCATTAAATATATTCACGTACAAAAATATGTTTTTTTTACACCTTCCTTTATTATTTTTATGCCAGTCAAAAACAACCTGCAACCATAATGTCTGTCTGGACATTTAATAATAAAGGCAGTAATGAAAAAAACAAATATTTAGGGGTCTACGATTGTTGAGTGATGGATTATGGATTGGAATAGTGTGTTTGATTTTAATTTACATGGTCAATGTGTGTGATGTGTATATTGAGATGCAACATCACAATGTGAATGGGTAAGAAGTTATTTTGGATAAAGTTGATTCTCATCGGTTCCTTTATGGTGCTAATGGGTCCATGAAATAACATTACTTTGTGGATTCTGCGATCTTTTACTTTTCTCTTATCCGTTTCTTCTAAAGAGATGGAGACACAACGTTACCCTGATATCCTTTGTCTTGTGTTCAAGAAAGCGAGAAGAAGATCAAAGGAATTTGTAATCAAAGTGACAGATTTTTTCATTGCTTTCTTTTTAACTCTTTCGCACTATTTTTTAAATGATTTTGTTAGAATTGTATAACATGTACGCGTAAGCATGTGTAATGTGAATATGTATGTATAAGTATAAAGGTGCATTCTCAACATACCTGACTAGACATGGACAGATGAAAGATAAACTAATTTAGGAAATCTTTGTCGAATGTAAGATCACAAAATTCAGTGGCGGCTTGAGCACTTCTTTAGTGGTGGGGATCGACATATGTTACGTACTGTACCGTAATCTCACCAACCGTAGAATGTAATATAAAATTTCGCAAAAAAAATTTTGATGGTCTAATATCTAAATACAAAATAATATAAAATGTCTATAGATATACACCAATTTACAATAAGTATAATAAAAATAAAGTTTTATCTTGCAAGATTATTGAACTTAATTTGAACGCGAGCGATTCCCGCCCGTAACTGCGCAAACAAATGGTTCAGAGGGGATCCAAAGAATTGTCCCCGCGGGTATTTGAATTCACGTACGAGTGCGCATGCGCCGTTGCATACGTTCGCAAAACAACGCAAGGAAAGTATGGGGATAGTTCGGATTATCCCCCAAGTGCGCAGTACATTCTGCGCACTGAGAATCTGAGAAATAGATCCGCTGTTCTCATGCGCCGTACATTGTTCGCTGTACGCGTGTAGGGTCTTATTAAAATCATTTGGAATAATTTTTTAATTTTATTTCTGCAAATATTAATTACTTTTATGTTTAACCTCTGGGTGGCCACGCCATTTCACGAAAATTCACTAAAAAAGCACCACTTTGAATTTTGAATTAAATGTTTTGTCGATTAATTTTGAGCTATTGTATATTTTATTGACTGAAACACGTTCCTAGAACAATAAACTATGTACCAAAACAATATTACTTGCGTTAATTACGTAAATTAATAGGTTTTACAATGTTTTAGTCGAGGAACATGCATAAATTTTGACGGTTAAAAATCGCGGCAAAAATGATATTTCTATATCATAGATAAAATCGTTTAAAAATATTCTGGGGTTGCAAGGTGAATGAAATTTATACGCATCTCACAGAGTAATGTTGGTGCAAGCGATTCTGATCCTATTCTTCATACCAATTCTGTACATAGAAGGGCCAAAATCGCAGACAAACAGTTTTTGGTCGAAAATTTTATTCAAATTTTCGAATTATTTTCTCGCGCATGCACATAATACGCGCGCGCCCGCGCGTCTCCGGCCCATTAGAGGTTAAAGAATTCATTCATTTTGGTGAAGACTGTTATTTCCTTTAGTAGGTTTGGAGCGTAATTGGTGGGGACTGTCCCCATTGTCCCCCTGTGAAGAACCGCCACTGACAAAATTGCATAAGGTATAAAATAAGAAAAATCTCGAAAAATGAGTGAGAAACAGAAGATGGTTGCGCCAGTTTGAATTTAAATTATTGTTTGTCTATGATAGTAACTGAGTAACTGCTTTGTTCCCTTATTCCAATTCCTACCTATATAAATTGCCAAAAACGAAGTGTGCTTTGTTCGCTTTACTTGCAGTGGTAGTGTTGTCACACAAAAACTGTGAACCGCCTGTGATATACGCAAAATTTCTTATGTATTTTGTTCCGCTGCCCGAGCGGTATGTTTGCTCGTAAAACCGCCCACCGATACATGTGTTGCTTTTGTGACATTGCCCGCCGCTACATGTGTTGTATTTGAACTGCCCGCTGTGAAAGCATCGTGATTGCCGTGTATTAATTGTATTTCGTTTGACCCGCACCACGGAAATAGCCAAGGATTGATCACAAGAGTGTAATATTGTGAACCCGCTATAGTTCGAACCGCAACGTGAACGTGAACATTTACAAGTACGCGTATACTGAAGGAAATGTATTGTGAACTGATTAACTGTTTATAAGTTATAAGAGACAAAACCAGTGGCCTGAAATTAACGATAGAAAGTGCAGTGGTAAGTTTTTGGCAATCCAATTTACCCTTCTTCATTGCAGTTACTCAGTGAATTTATTTTATTTGGCACACGCACACGCACCCGCTATACCAAAGCCGCTCAACCATTGGTCCCATTCCGAGGCCGGATACCTTTAAATTTGTTTGTATATATTGATGGCATTTAAAATAAATACATATAACCAAATTTATAGTGAAATTTAGTATTATCTTCATACCGCCCGGCGAATTGAATCGCATAATAAATAGTAATAAATCTCTGCGCAACGTATAATTGTAGTAAGAACGCATTCACCTATTTGTGTGTAAATAATGTTAGATATTCGTTATTTGGAGTGCTCCGTACTGCATAAGTATTAAGTAGATAGCTTGCCTACGTAGGTACATTGTACTTAACCGCAATCCTATTCCCATTTTTGTATTAAGCTGGCACCGTATAATTATAGTAAAAACGCATTCACCAATATTTGTAGTGTGAAAAATATTAGAAATTCGTTATTTGTGGCCAGAGCGCTAGTACCTGCCGCATTTGTACGTGAATAAGTTATTGTTATTTGTAATAGGTATATCAGGCGTTTGATCCGTACCAAATTTGAACGTAATTAATTATTATTGTAGCCATTTTCGTACAGTGCCGGCGCTAAGTAGTTTGTTAACCTTGCCATTACCGAGCTAGGTATTTAACCTGCGCCTACCGAATAGTTTAAATATAATTGATTTAATTATTATTATTTTTTTCTTTTTTTGATAGATTATTTATTTAGCATTATGGAATCGGCAAAGGAAAAGAAATTGAAATTGATGACGTCTCAACGTGACGCATTAAACGGGCGTATTAAAAAATTATTTGAACTTTCAAAGGGGATTTCAGACGCAAATACTCAAGAGGAATTTTTATCGCTAATTGATATGTTGGATTCGACTAGAAATAAATATGAAGAAACACATCAGCAAATTAATGTCATAAATTACAATGTAACTTCGTTGATAGTGGACAAGGTGACAGAACGTTTACCTACCGCCAAAGTGGACGTACCTGCATTGTCATACTTGAATAACTTACCCTTGGCAGACAGTGCCGTAAATAGGGCGGTGCCACCGGTGCCCAGGCACAGGGCGTAGACTCTGGGGGGCGCAAGAATGGCCAAACTAGGCAGGACTATTATTTTTTCATTTTGCTCCTGATTGCTCCTGATAAGTTCCCGGCCCCGCTGCGCCCCTAGTGCTCGATTCCAACACATACGTACCTACATGCCAGTAACATCAAAAACGTCTTTTCAATTAGCCAAAACATCATGCTCATTTTTTTGGCAGCGCACGAGCGTATTTGTGTTTAGTGTTTAAAGAGTCAAGTTGAAACGACTACATTATTTGATAAATGTGACGTAGTTTAAGTCTGGGTCTTCTTAAAGCTATAGTCGAAGTAGATTTAAAAGATATGTTTCCCAATGTAGTAGTGGCTATAAAGATTTTTTAACAGTGCCATTGACTGTAGCTTCCTACGAAAGATCATTCAGTAAGCTCAAATTAATAAAAACTTACTTCCGCTCGACGATTGGCCAAGAAAGGTTG
The DNA here is from genome assembly GCA_929108145.2 of Limnephilus rhombicus. Classification (NCBI taxonomy): domain Eukaryota; kingdom Metazoa; phylum Arthropoda; class Insecta; order Trichoptera; family Limnephilidae; genus Limnephilus; species Limnephilus rhombicus. Next base: position 18,239,356 of record OV815278.1, on the reverse strand, counting down.
ACCGGCCTAGCGATTTTGTCGGTTGAAAGCGACATAGGACGGTTTCTGTCGTATGAAAAGGTTTTTTTTTACATTAACTCCACACAGGAGGCCCTGAGGAAAATAATTTCCCTCAGGGCCTATGCCATCTTTGTAGATGCTGTGTGGAGGGTCTTTTTGAGGAAAGGAAGGAGTGAACATGGATCTTGAGAGACCCATGCATGTCTGTTAAGATGGGAGAATCTATCAAACGAACCGCCCGTTTCTGCAAAGAGTAAAGGATATTTTTTAGGTATTTTGGAGATCCAGACCAGAGGTGGCTGCCAAATTCAACCGTGGGACGCACTTGCGAATTGTACAGGGTTAGCAGTTGTGTACTATTAAAGTATCTGCGGGCCCTGTACAGTACGCCCAGTTTCTGAGAGGCTAACTTAACTCTGGTTTCGATGGAGCCCCCGTACCTGAGCTGGTCACTTAGAGTTACATCAAGCATATCGATGGAGGTCCTGTTCGGAAGGTTTCTTCCATTGAAGGAGACTAGATTTTCATTTCGATCCCTTTTAGACGTTATCAAACATGATTGGGTCTTTGAAACATTAAATTCGACGAGGTTATTCTTACCCCAAGAGAAAACACTCTCTAGGTAACCGTCCATTCTTTGCTTCAAAGCCCTCCGAGCTATTGGAGTTTGTGTGCCCTTTGGGGGCTTGTCAAACAAAAAGCTATCATGGACTGTACTGTCATCCGCGTAACAATGAATCGGTGCACATGACAAGAGGTCATTGATGTGCAACAGAAACATAGTCGGTGACAGAACCGATCCCTGTGGGACGCCAGCATTTATCGAATGCGAGGAAGAGGTGAAACCGTCAGCAACCTCTCCCTCAAAAAGTCGGCAATCCACGTACACAAGGATGCGGGAAGACCGTAAGAAGGCAGTTTGTTGACAAACTCTCGGTGCCAAACCCGGTCAAAGGCCTTGGAAATATCCAATGCAACCGTTTGGGTCTCACCAAAACGCTCCAGGCATCGCCCCCAAACATGCGTCACATACGCGAGAAGATCACCGCACGAGCGGTTCCGCCGGAATCCGTATTGACGGTCGTTAATAATTTTGTTCTTCTCGAGGAGGTATGTGAGCAGTTTGTCGTTGATCACACGTTCCATTACCTTAGACAGAACTGATGTGATCGCTATGGGGCGGTAGTTGGCTGGGTTGGAGCGGTCACCCCTCTTTGGAATAGGGTGAATGATCGCTTTTTTCCAACCAGAGGGCACAGAGCCAGACTTCAGGGACATTTTGAAAAGCTTCGTCAAAATTGGAGCTATTTCTGCAGCGCACCTCTGCAATACCAGGGCAGGTATTCCGTCAGGCCCACTAGCTTTATATATAATAGGTTATCAACGATTTCGCAATGAAGAAAGCGCGAAAAGTAAATCTTTAAAAAAGTTTATGGCTTGCTTTAAATCTTTACTATCTGAACTTATTCATGTGTGGTCTCATTCATTTGTGTATTGTGTAGTGAATTGTGAAAAATCTTTGCAAATATTTTCGAATAAACGTTTTTTCACCAGTTCATACTTAACCCGGCGCTTGCCGCTCGTGCACCGGTGTGTCATGAGATTTTACACGCGATTTTGACCCTTATGTATAAAGAAAGTGTATGAAGAACACGGTCAGAATAGCTTGCTCTATTATCGCCCTTTACCATAGCGAAACCTGCAATGCACCTAGTCACTCCAAATAATTTATATTTAATTTTCAGCGAGTGCGGGGATGTGCGCAGTTCTTGTGCATGCGTGGGAAAAATTCCCTTATCTACGATTTTGACCCTTCTATGTACAAAATTTGTAAAGGACAGTGTCAGAATCGCTGGACACGAAATGTCATTTCTGCCGCCGGGTGCCGCGTCATAATTTATGCGTCTTACTAGACTAAAACATCGTAAAACCTATCAATTTATGTAATTAACGCAAGTAATGTTGTTTTGGTAGATAGTTTATTGTTCTAGGAACGTGTTTCAGTCAATAAAATATACAATAGCTCAAAATTAATCCACAAAACATTCATTTCAAAATTCAAAGTGGTGCTTTTTGCTGGCCTTCCCTGGCAAGAAAAGGGGTTAAACGCAATTTATATTATGCTATGCTACCTTCCTTATTCAAAACTCTACCATACCAAGAACTTTAAATTAAATTAATTTACAGTATACTGAAACTTTGCAGGGTAGGTATTTTATTATAGAAGTATGAGGACCAAAGTGGCCCAAAAGTTAAATCTTAAGCATCAGGGTGGGCAACGCATTTGCACTGGTGAACTTGCGTTTGAGTTTTAGTGAGTGAGACACAGTGGGTGGTGTAATAGGCGAAGGGTCCACTTATATAGGGCGCAGTTATAGAAGCTCGCACAGGGCGCAGAAAAGGCTATTTACGGCACTGTTGGCATCTGCATCTTTTGGAGAAACAGGAGAAATTGATATGTTGATAGGAGCTCACCTCTTCCCGCATCTCCTGTTGTCAAAAAGGGTTCGCGACCCTTCGCAGAGGCATAATCTGCACGCTTTAGAAACGGTTTTAGGATACGTTATTTTGGGGGCAGCACCAACCCGAGTTGAGGAGAATGCTACCGTATCTTGTTGTGCTATGATGGACGAACCAGAGGTTTTTTTTAATTTTTTTTTTACATTAACTCCACACAGGAGGCCCTGAGGAAAATAATTTCCCTCAGGGCCTATGTCATCTGGGATGCTGTGTGGAGGATCTTTTTGAGGAGAGGAAGGAATGAACATTGGTCTTGAAGAGACCCATGTTGTAGGAAGGAGGAAACACAGAGGCCGGCAATTTGTCTCAAAAGATTTTGGGAATTAGAGGAGATAAATGTACCGTCTAAGGTCCCGAGAATCGTGAATGTGAGGAGATATATAAAAGAACTACATCACGAGAATGTGTAAATGGAAGGTATTTTGGAGCCTTACCATTTAAGCGAGATGCTTCAGCACTTGGGGATTCGTTTGCAATAGCAAATAAGTGTTTATGCCTTGAACGCAAATTGGAAGACTCTCATAAATTGAGAGACGCTTACACGAGTAATAATAAGTAATACTATTAGTGAATATTTGGAAAAGGATAATTTGTCTCCTGCCGCACCAAATAAGGAGGATCAAATGCCATCTTGTATAATACCGCACCATGAAGTTAAAATGCATGCACGAGAGGGTAAGATCACCACGATACCCCTCTCCCCCGCTATGGGCAAATCCGAGGAAGCCAAACTGGAAGAGGCCTCCCCTCGGCCGCCACCCATTTCCGACTCGCTGCCGGAAATGCACCAATCTTTGCACTCACCGCCCGAGAGTGACCACCGCAACAACAACATTAGCACGATTAATTCCACGCATGATAATCCGCAACTAAAACCTTTGGATCACCCGCTATGGATCCATGGTTCGCCATGGATAAAATTGAGGCCCGAGCAGTGGCCTATTACCGCTTATGACGTCACCATGGTGACGCAACCGCCCGAACTAGAAACTACGTCGTTAGTAGTGACTTCTAGTTTAGAGGAGTATGAAATACTCAACTTGTCGAAACGCTTTTCTTCGTGGAATAAATTATTACGTTGTTTGGTTTATGTATTTAGATTTCTTAAGGTGTTGTCGTATCGAGGACACATAAGTGGATCGGACTTAGAGTTTGCAGAACTCAGAGTATTTCGTGAAATACAATTGGCTTATTTCCCCCGTGAGTACATAAATCTTCAACAAGGAAAAATGTGCAAACCCGTATTTCAACGTTTGAGGCCCTTTTTGCAAGACAGACTTATGAGATTAGGGGGTCAATTGATTAATTCGGATTTAGATTATGATCAAAAACACCCCATAGTCCTCCCACGAAAGGATCACATATTGAATTTATTGGTGGATTATTATCATAAAATTCATTGCCACTCGGATCCCGCATTATTAATGTCTATTTTGAGGCAGAAATATTGAATTCTATCGGCCCGTAGTTTAATTAGAAATCGCGTACATAAGTACAATTCATGTTTTCGGCTACACCCTAAAACAATCGCACCTTTAATGGCCGACTATAAGAATTGTCGTATCACTCCATCTTTAAAGCCATTTACGCACGTCGGCATAGACTATGCTGGGCCTTTAAAGGAAACCATGTCACGTGGACGTGGAATTCATTCTCAAAATGCATTTTGCTTATTTGTGTGTTTAACAATGAGAGCGATACACCTTGAATTAGCGTCAAGTCTAAGTACCGAATGTTTCCTGAATGCATTTAAATGCTTTCTTTCCCGCCGTGGTCCCGTGTCAAATTTATATTCAGACAATGGGACTAACTTTGTATGAGCTAAACGAAAGTTAAATGAATTACACTCATTTTCAACATCTTCACATTTTGGTGAAGAATTCGCAAGTGTTTTGGCAAATAATAGAATAAATTGGTATCTAAATGCGCCAATCGCACCACATTTTGGTGGAAATTGGGAGGCAAATATCAAAAGTATGAAGACTCATCTTTTTCGCGTAATAGGAGATCAGATTCTGTCTTTCGAGGAGACAACTACAGTGCTCGCGCAGGTAGAAAACATTCTAAATACAAGGCCATTATGTAGGACGCTCTCTTCAGACCCATCTGAAATTCTCGCGTTAACCCCCGCTCATTTCTTAACGACTACCCCGCTGAAACACCTGCCAGCCATGACCATCGAGGAGGATATGCAAGTAATCCAACCTCCAACGTTTCCAGAATGGTTGAATCAATTTATCGAGCAAGACATGACGTGATCCTTCCTTGAACCTTCTATCACGTCATGACTTGCTCGATAAATTGATTCAATCGTTCTGGAAACGTTGGAGGTTGGATTACTTGCATACCTTGCAGGTACGTCCCAAATGGAATACTCCTGCTAACCCTGTCAAAGTCGGTTTAGTAGTAATTGTGGGGACCGAAAAAGCTCCTCCGTTGCATTGGCGGCTAGGAGTAATTGTAGAAGTTTTCCCCGCAAAGGACGAAGTAATTCGTGTTGCTCGCGTTAAAACGGCGTCGGGAACATATATTCGGCCTGTAGTGAGGCTTTACCCTTTGCCGACTCAATAATGGGTTATTATTTGTTAGATTTAGTTAAACATAGCTTAGGAAATTTAGGATAAGTATTTGGTTATATTTGTTTATTTGCGATAATGCAATCACAGTGCGGTTTAGAAAGGGCGACCCTTTCAAGGCGGGGGGGATGGTTGCGCTAGTTTGAATTTAAATCATTGTTTGTCTATGATAGTAACTGAGTAACTGCTTTGTTCCCGTATTCCAATTCCTACCTACATAAATCGCCAAAAACGAAGTGTGCTTTGTTCGCTTTACTTGCAGTGGTAGTGTTGTCACACTAAAACTGTGAACCGCCTGTGATATACGCAAAATTTCTTATGTATTTTGTTCCGCTGCCCGAGCGGTATGTTTGCTCGTAAAACCGCCCGCCGATACATGTGTTGCTTTTGTGACATTGCCCGCCGCTACATGTGTTGTATTTGAACTGCCCGCTGTGAAAGCATCGTGATTGCCCTGTATTAATTGTATTTCGTTTGACCCGCACCACGGAAATCGCTAAGGATCGTTCACAAGAGTGTAATATTGTGAACCCGCTATAGTTCGAACCGCAACGTGAACGTGAACATTTACAAGTACGCGTATACTGAAGGAAATGTATTGTGAACTGATTAACTGTTTATAAGTTATAAGAGACAAAACCAGTGGCCTGAAATTAACGATAGAAAGTGCAGTGGTAAGTTTTTGGCAATCCAATTTACCCTTCTTCATTGCAGTTACTCAGTGAATTTATTTTATTTGGCACACGCACACGCACCCGCTATACGAACACCCGCTCAACCAGAAGATTATTAAACTAATTTCCAGGATGTAGAAGATAAAGATTGGATCAGGAGAAGAAAAACTTAAAATAATTTGTAATTCCATACCGATGAGTTTTTATCCCTGCGACCTTTGCCGCTCAGTGCATATGTTTCTCTGGGGGAAGCGCTGCTAACAGACAGCTTGATGGAGTCCTCCAGAGGGAGCTCCGTCCCCAGCACAGTCGGGGGCACCTTAAGGGAGGTGTGGCAGTTCACACAGCGCGAGGTTCCCAGCTCTCGGTCTAAGTACGCGGAGTCCTGCTACAACAAGCGTGTTTAGTTTTAATCCTTACAAAAAGGCTTCAGATATTATATTTTATTGGTAAAATAGGCATAATTTCCAAATCATAGATATGAATATGCATATTTAGAGTAATAATTATTAAAAAGTATGTATAAACAATAATTAGCCAAAAAAAAAAGTTTTACAGAAGTAAATGACCAACAAGTTATTAAATGGGTGAAAGGTAAAATATGAAAGTACACAAAAGATTGGTTACCGGCACCTGTGCTAATATCACACTAATTTGGTACCTAGCTTGTAAATAAAGGGCTTCATATTATTTTTTTAAATACCCCAACAGCCAGGGCTGGGCAAAATACATGCTGTGCTGTAATTAAAATAGAAATTACAAAATATTTTTTTCGCATGTATTTAAAATACGAAATACAAAATACTTTCAAGTGGTGTATTTGAAATACAAAATACAGTATTTTAAGCATTTTTTTTAATTTCAAATACAAAATACAAATTACAAAATGCATTTGGTTTTGGTTGCAATAAATTTTCGTAAGTTTTCTTATCTAAGGGTGCGTTTCCATAGAAGCAAAGTTGAGCAGAGTGAGACAGAGACGTGCAGAAATTGACCAATCATATTGCTCAAAAGACACATCTCATCTCCGCTCCACATGTAAAGTTTTGTGGTATAGAACCCAGGTGTTAGATAATAATAATAATAATTTTAATAACACGACATTTGTATAGCGCAGTTTTGTGTTATTTCACTTCAAGTGCGCTCTACTATAATTAACTTAAAAATAATCTATTACCTATGCAGTTAAATTATTCCTATAGTGCTTGTTCTAATACTATGACACAAAATGTACAATACAAAGCAATGACAAGTATAATATTATAATATGATAGAAAATGTGTGGGGATAAGGAAAAGATCAAGACTAGGTGGAAAGAATATTTCCAACAGCTCTTAAATCCCAATAACAACCTGACAGACGAACCAACTCACATTCCGGACGAGCTAAATGGTGATGAAACAACGAGAGCGCCATCAATGGCAGAAATAAGGGCTGCCCTAAAGAAACTGAAAAACAATAAAACTCCGGGAGGAGATAATATCCCTGCAGAGCTCTATAAATATGGAAATGAACAACTGAAGAACCTGCTACACAATCTCATTGTAAAAATATGGACCGCCGAAAGAGTACCAGAAGAATGGCAAACTAGCATAATATGCCCCATACATAAAAAGGGAGACAAATTAAAGTGTTAAAATCACAGAGGAATATCGTTACTTTGTACAGCATATAAAATTTTCACAATGATTTTGAAAGAAAGACTAGAATATTACTCAGAAAACTTGCTAGGCAGGTTTCAGGAGGGGCAGATCCACCACTGATCAACTCTTCACTACTCGACAAATCCTGACAAAATGCTGGGAATTCGATATAGACATATATCAACTATTTGTTGACTTCAAACAGGCGTATGACAGAATTGATAGGGAGAAAATATATGAAATACAGTGAAACCCTCTTAAGAAGTTTTCCACGGGACCAGAAAAAACAAACTTCTTAAGCAGGAAAACCTTATATGTGGGAAAAATTTGGCCAATTTTGGACCAAGGGACCGAAAAAGCCAAACTTCTTAAGCCACAAAACTTCTTAAGCGGGAACTTCTTAAGAGGGTTTCACTGTACTTTTAAATTTTGGAATACCGCCCAAAATAGTCAAGCTTGTAAAAGCAACAATGGTCGGCTCACGGTGTCGAGTAAGGATAGGAGGTGAAACAACGGAGGATTTTAACATCTCCCAGGGGCTGAAACAAGGTGATGGCTTAGCACCCACCCTTTTCAATATTGTACTGGAGCACGTCGTGAGGAAGACAATGATCAGTACCGACTCAAACATCTGCTACAGAAGCAATCAAATAGTTGGCTATGCAGACGACCTTAACTTAACGTTGTCGGAAGATCCCTACAGGCTGTAAGAGAAGTGTTTGACCCTTTGGAGACTGCGGCAAGAGAGGTGGGTTTGCAAATCAATGAGAATAAAACAAAAATCATGATGCAAACCAGAACCCCTCACCGCAGAATAAAAGATAAAGTTAAATTTAAAGACAATTATAATTTCGAAGTGGTCGAAGAGTTAACCTACCTGGGCTCCATCATAACGCAGGACAATGAAGACCCAGTAGAAGTAAGAAAGCGCATTACAGCCGCTAACAACACTTACTTCGCGTTGCTGCCAGTGTTCAAATCCCGAAACGTCCATAGGAAAACCAAAATAACCTTATATAAAACAATTATAAATTCCGATGAATCTTGTCAGTGTCCCTACATTGAGCGCACTACACAGATGAAGTATCTCGGCCTCACAATTGATCCATATCTCAAATGGAATATTCACACTCAAATAATTGCTAACAAAATAAGAAAAACCATGCACTTTTTCAGAATGATACGAAACTTTCTCGACTTAAAACACTTGAAAATGATTTATTTTGCAGTCTGTCAATCCATTATTGAGTATGGTATCATAGCATGGGGAGGCGGTACTGCATCAGCACTGGACCCAATCATAAAGGCACAGAAAACTATTATAAAATTAATTCTTAGACTACCTCTAATTACAGACTCCAACTTAATCTTCAATATTATGAATGTGTTTGACGTTCGGCAGATATATGCAAAAAAAATCCTCACTCATCTATACACAAATATACACAAATACTATGAAAAAAGATTAAATACTCGCTGTACTCGAAACAATAACAAATATTTACTACAAATTCCCATAACTCATACTACTTTTGGTCAACGAAGCTTCAGATACCTTGCAACAAGACTTTACAACACTCTTCCAATTAGTATAAAATAATGTGATTCACAAAAAATTAAAAAAAAAAACATAAAAATTTGGATAAAAAATAATGATAGAGCATTTACCGGTGCACTCACCCAAATTCGAAATTAATATTAAACCAATGCTGTTATTATTGTACCAATGTTATTGTTATTATTAATGCAACCATTCTATTGTGTGATTTTATTCTAATATAAGTGTAGGTATGTTCACAGTATAATAAATTGACATAAAATTACTGCCTCAACACAGGCTAGCCTAGTGAGGCAGGTTATGAGAAACCTAAATTTATAATTATAAATCTCTATTCTTTAATTACCTACTGTATATATGTATTTTGTTTTCTGATATTAACTTTCGTACGTATGCAACTTTTAAACTGTACTTTTACTGTACTTATGATGTACTTTTTGTTTTTGTAGTTATAAATCTTCATTTTTTTTTTGTTCAATAAAGATATAAAATAAAATAAAATAAAAATAAATAAATTATTAGAACGGTCTTGGCCTATGGATGTGAGGCGGGAACACTGACAGCAAAGTCAGCGGAACAGCTGGACATCTTCGAAAGGTACTTCGAAGAATCTTAGGACCGGAAGACGACGGCCGAGGACAGAGGGCGGTGGAGGCTTATTTTAACCGGTGACAGGCCGGAGACGCGCCGGCGCGCGCGTCGTATGCGCGAGAAAATAATTCAAATATTTGAATAATATTTTCGACAAAAAACTTTTGGTCTGCGATTTTGGCCCTTCATGTACAGAATTTGTATGAAGAACAGTGTCAGAATCGCTTGCGCCAACATTACTCTATGAGACGCCTAAAAGTTTCATTCATCTTGCAACCGCAGAATATTTTTAAAATGATTTCGTCTATGACATTGACCTGTCAAAATTTGCCGCAAATTTAACCGTCGCAACTAATGTGTGTTCCGCGACTAAAACATCGTAAAACCTATTAATTTACGTAATAAATGCAAGTAATGTTGTTTTGGTAGATAGTTTATTGTGTTGTGAACGTGTTTCAGTCAATAAAATATACAATAGCTCAAAATTAATCAACAAAACATTCAATTCAAAATTCAAAATCGTGTTTTGTTACGAAATTTCTGTATTTTTCCTGGAATTTGCTGGCCTTTGACGGGTTAAAGGAGGCCAAGGCTCGAAATGGGCTGTAGCGCCATTGAAGAAGAAGAAGAGTCCGATTGTCATTTTTTGTTGTTGTTTTGTTGGTATACATGCCCCTGAAGTATGATAAAATTGTCAGCAGTATTACTTGTTTAGTTTGTCTGTGGCAGCCGCTAAGGTTAGACGTGTTTTTATGAGCTCGGCGATTTTTACTTTTTTTAAAAATGGATCAAAGAAATTGAATCAAATTTTGCGTAAAAAATGAAAAAGAGTGTAACAATGTTCACAAAGGCCTGTGGTGAGTCTGCTTTGAGTAAAACAAGGGTTTACGAGTGGTATAAGCGTTTTCAAGATGGCCGTGAAGAAGTTAAAGATGATGAACGCCCCGGACACCTCAGCACATCAACAACCGATGAAAACGTGGAAAAAGTGAAAGAAATGGTTTTGGAAGATCGCCGAACCTCAATCAGAGAAGTCGCTGATGATGTTGGCATATCGATTGGCTCATGCCATGAAATTTTTTCGAATGTTTTGGGTATGAAACGCATGGCAGCAAAATTTGTTTCAAAATTGTTGAATTTTGGAACAAAATGAATGGAATTGCTCGGAAGTCACTAAATGAAGTCAACGACGGTGCAGAATTACTGAAACATGTTATAACAGGTGAAAATAAAGAGAACCTCAAAGGGCCGTCGTTTTACAAGCATAGATGACATTAAAAGCATATCGCTGAATGAACTAAAGGCTATCCCAAAGATCGAGTTTGAGAAGTGTTTCGAGGATTGGAAGAAGCGCTGGCACAAGTGCATAATATCTAATGGGAACTACTTTGAAGGTGACAACATTAATGTAAACGAATAAATAATTTTTTTTTCAAAAAACGAAAATTTCCATTTATTTTTGAACACACCTCGTACACAAAACAAATTCAGCAGCTAATTCGCCAAATAACTACGCTCTTCATACCTTCAGCCTAAGCTCTAACATTGAAATTTTTCCAATTCGCTGTCCACATTTAAAATGTCAATGATAAAAAACTTTTTAATTGGCATATGTATCCCTTCACAGAACATCACTTCTCACAACTACAAACACACTCACACACCAATATAGCAAGTAAGTCACCCGGTAATTACTAAATATACATACCACAAATAAGAAATTACAAAGAAACACTATAGATACCCTATTTAGACAATTTTTAATATCTGTAAATTGTTTCATTACTGTAGCCAATGTACTGTTTGTTTCTGTAAAATAAATAAATAAATATGAATTAGTAAGAAGACCTAATGAGAAAATATAAGAGAAAATGTAACCTTATATTTAGCAGGGAGCATATTGGATATCCCCGGCATTCTGGCTTCCAATTCTTTGATGGTCTTCACGCAGGACATGCACCAGGACTGGCTGAACTTCAGAGATTCCCCGGCTGTCATGTCTCCAACGCTGAAATAAAATTTCATATTGGTCACCGGTATCATTACAGGACTAAAAACGAATAAAGAAAACCAAAATCACGTGCTCCCATATCTCTCACATAACATCAGAGGAACATTAAAAAAAAGTAAAATGGTCACTATACAAAGAACGAAGCTAGTTATAATCTGTGAGATAAAAATATGAATTTATCAAACTAACCATCAAGCTGATTCGCAGATGGACCGCCAAACAACTCATTCTTGGCACACACCCCTTGCATCAGTCACATTCGTACATCACCTTCTGTAATTCTGATTCTTGACATGGCCCGACTCAAGAATTTCATTCACTTGATTGTGTCGTGTCTTCCTCGGGCAATCCTGACTTCATCAATCATGCACATTATTTATTTATTAGGTGAATCTCTATACATTAGTCCAGTAAGGTTTAAACACATTTTTTAAACTTTGCCAGTTTCACTAGGGATATCCTATGTCGAGGCAGATATGAACATTTATCGATAAGTTGGAGATAAATCTATTTCAATCAATCATTGGATCAGAGAACTTTTATTTTAGATTTTGGTAGAAAGCAGTCACTTTGTGGTTTGACATATTAATTAAAGGAAAACAATCACTTTGTTTGTAACCACGATTTATTGATTTAATTTTTATTTACCGACCGGTTTCGCTTAATACAAGCATCTTCAGGGTAAAAATTAAAACTGATGAAAAAATACATTGTGTGAGCTTATATATACATACAAAGACAAAACATAATATAAAGTAAGAGTGAGAGAGTGTAATTAACATCCTACATAGTGATAGAGAGAAAGAGACGGGTATATGAATAATTACATTATATCTACCGGGATAAAACGTCATTTGAACAGGTGATTAAGGAATTTATATTTCCCGTATTTTTATTTTATTTCCGGTTTTTTTATTTTATATATTTTTTTAATATTTTATATTTTGAATATTTCCCATAAACTAAAAAAACCCGTAGCCACTTTATTCCTTAATCACCTGTTCAAATGACGTTTTATCCCGGTAGATATAATGTAATTATTCATATACCCGTCTCTTTCTCTCTATCACTATGTAGGATGTTAATTACACTCTCTCACTCTTACTTTATATTATGTTTTGTCTTTGTCTGTATGTATATACACGGTGTCCGGAAACTCGTAGTACAAGCGGAAAACTGGTGAACCTACATCACATAGACAACCCAAATAAACATAAAGATTTTCAATTTAAGCATTTTCAAATTTAAAATTTAAAAAAAAATATATTTAAAAAAAAATTCGGCTTATTTAGGGTTAAAATTTTAAAAAGGCGGAAATGTCATGATGACAGATGGAAGATGTTCCACCTCACGGATAATACGGAACGTTTAACGTTACACGGATAATACGGAATGTTCCTTTTTTAACTAATAGACAATCAAATATGACGTTTGTCGGAAGTACCTACCAATCTTATAAAATAAATTATCTAAAATAAACTCGCATTTCATCATCATTTTAAAAAACATCCCAGGTTTTTGAATGGTTTGTTGGCAAAGCAGTATTTGTCTAGCGGGTTTGTGTAATTATTCTAATAAATTTCTTTCCATGTTCTACTGTTATAAATACAGGTACAAACTTGTCAATAATGCATTCACTTTGTTATACGCAAAAATATTTTTTCTATGATTGGCAGCATTGATGAAATGTTAAAATAAAAAACGATGAAATATGGCGTTTCCGCGCGAGTGCATTAATTTTAACAACATTAAAATGTTAAATCCATATTTTTGGCATGTTTTTTGTTCTCCCCCGACATAAATACTCACTTTTCGTAATAATAAAGCTTAATCTAACTGTTTGGATAAAAATTATTCCGTATTAACGAGTAAGCGGTTTAATGCATAAAAAATAATATTTATTCTCCCACCTCTTCTCTTCTAAACAATATGGTTAATTAGCGTACCTGTTTATTTTGTTATGTAGATAGTAGCCCCGAGCGGAGCATGTGAGCGTCCAACAGCATTGGTATTATTCCATCGTAATGCACAATAATTAATCATGTTTAAATATGAAAATAACACACACTTTGTTTTAGAGTTTGTTATGATGAAATGGTGTTTGATTGATCTCGCACAAGTATTATTAATCACGTTTAGATATGAAAATAACACACAAGTAACACAAACTTTGTTTTAATGTTTGTTAAATGAAAGGGTATTTAATTTTGGTAATTATCGGTTCGGACTGGCCACGCTTATTACGAATAATTTTTAGAAAAAAACTTTAGATTCGCCTTAATTACTATAAAAGGAAACTTTTTGGCTTTGGGGCGGCGGAAAATAATGCATTTTAATTTTCAATTGCATAAAACCAAAATTCACTTCGCGAACCGACGCAGCGAAAATCCGCGGCCGTAGCTGTCACTGTTATGGACTGTAGCTGACTTCGTGGGATACCTACATGAAATACCGCGAATCACAAACCATGTTACACAAACCTAGCGTAGCCGCTAAGCCACTTGAAAACTGGGATGTTTTTCTTGCCTTGACGCGAGTAGGCGTTATAAAGGGGCACTTTCTTTTGTATCACAAACCATGTTACACAAACAAGCCCGCTAGACAAATTTCATAATTACGCGCCTTATCCCATGAAGTCGGCTACAGTCGTATTAGCTCTTGTTAATTTATCAAGGATACCAACATCACAGTGACATGTACGGCCGCGGATTTTCGCTGTGTCAGTCGCGAAGCGAATTTTGGTTTTATGCAATTGAAAATTAAAATGCATTATTTTCCGCCGCCCCAAAGCCAAAAAGTTTCCTTTTATAGTAATTAAGGCGAATCTAAAGTTTTTTTCTAAAAATTATTCGTAATAAGCGTGGCCAGTCCGAACCGATATTTACCTTAATTTTTGTTATTACTTTTTGGGATATTATGCCGTGTTGCGTTACCTCCTTCTTTAGCCAACGTTTCGGACAGCGTTACAGTGTCCGAAACATTGGCTAAAGAAGGGGGTAGCGCAACACGGCATAATATCCCAAAAACGAATAACAAAAATACTTTTGGCCGTGAAAACTAAAATCGTATCTGGGGTATTTAATTAATCACATTTAAATATGAAAATAACACACAGTTTATTTTAAACCTTGTTAAATGAAGGGTTTGTACGCCGTTCAATAAGAAAAGATATCAATCAACCGCAATCTTCATCATACGTCAACGACCGCAATCAACAAGAGACAAAACAAACTGACGAAAAATAAAAAAATAATTTGTGGCGAAGACAAATATCCGGTCAGTCCTATTAAATTATCGCTGAACACTGGGAATATTATTTAATTTATTTTATCAGCATAGGTATGATTTTTGCAGAGTTAATTATTGCGGACATCAAACAAAAATAGGTATACCTATCAAGGGTATGAGGGATGGGTAGGAATCTGAGAGTCAGTGTATCCAGGAGTGACGGACGCATGAATTCATTCCTCCCATGGCTGTGGAATATGATTTTAATAGTCCAGTCAGCCTAAGTCGTAGAACACCAATTGAAACACCATCGATTACTACCATTTAGACAAGTGTTTAGCCAAAAGTCCCCGCTCCTACGCCCCTTGCTTCCCCGCCTGTGCCCGCCCAAACATGAAAAGTGTAAGGGTTTTGTAAATCACGTCTATCTCAATTACTTAACAACATATCGGGTTGAATTTTTTTATATTCTCTTTGCTGTAACATTGTCTACAATTAATATTCAGTTAACTTTCATCGTAACTTTTACCGTTTGTTTGTAATTCGTATGAAAAGGTAAAAATTAGTATATTTTTTGGCATGTAATTTTACATTTTGTCACAGAACTTTTCAGGCCGACATTTTATGAAAAAATGTTTCCTACAAAGATTGTAGCCCTTTCTATGAGCTGTAAAGTTATATATTTTAATGTGTACTTTATGGCTAGAAAACATCAGATATCAACCGTGAATGCTTGGTGCACCATCTCTGCGTCGCTCCGCGGCAGCCGATTTACCGCACTATTCATGTATGATGTTTATACTCATTAATTGTATTTTTTGTCAATTGTTTTAAATTTTGGTTATACTGAAGAAGTGAAATTATGCTTACTGGTATCAGTTCAAGTTTCAGCAACTAAAAATGCCAGAGTATTTCAGTTTAAAATCTATAACTTTATTTATTGAATGGAAGTATAAACTAGCTCGAGTTTCGAGAGAGTACGGCCTCAACCACTCTCACGATCTCCTGCCATGCAGCTGGTAGGCAGACAAATAAAAGCCGCCAAGACTCGGACAAACCTCACCTCATGAACTCGGGGACCCCTGCTAAGTCACCACTACTTGAGGTGATCTACGACGAAGGCGTCCACTAATATCTACAGGAATTCCAAAAATTGAAAAAATCTAACTAATATCTATGAGAACCAAAGTGCGTACGAATATCTACAGCTCAATTGCTGACTAATATCTATGAGAACCAAAGTTGACGAATATCTACGGCACTGGCATAGGTTGGATTTGCAATTATGTATACCATATTGGAAAACGTAATAATGCAGTTTAAAAAAAACTTTATTTATGTATGTATGTAAAAACCCCTAATATCGACCTATTGGACACATTTAGCTGATTTGAAGGATTTGGATTTTGTTTTAACAGCTTTCTTTATTTCGAGTGCTTCTAAATTATGTAGTCTGTTACCATAACTATTTCTATGTGAGTTAGGTTAGGTTAGTTTAGGTTGAGGTGCCGTGTATTTCGAAATAAATAAATAAATAAATAAATATCTTTGT
Source organism: Limnephilus rhombicus (assembly GCA_929108145.2). Classification (NCBI taxonomy): domain Eukaryota; kingdom Metazoa; phylum Arthropoda; class Insecta; order Trichoptera; family Limnephilidae; genus Limnephilus; species Limnephilus rhombicus. The sequence goes on along the minus strand of OV815278.1, from coordinate 18,223,003 downwards.
ATTATGACCAATAAATTATGTTCAATAAATTATTGTCCTCGTAACCAGCAAAATACGTAATATTATGCAAAAACTTCATGTACTTTAAACAATTAAGCCTTTACGTAATTAGTAATTACGTAATTGAAGTAATTTAAGCTTCTCCGTACAACCTCTTGCTCAGCTGCCCTCTGTAGATATTAGTCCAACCTACGCTCTGTAGATATTAGTCAACACTAGGACCGTCATAGATATTCGTCCGATCTTAGCTCTGTAGATATTAGTCAACACTCTGAAGTTCGTAGATATTAGTCCAACATATGAGCTGTTGATATTCGTCCGACATACAGGCTGTAGATATTAGTACCTGGAGTCACCTACGGCAGAGGTGTTGGTTATCCAATAAATGGTTCCCGCGGTGGCGGTACCCATACCCGCCTTCTAAATTGATAAATTTTATTACATTATAAAAAAATAATAAAAAAACCTTGTTCAAATTGGTTCGAACACGACTGTAGTCAAATGGAGGCCATGTTTTTTGCGTTGTGTGCCACTAAGCAACCATTTTTATTTCCGTTCCCGAGGATAAAACGGTCCAAGTCCGAAATTTGAAGAAATGAATTTTTGATGTAGACTTGAAGTAAATTATCATGTTTATCAGTGGCAGAAAGATGTGGACGCAAGTACCATGATGCAACAACTATCATAGAAGCAGAAGGGTGTACCATGGACTTTATTCCTTTTATAATACACCACATGTCATAACAAAATAGTCCACTTCATTTAGAGGCAGTAGGACTCAAGTCTATGTTTTTGTTTTTTTTTACATGAGCTCCACACAGGAGGCCCTGAGGAAAATAATTTCCCTCGGGGCCTATTTCATCTTTGGGGATGCTGTGTGGAGGGGCTTTTTAAAGGAAGGGAAGGAGAGGAGAGTTCTGGGAAGGAAAAGGGTTTAAGGGGTGGGTAGGAATCTAGGGTTCAGCATGTCCTGGTCATCCGCCTGCAAGACCTAGACAAACCTCACCCCATGAACCCGGCACCCCTGCTAAATCACCAAACGTAGCGAACCACTTGGGGTGACCTATGGCAGAGGTGTTGGTTATCCAATAAAGGTTCCCGGGGCGGCGGTACCCATTCCCGCCTCCCAAATTGAAACGTTGACTCAAGTCAGCGTTTTTTTTTAAACAATTATTTTTAAAGGCTAGTTTAATTTGCTCCTTTTTAAAACAAAACTAACTGATTTAATAATTAGTTTTTTTCTTATCTATCATACAACATCTCCTGAACATTTACCTTTTTGGACTTGCTTCCGTATGTTTCGGGTACAGAATTTGGTTCGCAAGTTCACAGTTCAAGGCCAAGCCATTCGGATTAGTAGCTTACCCCTTCTATTGTGTTGATAGAATCGAGCGCAGAAAGGGACAGCAAATTTCGCATTGCACTTTGACTTGAAAGCGCGAAAATAATGAACAGCTGTTTTTAACCGTGAAACGACCGTACTACACGGAATAAAATTATGGATAATTTCAAAATAATGCTTTAAATCCGGATTTCTTGGTTTGTTTTCTTTTAATTAGTTTTTATTAGTTAGGTACTATGAACGTCAGTAATAATTTATAAGAATTTGACTAAAAAAAAAATCAACTTCTGACTCGATTTACTCGAAAACGAAAGCTCAAATCAAAAAAAATTATACCACAAAATCGACTCCAAATGTGATGAGGATTCCCCAGTTTCCCGCTTGTACTACGAGTTTTCGGACACCTTGTATAAGCTCACACAATGTATTTTTTCATCAGTTTTAATTTTTACTCTGAAGATGCTTGTATTAAGCGAAACCGGTCGGTAAATAAAAATTAAATCAATAAATCGTGGTTACAAACAAAGTGATTGTTTTCCTTTAATTTTATTTTAGATTTGGGTGAGTTGACTAAATCATTGTTTAGTCAATATTATAAATTATTATAGATTTTTTAATTGTCTTGTCAGGTAGGTCATTGTATATTTCAGTCATTGAAGTTTCTTTGAACAAATGTTGCATTTGTTTTGGGAGTTGTAAGAATTCTTTGGTTTTAAGTGCTTTGTGTATTTTGTAATTTATTTATTTACGCCCGAGTTGGCTTTTACAAAGATAGGTAATAATAGTTGGGCAAGTACGTAGTACACAATATATAATGATTAAATTAATAGTAAAAAATAAAATTAATTAAAATTAAAATCATACATTTCATTAAAGTTAAATTAATAGTAAAAAATAAAATTAATTAAAATTAAAATCATACATTTCATTAAAGTAATTATAAAAACTTTGTTTTATAACTAATACAGAATCTGAAAAACATGTTTACAATATTCCCAAATTTATTGCCAAAATGATGTTATCTATTTGTAGGTGTATGAGCCCGATAGTTTGTTTTAACCTCTGACAGGCCGGAGACGCGCCGGCGCGCGCGTCATATGCGCATGCGCGAGAAAATAATTCAAATATTTGAATAATACATCCGACAAAAAACTTTTGGTCCACGATTTTGGCCCTTCTATGTACACAATTTGTATGGAGAACAGTGTCAGAATCGCTTGCGCTGTCATTACTCTCGGAGACGCTACAAGTTTCATTCACCTAGTCACCCTGGAATATTTTAAAAACGATTTCTTCTATGACAATCGGCTGTCAGAATTTGTCGCGAATTTAACGGTCGCAATTAATGGGTGTATCGCGAATAAAACGATCATAAAACCTATTAATTTACGTAATAAATGCAAGTAATGTGGTTTTAGTAGATAGCTTATTGTGTTGTGAACGTGTTTCAGTTAATAAAATATACAATAGCTCAAAATTTATCAACAAAACATTCAATTCAAAATTCAAAGTGGTGGTTTTTTAGTGTTTTTTTTTTGCGAAGTTCCGCGAATTTCCGCTAAATGTCACGGCCTTTGACCGGTTAAAATTGTCACAGAAGAAGGTAGCACTTTGCCTCGTATTTCTGGTTGGTACGTAAAATTTTATTTTGGCGAGAATTTCAAGGTTGTCAATGCAACTATTAATGATTTTATTTAATAGTACAATGTCAGAGATGATCCGCCTATCTGGCAGCGTAATAAAATTGAGTTGTTTCATCAAAAGGACATAGTTAATATTTTGAATTGGAATATTCAGCTTAAAGTTAATAAATCTTAGAAATTTGTGCTGTACCCTTTCTATATTGTCGGAATGTGTTAATGTAACGAGTGGATAAGAAGTCCAAGGTGACCGCATTACCATAACAATTTCCAACCTCAGTAGGAACTATGCTGGGCATGTGGCACGATTTGACACGATAAATGACAAATGGAATCACAATATCACGGGATGGGGTTCTTGGTTAGAGAAGAAAAGCCGAGAAAAGCCTATTTCCAAAGCTGGATGCCAGAATGCTCACAGAGAACAGAAAGATGATGCACAACCATTTCCCTGGAAACACTCTCACCTGGCATCCTCGATCTGGTTAGTCCCGCACATGACAGAGTCATCATCATCGCTGGTGAGCTCCGAGGATAGTCCCAGCCCCTTGGCCTTGCGGGCGGACGGGGAGGCGGGCTGCAGCAGGTGGTCCACTGCGCACTCATCGTCCAAGCTGGTCGGGTTGAAGCTGTCCAAGGACAGAGACTGCTGATTTATGTTCAGGTCCTCCACCTGCAATCATTTCAGACAGAATATATCACTACAGGAACTACCCAAGAGACAAACTGACAGAATTTTTTGAGAGTGTGTCTGTGAGTCAGAAGAAAGGGCCATTCAAACTCAATTGAAATTTAATTAAATGAAGACAATATAAGCGAAACTCAATCAAAAATCTGGAAACAGAAAAAGATATTGACACCTCTGGGATTTGGACCCAGGACCTCTTGCTTTCTGGGAAAACGCGCTAACCACTGCGCCACGGTGTCGATCACCGTGTTAGCGCGTTTGCCTGGAAAGCAAGAGGTCCTGGGTTCAAGTCCCAGTGGCGTCAATATCTTTTTCTGATTTTTCCATTTCCAGATTTTCGATTGAGTTTCGCTTATATTGTCTTCATTTAATTAAATATTACAATTTGAGGTTTTACTCAATTGAAAATGTTAAAAAAATTAAAAAAAACTTTTTTTTAATTAACTGCACACAGTAATTAATTTCCTTCAGGGCCTATGATATCTTTGAAGATACTCTGTGGAGGATCTTTTTGAGGAAACAAAGGAGTGAACCTGGGTCTCGAATGTTGTAGAATGGAGGAAACATAGAGGCTGGCAAATCATTCTACGAGCTCTTGAACTCAAGAACGCGTCGTAGAAACGACCCGTTCTCATGTGATAAAAAATGTCAACTGTGTACAAATCTTGGGCGCGTTGGACATGTTTCCTGATTGTGACTGTGTACCTGTGCCGTAAGAATCAATAAAGCTAGTTCCTCACCGGTACGGCATTCCTGCCCGACCCATGTGCTCTAAAGATTGCAATCCATTAACCCCTAATAGGCCGGAGACACGCGGGTGCGCGCGTATTCTGCGCATGCGCGAAAAAATATCGAAGAAAAAATGTTTGTCTGCGATTTTGGCCCTTCTATGTACAGAATTTGTATGAAGAACAGGGTCAGAATCGCTTGCGCCAACATTACACCATAAGTTGTATCAAAATTTCATTCACCTTGCAACCCCAGAATATTTTTTAACGATTTTATCTGTGACATAGAAATGTAATTTTTGCCGCGAATTTTGGTTGTCAAAATTAATGCGTGTTCGTCGACTAAAACATCGTAAAACCTATTAATTTACGTTAATAATGCAACTTATGTTGTTTTGGTACATAGTTTATAGTTCTAGGAACGTGTTTCAATTAATAAAATATACAATAGCTCAAAATTAATCCACAAAACATTCAATTCAAAATTCAAAGTGGTGCTTTTTTAGTGAATTTTCGTGAAATGGCCTGGCATATCAGAGGTTAAGGTAGGAAAATCAATCAAACGGTTTTCCGGTTTCTGCACAGAGTCAAGGGGTTTCCAGAAATGTTGGGGTTCCAGACCAGAGGGGGCTGCCAAACACAACTGTGGGGCGCGCTAGCGATTTTTACAGGGTTAACACGGTACCTGGTCAGCCAGGGTGGGACTCGCCAAAAGCAGAGAGGAGGAGGTGTCGTCTTCACTGTCCACTTTGAGTCGACGCGGGGAAGATCCTGTGTTGGTGGCAGCGGATTTGCTCTGCAGCGGGGAGCGCGCGGGAATCAGAGCAGACCAGCGTCGGTTTATCTCCTTTGAGATGGACATCTTCTTGCGCTTGCTGCAGAGCTCATAACACTTGACGTTTTCCTGGAATAGATATTATGTAATAAGGTCTATTCACATCTACAGCACGAATGGCAAATGCCTTACATGGCATAATGAATTGCCTACATTATCTATGAACACGTTCATAAGCTAATCATGCCACTGCATGGGTGAAGTTCATGCGAATGCGATTTCAATTCGTGTGAAATAGAATTCGCTTTAATTTGAAATGGAAGGAATTTAAATCGGGTCGGTAGTCATGAACGCTGTCTGTATGCCGGTAGATGTGAATAGACCTTTATATAGATATTATGCATGTTCAAAGAGAGAAGGAAATGAGTAAATTGATTGAGATTTTCAAAATTTTATCTGGACATCATGGTTCCCTGGCATGAAATCTTCACCACCAACGAAATGTAAATCTTCATGGACACCAAGCTGCTTTTCTGATCAAGTTAAGGTAGTGCCAACGCCAACACAGAAAGAAAAGAAAACACACAGCAAACAAAACACACAACAAACAAACAATACAAATTGCGCGTTAGACAGGCACGTTGAAGACCGACTCAGTACATACACACTCTGTTATTATTTTAAAATGGCTGCTCTTTACGAAACGAAAAACAAACTCTTTTATTATTTTGTTGCCAATCGAATATAATTTAATTTAGTGGGTAGCTACATTATTTAATCTCTCATCTGATGCTGGCCCAAAGGCGGGCCAAAAGAAAAATCTTCATTTTTTTAAAATGCGATTTTAACTCATATTATGTATAAAAAAACTGTATAAAAAAGTGTAAAATCTCATGAACAGAAAGCAGTGGCGGTTCGTGGTATTTAACAGGGGGTTCAGAAATTCATGAGAAGATATAATCTTATCAAAATTTACTTACTTTGTTGTCCTTCGTCAAATCGTCGAATTCAGCGGCACTCACACAACTAAAATAAAGTTAGTAGGAGGGGTACATACTAGGGCTACATACTACCTACCTAGTGCTACATACTATTGTTTTCAAATCACTTGAAATTCGACACAATTATTAGATAACAGGTTTAGAAGAATTAAATTTTTTAATGTTTTCACAGCACTCAATGTACGTTGCTGATTATTATTATTTTTTCAACAAGAATAATTACGTAGAATATATAATTGATATTTTAAAACATTAAAACAACACAAATTAGGTTGGCAAAAATAAAATTAGTTTTTTTCACTTAAACAAAAAGCCATGCGCCGACTTTTTGCATTTAAAAACGCTTTAATTACGCGGGTATTAAAATCGGGTATAGAGGTTAGGTATCAGTAGTTCCTTAATCTCTATACTAATCATCGTAAATGTAATTGAAGGATATGTCGTCTATCTACAAAAAAAAAAAATACGAAAACAGAAGTCAAAATCCATGGTTTAAAGGTCAGCGGTCAGTCTGCGCTCTCGTAGGATCTCGGCTCTCGGACATCGTGTTCGGATCGACGCACCGCGGTGAGTTGATTTTGCGTACAGAAAGGCCTGTTTCGTTCAAATCACCGTCAGAGCCGTTCGTACGAAAATAATTTTTTTCCAAAGAGCATTTGGTGCGCTTTCTGACACGCACAAAATGAGAATAACGTATTGTTCGGAGGCGCGCATTTTAAAGGCAGAATTTTAATGGCGCGCTATCTGCAATGTGTTTATATTATTGTTATTAACGAGATTGTTTTATTTTCTCGGTTATCTTTTTAATGGGGGTTCGTCGCACAAACGCACTTTAGAGAAAACCGCCACTGACAGAAAGTATGATATGAAGGCATTCAACAGATACAAATTTTGCATATCCGATGGGTAATTTCAGCGCACAAGATTTAAAGAGCGACAAATATTTCCCAGTTATAAATAACCTGACAATATTTGAAAAAACTGCTAGAATTGTAATGTTTAGGCGGGAAACTGAAGCTTTTTACTTAGATACTAACCGGTCAGATATTTTAATTAAATATGTAATTAAGTTTAGTATGAATGTGTGTATTTATACCTGATCAGGACTCTCAAAGTCTTTATCCAAGATTAAGTCTGAAGAATTGCAGTCAGATTCACAGCGTGGAGGCATCACTACATTCTCAGAGCTGTCCAGCGTGTCTTCCTTCTCAAACCCGTAGTGGTAATACCTGCGCACATTGAAAAAATTGTTAAACAAAACTTGACATAGATGGAGTGTATTAGTTTTTTTGTACTACTAGATATGATAAATCATTCATCAGAAAAAGACTTGCACAGACTTTAACGGCATGATCATCATGTTTTGCAGCTAATCACAATTTAATCGAAAGCTGAAACGGGTCATGAAACATTTAACGGGAACCGTTTAAATGTCGAAAATGGTGATGATTATCAGTTTGATGGTCTTCGAATGCAAAGTCGTAACAATATACAAAGTGGCCCAAATTTATCTCACCAAGGGGGGGAGGGGTCTAGATTGGAAGAAAAACTGCTCACGTAATTAATGTATGCCCCCAAAGAATTATGATCATCGATATTTGATGTATAACCTTCTTCGACCATCCCGAACCGGAAGGGGGTAATACACATCCCCCCACACAAGAGTTTTGTGCAACATCTAATTTGTTTTTAAAACCATTTATTCTATACGACGATTCAACAGAGTGGCATTTCAACGCCCCTTTGAACTTTACTTAATGATTGACTGTTGGGCGAACAGATGATGTATAAAAACATAACTCTAATATTTGAATGTTTTGGAAAGGGTAAAAGGAATAAGATCGCTCCGTGATATATTTAAGACCCTAGTGACCCCCCTTTGTATGATTCCTGATTTTACCTTCAGATATGTAAAGGTTAACCAACATATCAGACAGTCTTTCAGTATCATTTCCTCTTCTAAATGGTGGCAAAAGGAGGAAGAGGGGTAAGGTATGAAATACCTCAAACTAAAAAATTTGTTTGGTAAGTCAAATTTCTTCCCAGTCGTTTTGATGGGTCATTGAAGAAGAGGATAATATGTAATAAGTAATAATAAACCTAAATTGAATAGAAAACAGAACAAGACACAGAAAAATAAATTAATTATCAAAAAAATAAGTAATTTGGTTACCTTATAAGAGACCTAGCTGCATAGATGGTGGGGTGCAGCTCTGGAGAGGGCGCCAGGTACACCCGGTTTAGGTTGACGCCTCGTGTGTCCGTCCGGTACTGGCCGCGCGCCACCCCGTCCGGGTTCAGGAAAGGCATCAGCTTGAACACGTAGAGGCGACGCAGGTTGATGGCCACCGGGTCGTGGCGGGATAGCAGGAGGTTGAGAAAGCCGTTTAGCACGAAGCTCGAGGGCGTCTCTCCGGGGTGGACGCGCGCTGATAGGATGATCACCTGGAAATTGCATACAAGATAGTCATAAAAATGAGTAATAGATACCCTCAGTATTGCCCATAGGCTTCATTCTCCATTATCTGTCAAGAGTTATTCATTACGTGCCATCTGCGAATGAAAAATTAAGCATCGCCTCGACCAACTTTGTCGAATGATTTATACGTATTCTTGAATGGCGAAGGGTTGAAGTGTTAATTAGATTGGCTGCCCTGTCAATATTGTCCATGTTTCTGATATTTTTGACGTTTCTATGGCGTGAATTTGAAATTACGATCGCACTTTTTTCAAACTGGTGGGCGGATATATTACACAAAATCAAGAAAAGTTGGTAACCACCCGCAGAAAAGAAATTTAATTTAATGCTGCTAACACCCGAAAACATTGCAACAGATTAATCAAGTAAGTCAATTTTCGTGTAAAAATTATCTACCCTCCGGCGAAAAGTTCTTGTTGGTCTTCAAAGCATCTCCTTCAGCTTGCTCTAAATTATGTATTGTATCCATCATCGCCAGTAAATCAGTCATTATAAGGAACCTCAACCTTTAACTATGGACGTGTGGTCTCACAGGCTGCTTGCAGTTTGTGAATCACGTGCCCCTCTCCTTCCGCGTACCTTAAGCGTCTGTCCACCTCAGTAGCTTCGGTTTTAGTGGCAAAACGACTGTCGAGAGTGAAGGTTACTTCGCCGGCTGCATTTTGCGTGAGTAATTTTGCTTTATATTTTGATTGCGGTCTGTGGGACCGCGCGTCCATGTTTGTGTAATAAATTGAGCTCATGGTGATTTTCTTTGTTCTAGATTTATTAATTAAAAATGTCAGAAAACAATCAACCTAGTACAACTGCAAGTAAACTATACCTACCAAAGATAAAAAGAAAGACGATTTACAATTGTGAAGGCTGTAAACAGCCAATATGCGTACAATGTTCTAAGCCATTATGCTAAGACTGCCAATAAATATAAACAAGTTGGGCCTTTGTCAAAATTTTTATGTTTTGTTTTAAGAAGTTAATGTTAATTTTTATTTTTGTTTTTATTCTTTATATTTTATTGTAAAATTAGTAAAACTTACTGAAAAAGTAATTTTTCTTGGATAATGTTCCTACAAAGTGATCTCGAGTAAAAATGACTGAAAAGTGCCTTTGATTGTTAAATGGTTAGATTTTAGTTTAAAATAAATATATTTTAATCCGGCAAAGATAGCGGTCTGTGAGACCGCATGTCCATAGTAGTGTAACAAAAATGTAACGTCCATAGTTAAAGGTTAAAACAACTTTCTGAAAATGTACGATGCCTGTCCTTCGAAGAGTACGCGGGAAATGATCTTAGGTTAGATGTAGTATACTAGATATTTACAATTTTGACAGAATAGACTAGTTCGACCCACTCGTTGTTCGAGTGGAATAACTTTTGACATTTGGCTTCATAACTTTTGATGTTTGTCTAAGTAAGTACGTACCTTCGACAAGACTCGAGAAAAATAAAGTCGACCAACGTATGTGCTTTCGACGTCGATTGCGAGCGGCCTTGATTGGAGAATTGAGCCCCTAGTGAAAGACCACAACTCAATTGCTTGAAATAGCTTCAGATTTTCGTGATCAGATCTGAATAGTCAGGTGCTTACATAAATATGAAATTATTTTGTTTTGACCCATGTTAGGCATTATTATAGTTTCTTTGTCCCAAAGCAGTTTTAAATTTGGGTAGGCTCATAATATCATTCTATGGTAAGCTCTAGTGTTGTAAAAGTGTGGTTTTGTCAATTTTTCTATAACTATGTTAAATATGTACTCTCTACATTCATAGCCACGATTATGAAAACCACAAAAACATGTTTTTAATAATTAGAAGATAACAATATAACAAATCTTCACCTTACTATTAGGACTTTGTTGTTTATGAAAAATTTCAATCACGAAAAACAAGTCTGTAAAACATACAAAGCGTTAGGAGGTAAAGTGCACAAACTACGGGAGGTAATTCTACATAATACAAGAAAAAACTTTTTTTTCGAAATTCCAACATTTTAAGGTAGTTTTCAGATAAAAAAGTTGAATTGCTGGTATGGAAAAAATCGAAATTTTGAAAAAAGTTATTTATCTTTTTTACTTCCATAATCATGTAGAATCACTTTCTGAAGTTTATGCACTTTACTTCCCCGGACACCTTGTGTTTTTGAAAAATTAAAATACAAGGCTAATTTGGTTCGGTTGATGAAATATGTTGAATTGGTAATCGAGTAAAATAGAATAGTGACAAAACAGAACATGACAAAAGAATAGGTTATGTTTGTTTTCTTTCTTCACTTTTTTCAGTTGTTCTGTTTTGTACCCGTTGAAGTTTATATTATGCATGCCGTGAACATACCTTTTTATGAAGGAACTTGAATGGTCGGGGAGAGAACTGATCGGGGAACAGGTTCTTCAGGCGGTCTTCTCTGGTGGTGGTGATACCATGCCGCGAGGTGATGGTCAGCAGGTCCATCCGCCGCCTCTCTAGCGAGTAGGTCACGCACTCCCGGCAGTAGTAGATATCGTCATCAGTTCCGGTGCCCGAACCCGATATCCGGGCGTCTATGGCCCCCAGGGTGTTCTGCAGCTCGGCATAGGTGTAGGGGTATGTGAATGCAAAGTATGACGTGGCCTGCCGATTCTCAGGCGTGCGGTATTTGAAGCTCAGGGTGAATATGTTTTCCAGGCACTACAAGAAAATCACATCAATAATTGCGACGAATGCAAAATGTGGTACACTTTTCGGAGTAAGTTGACAATATATGTTTTTCTTTAAGTTACTGTAATAAAAAGACAAATTACATTCAAATCACCAGATGGTGAATGGACTTCAAACTATGTCACAATTTTCTAGCCAATCACCACTCTACCACCTCGATGAGCTAACCTTGATAAACACATTTTCTATGAACCTTGAATTTTGAATATAGGAATTTTTAGAACGATTGAAATTTTTTTTATATACCTACCACTTGTTTTATGAAATTTATTTCATTAATTTTTGGTAAAGTGTAGCTAATAACATTTTATTTCAATACAATTTTACTTTATATATACAAATATTAATAATTATTTCTTCAGGCATACGTTTTCGACTGAACTAGTAAATATTATGTGTTTAGAAAAATAAACTGTTTTTATAAATAGGTATTATTAAATATTATCGAATACGTAAAAAAACAACTGAGTACATAAAAGAAAAAAAATATTGAAATGGAGTTCTAGAAATTAAACTGGATAAAAACAAATAATTTACTAAATGTCGATGGACACATTTTAGCCATGTACCCTTCATATGTGATGTTAGGAGCCCTACAATATTCAAACATTGGCAGTATTCAGTATCGACACTACGCCATTTTAACAGTTTTTCGCAGATTTGGAAGTGTAAAAAAACTTTAAAAATGAGGGTAATCAAAATATTGCGATTAAAGTCGATTTTATCAAAAGTAACCGAATTTCATTTGAAAATAAAATTGTTTTTGAAAAATAATGACCCGTTAAACCCAGCGTTGAATACAGTGGGTACAAGTTTGTAAGGTTAAGGTTTCAGGAATCCCGCAAGGATCACATCTCGGACCTCTCTTGTTTATTTTATATATCAATGATATAGGTAAATGCTTTAAAAATTCCAAATTCCAAATTTTTGCTGATGACACTAAGATTTACAAAAAAATCACTAATATTAATGACAGCCTAGAATTGCAAGATGATATCAATAGGCTTGGAATATATTGTGCTAACAACCAACTGTTCCTTAATCTGGAAAAATGTAACACAATATCATTCACCAAAAGCATAAACCCCCTAATATTCCCGTACAAAATCAATGACGTAGAGATAAAAAGATGTTGTGAAGTGAGGGACTTAGGAATAATAATGGACTCCGGAATGTCTTTCCGAACACAAATAAATTCCATCTGTGACAGGGCGTATAAACTTCTAGGATTCATCATAAGAGTGACCAAACCATTTAGGTCTCCACACGTAATCAAAATACTGTACGTCTCTTTTGTTCGCTCAATATTAGAATTCGGATCAGTCATATGGAATCCCCAATACAAAGTAAATATTGAAAGGTTAGAAAGAATTCAAAAAAAGATATTGAAACACCTAGACTTTAAATCCTTTCGAACTTCAGAAAACCTAAGAGACTCATTAACATTCCATAATTTATCAACTTTAGAAGATAGAAGAAATATATCCGACCAAAAATTTTTATTCAAAATCATTAACAACGTTGTTGACAACAACTATCTTCTAGAACACATTAATTTCCACTGTCCAATAAGAAACACAAGGTCAAACCAACTATTCCACATCCCACACTCAAAAACAAATTACACACAACATTCGTTTCTCCGAAGGACGTGCACAAAATACAATGATATCTTTTACGACGCTGATATTTTCCATTTGTCCTCAGGCCAATTTATTAAATCCATAATAGAAAAAATTAAAACAAATTGTTAATTACGAACTCTCCACCCCTGCTGCATGTTATTTTTTTTTTCATTCTCATTATGTTGGTTTTCCTTCTTTTTATTATAATAATAATATTTGGATGATTTATATATCCCATATGCTTTAATTTGTGTGTGTGTTTTTTTTCTTTCATTTCTGTTGTATATATATATATTTTTCTTTTTTTTCTACCACTTTATGTTTTCTTTAATGTTTTAATCCATGTTTATATATTATAAATTGTAGCGGAAACTTCGCTGGTTAATGCAATCATGTAATATGTTACTTTCTTATAAAATATGTATAACTGTTTGTTTCCTAAATAAACTAAAATAAAATAAAAAAAATAAAATAGGGTATTAAAAAAAGAACTTTGTTTGAAAGCATCTTGACTTTGTGAATGTGATCGTTTAAACTATTTTTTTTGTTTGTTTTCTGTGTACAATTTTCGGGGGAAATAATATATCATTGAGTGAAAATGGTGTAAAGTACAAAGGTACTACAGACAGGTATGTTGCTCCATTTAAATTAAAAAAACACATATTTATAGAAATGCACTGCTGGAAAATCAGTCACGGGCCGCCTCTGCTCATCAGTTAAGTATTAAACATGTAAGACTAGGTCACTAACTGTAGGGAAAAGCTCACCAAGTAGGTAGGTCGATCTTTAATTCTCTCCCAGTTATTCTTCCCCGGGATTGTCTTGGTGACAGGCGCCATTCCCTGGCTGTACATCTTGCTCTGGCGGTTCAGATTCACAATGTTCAGTTTCACCAGGGCTTGAGGCGGGGCGGCCTGGATGCCGAAGTAGAACCACGTCCGGTTGCCATTCTCAAACTCCGTCCCCGCGCAGTCCGGTCGCGTCCACAAGTTGAACTCATAGTCTGGAGTTTCTATTGCATTTGTTATTGTGTTGACACCCGCAACTGGAAACATCAAACATTCAGTACAATATTATGCTTAAAGAGGTATTCCCACCGACCAATATAGAAATTAACACTCTCTAAGACAGCCAAGTTTTAAAACCGTTCACAAATCAATCCGAAGTAAGGTTGTTTTGTACACTGATACAAAACAACCTTGGTTGTTAGTTCTTTCCGAGCATACTCAATTTCTCTTATTAATTTGGTAAGAAATAACGGCAAGGAATCACACAGACGTTTTCTGGAGGTATTAATAGTATCACTCACCGATAGCACTTTTGGGAACCTGCTCGACATGTCCCAAATTTCCCGAGTCAAAATTGTGGACGAAAACAAATCCTCCACACGTAAACGAGTTGTCCATCGCCAGTTAAAGTATTATTGAGACGGACAATGCAGCTACATCATCTAAAAACACACGCACCACAATAAGTTTGACAAAAACTTTTCCACACAATTTGGATCAATAAAATTTCTTGGTTATAATTTCATAATTTGCAGATACTACGGAATTTAGGAATTAATTAATAAAAGAATTTCTTAAAAGTAAAAGTAATTACATCCTTTTGTAATTTGTCATGTTTTGGAAATGGAATTTGACGTTTTTCATATGTTTTTAAGCCCAAACAAATTACGTAATTTTTTTTGTATGTCAACATTGATTGACAAACAGCTGATAGACATTATTGCCAATTGCACACATTGTTTAGAATGGAAAAGTGTCAAAAATATTAAGGAAAAATATACCACGACTGTCGTCATTCACTTGAATAATGTTTAAATGATGTCGATTTTCAACCGCAAGATGCTTTTCATTTAGCGACACAAACCAGCAGCTTGTCCGTACGCCATTACATTCAAAATGGTTGCGAAACAAAAGAAATATTGAGCAATACGACACTTCGCCTGTATTGGATGTAACCGTGTTCAAGGAACCTACATACTAAAATAGTTTTGTTAAATATTTACCCTGAAAACATTAAAAGGACTCATTTCAGAGAATTTTTTTCTTCTAAATAATGTTTTTGACGTTTCTACTGAAATTTTAATGATTTTGTTTTCCTCCCTGCTAAAGACTAAATATAGTAAAAGGCTATCAAGTGTAATTTTCTATGGCCAGTAATTTTATATGGGTAAATAGGTAAATAGAAGAAGTGTCTATTCAGGGCAATAGAGAACTCCAGTCCAATTTTTTTTATTTTTTTTAATGAATAAAAACCTTCAAACTTAAATAACTGCATTTTTATTTTTATAGTTAGTTTTAATAGTTAAAATAATGGGCCGTTTTCTGAGTAATTCCAAAATACCCACGAGATGGCAGCACGGTGTTTAGCGGTCCTCCTGTCATCTAATCAGTGAACCAAATCTATGGACTGACACACTGACGTCTTTCAACGATCTGTCATTTCGATAGCTATTTGCAATTTGTTTTCCGACAAGTTTAGCCAAACCAAGTTTGCTCGATTTGTAAGTAAAATGCACAAAAAGTAAGATGCTGCTCTGAGCCACAGACCATGCTGCTTAACGGCCTCAACACTAAGCAGGCTCTCAACGACGATGGACTCCTTATCGTAGCGCTGGTTCTGCCCTTCAAACCATACGTTGAATGTAAGATATGGATTTTATTATACCTCTAATACTTTAACCAGGGATTTAACCGATCTTTTAAATGTGATTAATTTTAAGTAAGTGGTTCTATGGCACCCCCAATCAGGGTATGTTGTGAAGCTGAACTGAATGGGGGAGGAAAGAATATGGGAAATGTGGAGGCTGGGAAATGCCTGGCTATTCACACCTGGTCACCTAACACAACTATTGCCATTTCAAGCAATGTATCGCTTCTAAATGGTGGTTTTTCACCGGCTGTTTAAGGAAGGGCCTTAAAAGAATGGAATTTTAATAAAGATATTGAAAAGACAACTATTAAATAAGGGAGGAGAGGGAAATATTCCTAGTATGTAGGGAAATATTGCATGAGAACAAGTCGAATGCTGCTGTCATCTACTGTGGATGGATGTTCCGCTCTTGTCCGGCGAATTTCTTGATGGTGAACCGATACCAAAGGGATCTCATCAATTTATTAACATTATCTGCTACGTGTATTGCCTAGATCTGAATAACCAGACAGTTACCAATTTCCTCCAGACTCAAAAGCTGCTGTTTTGTTACTCTTCATTTTTCATTATTTTTGACATGGGTAAAAGCAAAGCTTAAATCTCAAAGCATAAAGCTCGAGGCAAAAATCTAATCGCTTAACACTCAAAGCTTAAAGCACAATCTTTAATTTCTCCTATGTCTAGGGCATTGCACTGGTCGTCTTCTCTCGAATTCCTTGTACTATTCAATTATAATTTTCAGATAAATCTGACCACATGACGAAGGAGCGTCTGCCCATCCGAGGCCACACATTCGAGGAGCACGTGGAATCCTTCACCAGCTACTGCGCTACTGCCGTGGGGCTCCAGGTCATGCAGTGGTCACGCGTGTCCTACCTCTGCGAGGGGGACTTCAACCAGTCCTACTGGCTGAACGACTCTACCTTCCATCATCAAAAAGGACCCAAATTTCCCCGAAACCACGGCTGAATAGAAGTTTTAATAGGTTTACTTATATTACCTCTTATCACCTTTGTATTTTGATATCCCTCATCTGTGAAATAGATTATATTTATATTGAATGTTTACAAATAAAATATTAGCATAGGAAAAATCAATTTTTTATGAAGTAAATTCTAAAAATAAATGTTAATATTATATAGTATGGAGGTTGGGAGATTTCTACACTAGTTGCATATTTAATTTGATAATCTTATTTTCTTTATTTTAACAGGTTGACTGTTCACAAAGTTGCTCAAGCGTTGACCGACGCTACAACTATACTTTAATATTAGGATATAAAATAAAAATTTAAAAATGCCAAAACAATAAATAATTTATGCATAATGTTAATTATTTGTTGTACTGATATGTTCTTCTATGTGTATAATGTTTATAAATGTTTTACGACACATTTATATTATGTCTGTAATCTTGTTCTTTTCATATTGACCTCGAGAAATAAAAGAAAGTTTTTTTTATTTATTTATATATTTGTTAAATTATTTTATATTATTTTGTACAATTAAACAACAATCTTTTTTAACCATGGCAGTAGATGTCGTGCAAGGCCGCAGAAAACCATGACAAAACTGGAGCGACACTCAGTCTTTATTTTAATAAAAGAAATATAATAATGATCTTTTAGTTATTTGTTTTTGGGGTGTTATGCCGTGTTGCGCTACCTCCTTCTTTAGCCAACTTTTCGGACAGCGTTGGCTAAAGAAGGAGGTAGCGCAACACGGCATAACACCCCAAAAACAAATAACGAAAATACTTTTGGCCGTGAAAATCTTAAAACGTATCATAATAATGATCGTTTATTTCAGAATGTTGTGCAATGCAATACATTCCATATTTTTAAATAGTTCAAACATTGACAAAATAACAATGCATTCATACACAGAATGGAACAGAAAATAAATGAAAAATATAGTATATAATAATAAATCCAAAAAAATATGCAAATATCCATTCATGGGGGATATTTGACAGGCTCCCATTTCCAGAAGGGCATCAGCGGGGACTCCATCCAGGCAACCATGGCAGTGATGATGGTATTCTTCGACTGGCATAGTCTGCGCCATAAGCTTTCCCTTGGTTTTGGTTTTGTAGAATTCAAATATATTTTTTCACGTATCAGACGCCTTTCCTGTCAGTTTCTTAATTCTTTACCCCTGTACAGTACATCTGAAAATAAAATTAGGCTCAAACTTCCATACTTACATGATATAAAATACAAAACGGTCTACGTTAAGAAATAATAATACTTAGATTTTTTTCTTAAAACACTCCTACTGAAAATTAAATTACAATCACGAGATATACATACATGGGACGAGAAATGCAAAGCAAATTAGATTGCCAACAAAGAAGAATCACCCGCCTATAAATCTCGTGCCAGAAAGTTTGATAACCGTGTAATAAAATTATTGCAATAATTGAAAATGTTTACTTAATATTGAAAAAGGAAATAAGATATTATGTCTACCATAATTATTTGTTAGTTGTGGTTGACTACACTTGTATTTAAAGGTACGTTGGTCAAATAATGTCAACTGCGAAAGAAGGCAAAACATTGTGTATAAAATATTGTGCATTCTATGTCAAATGTTTCTTTACGTGTTCATTATACTATACAAGTAGTATCTGTATTATATTGGGGATTCAATTATAGTAAGATATTAATTGAATGAGTCATGTACTTACTGTTATGGTTGATATTATTGAATACATAATCTGTGTCCCTGAAATGAGCTTTACAGACAACAGAATCAGGAGTCGGTTCCCATTTGAAATGAACCTAATTGAATGAATCCATTGCGCTTTCAAGTCTTTCAATCTTTGGGAAACTCGTGCCCAACCCTATTCTACACATTGGAACACTACAATAGGTTGACGGCATTATTATAATATTTAAAAACACTAAAATGCGTCAAACAGCCTAAAAAAAGTATGGGATCTGACAGTTAAATAAAATAGTTGGACCGGTAGGACTATTAGCGAACCTAGCGGCCAAAATCGTGCGAAAACGGCCCATTGTCAAAGTTTTAATTTTTAAAGACTCCCAGAAACGCACCGTATCTATGGTGGTCTTCACCCACCGTTAGTTTTTTACTTTTTAAGTTGTCATTTTGAATCAGTGATGTTATGTCGAGGAAAATTTCCCTAGATCTAGGGGAGAAAAATATTTTTTTGGGATAAGGGAAATCAGGACAAAATCTAGGGAAATTTCGAACTCTGGCAAAAATTTTATTACATATGACAGTATTACTGGTATTATTTATATATATACGTTTATATATTTTTTGGAATTCCTATGAATCTTAATTATTTTTCATGTACTTACATGCCATGTTATTTTTAACACTGACAACTCAAAATGATATTAGGGAACGTACCCATACTACGTGACACGTTCGGGGGGGGGGGGGGGGGTCTTCAAAATACCACGCTTGGTACAAATGAGCGGCGGGTTGCTTATGATTTTTATTTTGCAAAGTGTTTTTTTTTAATTTGGAATTCAGTTTCTAATTCAGTGGTGAGTGTATTCGTACTTTTAAATTATTACTTCACGTAGCAAAAAGTGTTTTATTTGGAAAATCACGGTATTATTAGTATATTTACCAAGTTCCGATATCTTTCCAATTAATTATCATATTAATTAACATATAACAGGATTAGTGTTACACAATCAGGTGGCTACGTAGGTAATTGCGTAAATGTGAAATTCTAGGGAAATTTCACTTCTAACTGTTGGCAACACTGTAAAGAACCCAGAATAATCATGGCGGAATGCTTTGCAATGACTTTTAGGTGTGAGGTGTGTTTTTTTATTCAAGATTAACTGCTTTTAATATAGAAAAACATTGGTAAAATGTCCACATTTCACCGCTACTGTTATTGTATTTAATCAAAGTGCAATATAAAAACAATAAATCATCTCTTTCATTGCAAATACATGTGACATCGTGTTTTGTGTCAGGTGTTACTTTGTAGGTACATTGTTTTATGTATAATACATACAGAAACATTGGTATTTATAATACACTGATCATGACGAGTGTGTAACAACTTGTATAAAAAGCCCTATACTAAAAACAATTTGAAAATACATAAAAACAAACGTCAAAATATGACACGACTTTAACCTCAAATAGACAACATTTATTGCAGATTGTCCGCAAATATAGCCCTTTTCGTAAATTGTTGAGGGCCTAAATTATGTTTCAATAAACACAATAACTATTATTTATCTAAATCTCTATAAACAGTATGAAAATAAACCAAAAACACGAAATGTTGAATTGCATAGGTACGTGTGCACTTCAAGTCATTTCAAATGTCAATACAATACAATACACAGGTGACAGGTTAACTGTGACGTCACGGTTAACCATTTCAGTAATGCCAACTTAACGCTGTGTTTTGGGAAGAGGTTTAAAAATGCACTTTTTAATAATTTATTAAAAACTCTGCATTTAATATTATGAAATAAAACTTATATATTCAGAATCAGCGTTTCTTGGTCTATATGAACATATTTTTTTAAAGCCATAATATTTTTCACTGGAGTTCCTTATTCAGGCTCCAGATACTAATATCTACAGCCTGTATGTCGGACGGATATCTACAGCTCATACGTTGGACTAATATCTACGAACTTCAGAGTGTGGACTAATATCTACAGAGCTAAAGTCGGACGAATATCTATGGCGGTCCCAGTGGTGACTAATATCTATGGAGCGTAGGTTGGACTAATATCTACAGAGGGCAGCTGAGCAAGAGGTTGTACGGAAAAGCATAAATTACTTCAATTACGTAAAGGCTTAAACGTTTAAAGTACGTACATGAAGTTTTTGCATAATATTACGTATTTTGCTGTTTACGAGGACAAACATTTATGGAACAAACATGGAGGTCATAATACAAAGATATTTATTTATTTCGAAATACACGGCACCATAACCTAACCTAACCTAACCTAACTGACATAGAAATGGTCATGGTAACAGGCTAAATAATTTAGAAGCACTCGAAATAAAGAAAGCTGTTAAAACAAAAACCCAAATCCTTAATAATAAGCTAAATGTGTCCAATATTCCGATATTAGGGATTTTTACATACATAAATTAAGTTTTTTAAACTGCATACGCAATATTACGTTATTCCAATATGCTGTACACTTAAACGGGATAAAGTGGAAGTTTTAAAAATTATCAACAAAATCGATACCACGCTCGTTGAAAACTCTGAAGACTCAACGTCTTTCGCATTGGCGCAGTAAAACCAAACAAAATAAGAACAATAAAAGTCATCCTTAATGATCCGTTGATTGTATTAAACGTATTGCGTAGAAAAAATATTGCTCTAACACACACCGATTGCAAAATCTATTCCGACCAAACACCTCTACAAAGGCAATACCTAAATGATCTTAGACAAACTCTGGCAAACCGTACCCTGGAAGGCGAAGTCGGACTTACCATAAAATTTATAAATAATAAGCCAACAATAGTAAATGTCTCAAAAAACCAAAATCCACCACTGGATGTGGCCTAACTAACCGAAAATGTCGGACCAAATGCCCTGATGAAATCAAAATCTATTACCAAAATAAACGAGGACTTCGTACAAAACTACATGACCTTAAAGTAATGGTACCTTTACACGGACACGATATATTTATCCTTACCGAAACATGGCTCGTTCCAGAAATAAAATCTCCAGAACTTGGTTTTACAAACCACAAGGTATTTCGGCGTGACAGAAATCCAAAATCTAGTACCAAATCCAGAGGAGGCGGAGTATTGATTGCAACCAAGGAAAATATATCAGCGAAAAAACTAACCACGCAAAATACCTCATTGGAGCAATTATTTGTACAAATTGTTACTCCTATGGAAAAAATCATCATTGGAACTGTATACATACCGCCAAACTCCGATATACAAACTTACAAGAAACACTGCGAAGACATTGAATTTCTTCTGTCAAAAAACCCTAAATCGAAAATAATTATCGTCGGTGATTACAATCTTCCCAATTTAAACTGGACATCTAGTGAAAATGGTTACATTACTAACGAGAGTTCTAACGACCCAGCACTTGAAGTGATAGATACGATTAACTATTTAAATTTGCATCAACACAATTTTGTAACCAATATATGTAATCGTCTACTCAATCTTTCTCTTTCAAACTGTTCTAAACTATGTGTTCAAATGTCAAACGATCAGCTCGTACAGGTGGATAATTATCATCCCCCCTTACACATTGTCGTAAATATGTACACAAACAATCCACTACTGAAACAAACAACGCTCAACTTCAAAAACGCCGATTACGACTCTATTAACTACCAACTCACTAATACAGATTGGACTTTCTTGACCAAAAATAGTGATATCGAACAAAATCTAGAAAAACTTTATGAAACATTTTCCGAAAATATAAAATCTCATGTCCCCTCATATACACCTAAACACAGAACATATCCAATTTGGTTCTCCACAGACTTTATACTCTTACTAAAACAAAAAAAAACAACTACACAAAATTTTTAAACTCACTCACCAAATCAACGACTACTCAAACTTCTCAGAAACAAGAAAGAAATGTAAAACACTATCTAAACTATGCTATAAAGCACACATCACCTCCGTTGAGAAAACTGCGCTAGGAACAAAAAATCTTTGGAATTTTGTTAAAAAATTAAACAATGAAAATACAGACTACCCCCCCACAATGCATTATGATGGAAAAATAGCCAGTAGCACCTATGATATTGTTAATTTGTTTGCGGATCATTTCAAAAGTGCCCCGGGCGGCACTTTTAGGGTGGTGGCAAATTTTCACAATGAATAATAATATTATCTTGTAAAAATTTAAACCATTTCATTTCATATTTTTAACGCACCTACGATTCGGACCGATAGAAATGAACACGGAATTTTTCATTACTTATTACGTGAAGCTTTATATTTGAGTTGCAAACCAAATGTTGCAAAATTCGGAGAAGTTGATTGTTCCGTGTGTAACCATTATTTGAGGACTCTAACGCAGAATTAATCGTAAGTTAAAACCTGCCTTGCGTTCTAAACACGGTGTAAATGTTCGAGATGCGAAAACCTTTTACATGGATACTATTCTCGATTTCTGACAGCAGTTATAAAATTTGTAGTAGAATTTCTTAATTAATAAAAATTTCTCGTAATTATTAAAAATATCGGCTCGTACATAAATCGGTCATAAACCCCCCCCCCCCTTCCGGCAGTACCCAAAAAAGGGGGCGGTGAAATTTTCGTCCGCCCCGGCGGCCGACACCCACGCTACGTTACTGAGTAAAAGGGAGATCGAAAAATAAAATTACATTTTAAAATATGTGCGACAATAATTAATGTCAGATAGTTGTTTATGAAAATTAGTGATGTATACTGTTCATCCAGCTCGTAATAAAGAACATGCGGTATTACATAAAGTAGAACGAAGCACACTAGCCCAAAAAATCTAAGATGTAAAAAGAAGTAGACACAAATTGATATAAAAAGAACTAAAAATAATCTTGGTATAGGTATAAATCTTTTTTTTACGTACCAAAATATTATAAAAATATAGAAAATGACGATTTTTTCACAAATGCTACATTTGAGAGATTTTTTGATCGTTTCCTATAAAGACCATAGTTTTTAGTAAAAAATCCAAAATTTCAGGCGGTTCGGTGACATAGAACCTGAGAAAATGCCATTTGAAGTTTGACCCCAAGCCTTACATTTGTTCCGAGAAAATGATGATTTTTCCACAAATGCTACTTTTGTCAGATTTTTTGATTGATTCCTATAAAGACAATAGACATTAATTACTATGGCTCTGTGCCATATAGCCCGAGAAAATATATTTTGAAGTTCGACCCAAAGCTTTAAATTTGGCCGGTGAAAATGAAGATTTTAAAAAAATTGCTGCTTTTGGCAGATTGTTAAGATCATAGTTTTTAGTAAGAATCATAAACGTCTTTTGAAGTTCGACCGCAAGCCTTACTCATTGCCCGTAAATATTATGAATTAAAAAAAAGTTCTTTTGCAATTTTTTTTTGATTTATTCGTATACAGATTATGGTTTTTAGTAAGAATCAAAAATTTCAGTCAGAACGGTGCCATAGAGCCTGAGAAAACAACTTTTGAAGTTCGACCCCAAGCCTAACAAAACGCCCGTAAAGAAGATGATTTTTCAAAAAATTGTTCTTCTAGAGCAGGGGTGGGGAACCTTTTTAGCGTCGCGGGCCATTTGGATGTTCATATCGTATCGGGGAGGGGGGGGGGGAGGTTACGTAACTGCCAACACTCTTTAATTATAGCTACACTCAGGACATGCAAATGGTTTTCCTAAAATTTGGCTGCATATAGTCTGCAACCAGAATTTTATAACTGTACTTTGAACACGAGAATGGCTTCCGTAAAAATGCATCAGCAGATGAAATCACAACTGAAATTTTTCGTTGCATTCTGAACACGGAACTAGTTTCAATTTAGATTAAATTTGCATGCGGGGAATTAAAACAACACTCATTACATGAAAATGGCATTCCTCTAATTCTGGCAGAATTAACTGAGAAACTTGAATTTTATAAATGCGCTTCCAACATAAGAAATGCGTCAGCTAATGAAATCAAACCTGATGCGTTTTCGTTGCATTCTTAACACATACTGGTTTTAATTACAGGTTGAATCTGTACAAGGGGAATTAAAACTATACTCAGAACGTGAAATTGCTTTCCTCCACTACTGACGGCACATATGCAACTACAAATTTATAACTGTATATTTATGCACTTCACTCAATTATATTTATGCACTTCACACACGAGAATGGTTTCTTACGAAATGCGTTAGCGAGATAAAACCCCACCTGGAATTTTTTCGTTGCATTCTTAACACAGAACTGATTTTTATTATAAAGTGAGTTTGTATGCGGGGAATTAAAACTCCACTCAGAACATGAAAATGGCTTTCCTCCAATTCTGGCAGCACAAAGTACGCAACTAGAATTTTATAAATGCAATTCTAAAACGAGGAATGCGTCAAAAAATGAAACCCCACCTGGATATTTTTCGTTGCATTCTTAACACAAAACTGGTTTCAGTTAAAGAGTGAATCTGAAAAACTACTGAGTGTAGCCATTTTACTGAGTACATGAAAATGGCTTTTCTCTAATACTGGCAGCAAAAAAGCAACTAGAATTTTATAAGTGCACTTCAAAAGCGAGAACGGGTTTCTACAAAATGCGTAAGCAGACAAAACCACACATGGAATTTTTTCATTGCATTTACACAAAAAAACTGGTTTTTCCGTCAGAGTCAGAATTGGATTTTGAGTCCCCAGCTTTAATTAATACTACACCTAGAAAACCAAAATGGTTTTACCTTCGAAATGCGTTATGGCTAGCAGATGAATCCGCAACAGCAATTTGCATTGTGAACACAAAATTGGTTTTACCTTTAGAATGAATCTGCATAGGAGTCCACTAGTCAACCAGCTTAAATTAAATTGTACTTTGATTACGTGAATGGTTTTTCTACAATTTGTAGCATATTTATTGTCCGCAATATAATTTTATATTTATTTAACTTGTAACAGTAAATTAAATGTAGTGATTTTTTTATGCCAGAAGTGTGGCAGTTATTATGGCATTAATGTTTGTATTATATACAAAATGTTAAGGGACGTGCTTGACTTAATATAAACAGTGATTCTAGACTTTATTTGGGGAGATTGTTATATCTAGCTTTTAGTTCATCATCGCTTTCTAATTGAATAATTTCGTGCTGCAGATTATCAGGCACATTCGATGGTTCGACGTTGAACGGTGTAGAAAATATGTTCAAATCCGTTTCCTCTCTTTTCACGTCCTTAAATCGTTCATTAAATGCCTCACTGAATTTTGCGCACTCACCAGCGTATTCAAACGATGTAGAAGGTTTTTGTCCTTGCAGTGTTGAAAAATGCGTCGTGTTATTCATTTCGAGTTACTATCCATAGCCTTTATTAAGCTTCAAATGATTTCACGTTTTATTCAGCTTCAACTTTCATTTAACGTCTTTAATTGGATTTTATTGATTTACTATCCACTTTACTTCCGCAACGATGACTAGAAAATATTTTTTATGACAGACTGCGAAAGATTCCCCTCCGAATAGAGTTGCTATCAATCCTGAAATATTAGGTCTGTCCCGTACAAGAAAATTAAAAGTTCCGATTGAATTTCACCATCGTTTCACAAAAAAAAAAAAAAGTTAAATAATGGGAGGATTTATCACGTTTTTATTTGTATCCAAACCACTTGCTAGTGACGATTTTGTAATAACGTCTTAAAAATGCACCTGAAACACCGTGAAAAACCCATCCCGTTCTGTATAATTTTTTGTAGTTCTTTCAGCAGGCCGCACCAAAAGTGCCCGCGGGCCGCAGGTTCCCCACCCCTGTTCTAGAGGATTTTTTTATTGAATCGTGTACACACTAAGGTTTTTAATAAGAATCTAAAATTTCAGTCGGTTTGGTGCCATAGAACCTGAGAAAACGTCTATAGAAGTTCGACCCTAAGTCTTACATTCGGCCCGTGAAAATGATAAATTTTCGACAAATGCTACTTTTGACAGATTTTTTACTTACAGATATATTTTTTTCTTACAGATCATTTACAACTACAAAATCTATAGTTTTCAGTAATAATCCAAAATTAGAGGCGGTTCAGTGCCATAGAGCCTGAGAAAACGACCTTTGAAGTTCGATGCGGAGCCCTTCATTTGTCCCGTGAAAATGATGATTTTTAAAAATTTGATGCTTTCGGCAGATTTTTTTATCGTTTCATGTAAAAAAACATAGTTTTAAGTAAAAACCATAAATGTCAGGCGGTTCGGTGCCATAGAGCCTGAGAAAACGACTTTTGAAGTTCGACCGCAAGCCTTACAAAACATTTGCTAGTAAAAATTATGAAGTTTCCATAGAATAATTCTTTTGTATGATTTTTTGATTGATTCAGGAAATTCGGGAAAATAATCTAAAATTTTAGTCTGTTCGGTGCAGAAGAGGCTGAAAAACCGAACCCAAGTGATACAACGCGCTGAACCAAAGTGTCAAAAACGATGAATTTTCAAAAAGACTTTTTAATTGATTCGTGTACAGACCATTCATTTTAGTAAGAATCCAAAATTTCAGTCGATTAGGCGCTGTAGTACCTAAGTTGTGATCGAACCCACGTTTTACAAAGCGCCCAACCAAGGTGTTAAAAGCGATGGATTTACTAAAAAATTATTGAATATTTTTTGATTGATTCGTGTACACGAATATGCTTTTTAGTAATAATCCAAAATTTCATTCTGATCGGTGGCATTGGGATTGAGAAAACCACCCTTGAAATTCGAACCCAAACGTTACAAAGCCTCCATAGAAATGATCAATTTACAAAAATGGTTCATTTGGAAGAAGTTTTGATTGATTCCTACAGACCATGCTGTTTAGTAAGAATCCAAAATGTCGGTCGGTTCGGCACCATATAGCCTCAGTTGTGACCGAATTCGAGTGTTATAAAGCGCCGAACCCGAAAGCCGAAGTGTTAAAAACTACGGATTATCTAAAAATTGTTCTTTTTGAAGCCGTTTTGTTTGATTTGTGAACAGACCTTGCTTTTTTAAAGTGTCCAACCCAAGTGTTAAAAACGAAGGATTCCTAAACATCGTTCTTTTTGAAGATTTTTTAATTGATTCGTTTACAGACCATGCTTTTTAGTAAAAATCAAAAAAATTAGCCAGATCGGTGCCATAGGGTCTGAGGAAACTGCATGTGAATTTCGAAACAAGCGTTACAAAGCCCATAGAAATTATGAATAAGAAATTGTTCATTTGGCAGAAGTTTTGAGTGATTTATGTACAGGACAATGGTTTTTAGTAAGAATCCAAAACTTCAGTGAGATCAGTGCCATAGGGCCTGAGAACACTACCCTTGATATTCGAACCCAAGCGTCACAAAGCCTCCGTAGAAATGATGAATTTTCAAAAATTGTTCATTTTGAAGAAGTTTTGATTGATTCGTGTACAGACCGTGCTGTTAAGTAAGAATCCAAAATTTCGGTCGGTTCGTTGCCATTTGGCTTCAGTTGTGACCGAACCCAAATGTTTTAAGAACCGAACCATGAATTTAAAAAAATGTTTATTTTGAATATTTTTTGATCGATTCGTGTACAGACCATGCTTTTTAGTAAGAATCCTAAATTTCAGTCCGATCGGTGCCATAGGAATTGAGAAAACAACCCTTGAAATTCGAACCCAAGCATTCAAGCGTGGAAATGAAGAATTTTCAAAAATTGTTAATTTGGAAGAAGGTTTGATTGATTCGTGTACATACGGTTCTGTTTAGTAAGTGTAACGGACGTGTTCGCACCCTCAAATCATATTTCATCAAAGTTCATCGCTGGTGGCATCATCTACATTTTGAGGTCATTTCTTGGAAATTTTCCTGAAATTTCTGGCCTCGAAATGCTATTGTACCGTGCCGTCAGCGACTAATTTTGGTGAAAAGATATTGTTTCTTGTTTAGGTATAAACTACCAAATTACTTGTTTTATCATTTATATATAAAATAATGTTTTCCTTTAAATGTGCATGCCCCCGGTGCAACAAATAAACGCTACTTTTCACAGGTTGCCACCGGGGACATTGTAAACTTATAATTTTTCATAACAAATTTATGTTTGCTATTTTTTACCTTTTTCTATTGTTTTAAATCCTGCGAGCCTTGTAGGGTAGTGACATTTATAGTTCAATTCCTAAGCCCTACAAGGCATCCGGGGAAAGCAAATCGGAATCTCTTCTCCTCAAACTACCCCTTTGCCACTGGGCAAGGAGACTACTTCGCCGCCAGCAGGCACTCCTTTGCCTCCCGAAGAGTCTGGTCCTTTACCGGGGAGGAAGAGTCTGGTCCTTCGCCGGGGAGGAAGACTCCTTTGCCCGTAAAAAAGGACTCCCTTTCCTCCAGGCGAGGTTACTTATTTTTGCCTCCAGGCACTCCTTTACCCCCAGGCAAAAGACTCCTTTTCCTCCAGGCGGCAGACCCCATTTTTAACACATTTTCCCATTTTAAAAATCCAGGGACCTCGTAAGACGATTAAACAAACAGGTTTCATTAGCTAGTCTTACGGGGAACCTGGAAAAAATTCTAGATTCTCCTTTAAATTAAACATAACTAGCCAAATGGCAAATACTTCTGACAAACTACAAACATATCTTAAACATGTGACAAATTCGTAAAACTAAAAATCCTTTTATAGAACTTAGCTTCAAAAATGTATTAGAATTAAGTAATCCATCTTTGTATGCAAAATGTACCCTGTATAATTATTTTTAAATTGTAAATTTAAGCGACCACTTTCATGGGCGACACCGCCAAAATGAGGACGCCACAGAAGCGTCGCCGTATTTATGCATGTTGAGCGAGGTTCGAAACCCCTCCACAGGTTTGTAAAAATACCGCTCGTTCGTAGTCGCGTTCACCTAACTAAATAAATACGATGATTTTTTCCAAATAAATCAGTTCACCAGTTCAATTCTACTCTACAAACTTGTTTTATTACTAACTACCTCTGGAAGTCTCACGACCTGCTGCCTCCTGCTGGAGTTCTGCCTGAACGAGTACTTGGTGCCTACCTCTACAGTCTGGACACTGCCAAGGCACCAGGCTCAGGCAGAAACTAGGCGCATCCAGGGCCACTACCGACTGGATGTAGGGAGGCCAGCCACAATCATCATCATCATCAGCTTGGAACATTGGAAGGCGTGCACGAGAGACCGGTCCCCCCTTTTTACAGTCTTGTAAGGACGATACGTCCGTTACAAGTAAGAATCCAAAATTTCAGTCGGTTCGGTGCCATAGGGTCTAAGTTGTGACCGAATCCGAGTGTTATAAAGCGCCCAAGTGATGTGAAGCGAACCCAAGTGTTAAAAACTAAGGATTTTCTAAAAATTGTTCGTTTCGAAACCGTTTTGTTTGATTTGTGACGTTGCTTTTTTAAAGTGCCTAACCCAAGTCTTAAAAACGAAGGATTTCTAAACAGCCTTCGTTTTGAAGATTTTTCAATTGATTCGTTTATAGACCATGATTTTTAGTAAGAATCCAAAAAAAGAACCTAACCGTTACAAAGCGTCCGTAGAAATGATGAATGTTCAAAAATTCTTCAATTGGAAGAAGTTTTGACTGATTCGTGCTGTTTCGTAAGAATTCAAAATTTCGTTCGATTCGGCGCCATACGGCATCAATTGTGACCGAACGCAAATGTTTTAAGCACCGAACCCAATGAATTTTTAAAAATTTGTTCTTTTCGAATATTTTTTGATCGATTCGTGTACACGTGTACAGACTATGCTTTTTAGCAAAATTCCAAAATTTCAGTCGGTTCGGCGGGATAGGGCCTAAGTTGTGACCAAATCCGAGTGTTATAAGGCGCCGAACCCAAGTGTTCAAAACTATGGATTTTCTAAAAATTGTTCTTTTTGAAGCCGTTTTCTTTGATTTGTGTACAGATCTTACTTTTTTAAAGTGCCCAACCCAAGTGTTAAAAACGAAGGATTTCTAAACATCGTTCGTTTTGAAGATTTATTAAGTGATTCGTTGACAGACCATGCTTTTTAGTAAGAATCAAAAATATTTTCCAGATCGGGGCCATAAGGCCCGAGAAAACTGCCCTTGAATTTCAAACCCCAGCGTTACAAAGCTTCCATAGAAATGATAATTTTTCAAAAACTGTTCATTTGAAAGAAGTTTTGATTGATTCGTGTACAGACCATGTTGTTTAGTAAGAATACAAAACATCGGTCGGTTCGGCACCATATGGCCTGTGATGAACTCGCCGCAATATTAATAATACTTGGGTGGTTTGAATGGCGCCATTTTCTAAGAGCGCTGTACAACTTAAAATAATTTCTGAAATCCAAATAACTACGGGGTTGATGAATTTATGAAGACCCCCGGCGAAGGCCATTCTGAATGCAAAAAAGGGCTTGGTGCCACGTGTGACCGTGTCGTTTTGGGATACATTCTGACTTTCAAGTACATGATAATTAATTACTATATAGAAGTTCTGAAGCTGCGATAGAGAATTGACGAAACATGGAACAACGTCAGAATTCTCCGAAAATTGTGATTAAATTTGACAAGTTCGGTCATTACGTTAAATATATCGCTATGGATTTTAACGATATTTGAAAGATTTTGAGAAGAAGATAATAAATTTGAAAAAAAAAACTGAGAAACCGTGGCCCACACACGGGAGACGAAATGGGGCAGGAAAGCAGGGGAGAGTTTTTGGAAAAGAAAAGACAGTCAGAAAAGGATCGCGGAGGGAGACGGTGATTCGCAGTTATACAGGGAATAATAACAGTAGTTCGGGCGTGTAAACGGAAAATAATTCATTTTATTGATAAGATTTAAAGGGATAGTTAAATTTTAAATAAAGACAGTCAGAGTAATTTCGGTCTCGGAGACGGACGGGTTTTGGAAGGCAGGGGAAGATCGTTCGAGCGCTCGGATGAGATTAAGGAGACAGTTTTCAGAGTGCATGAAAGTCGGGGAATATACGTTACGAAGAGTGTGGGGAAGTCGAGGTTTGGTAGACGGGAGAATACGAGTTCGGTGCGGGTGAACCGGAGATAATTCGTTTATTGGCAGAATTTATTCAGAAAATTGAGTTTTATAAATGGGAAAGGTCATGAGACAGAGATTCTATTTGAACCTAGGCGCGAGAGTTGGTTTTGACGGGCGCATTTTGAAATGAGTAGTTGAATGACGGTTTGTGGAAATGGCTTGTGTTTTCAAGAGTGTGTGCGGAAACAGTTGTGCAGTTTACAGGCGGTATAAGTGAAACCTTCAGAAAACCAAAGGAGACAAGAGTGGGGAGGCTACGAAGCACCTCACAAAGAGGAGACCGATTAAAGTATCTCATTCACTCGCAGGATAAATCTTATAGATGTGTTTAGTGTCGCACGTTTCCGTTTCATCTAGTTTCAAATCACAACGGTGTTAAAGAAGTTTCATAAAAAAAAACAGCTGTCAGCATTTTAGAATTACAGTTGTGCAGGTTGCACGCGGTAGAAGTGAAACCTTCAGAAAACCAAAGGAGACAAGAGTGAGAGGCCACGAACCACCTCACAAAGAGGAGGCCGATTAAAGTATCTCATACTCTCGCAGGGTAAATCCTATAGATGTACGTATTTCTCTTTTTTGGCGTCACTAATTTTCGTTTTATCGAGTTTCAAATAAAAACGGTGCTAAAGAAGTTTTTAAACCAATAACCATAATGGGGCCGCCGAGGTGCAATGATTGTAAGGGGAGAGGGTCTTTTGGGGATGTTTTGTTAATTTTAACGGACACGAGGTATTTATGTATCTTACGATTGTGTTGCGAGACATTACATCAGAAAGACTAGGTTAGGGGTTTATTTGGGTATAATAAATTACATTACATTAGGAATACCTATTCTCAAATATACTTTAGAATTTACTCAGTAATTGAAGATATTGGTTAGGCAAGGTCTGTACGTACTAGGTATATCAGTTTGGAAAAAGGATGCATTGCATGAGGCCTCTGTTTACTAACAAAATGTATACAATAGAATTCCCATTCCCAAAAATGAAACCCCACGCCTTTTACCTCAAACTTCCGGAAACTCAAGAAAACTGTTATGTAGAGACCTATATAAGCTAGCTTTTGACTTCGTTGAAATACACACTTGGAAGCGGGCATAGTACTTTACGTTAGGTATACTTTATACAAAATTTACAGTTAAGCTTAAATCTTTAGTATTTGCGGTTGAACGAGACCGTTCGTAGGTATTCAAATTTCACACGCGACACGTTTTACGCACACTACCCGGAAAATTTCCTTCCTTCAAATTTAACCGTACGAGTTACGGCGCTGAAGCTGGTGATTGCTGGAGTAATTTTTGAGTTAAGCTTCCCTATTCCATGAATGCAGGTTACACTTTATGCAGTTATGATCGGGGGCGAAGTGAATGATTTGCTGGTGGGCCACACTATTTCCCAAATGTGGGGGCGAAGCAAGCGATGACATGTGCTTGGTTCAATTAAATTGGAATCCTTTGTAATGGAGGCTTGGAAACCTGTGTCTCTGGACGGGCCTGAAGCAGTTGAGAGCGAAGCAAGAGCCCTTTCATGATGTCGACGTATATGCTATCACATGTATCGTCATAAAGGCATTGGGGGACGTCTGGACGGCAAAGGACGTGCTCCTACAACCCTCCCCTCCACCCCCCTCCAGAGGTATCAGCTGATAAAAGTCGCTGTCGCGGGAGGTCAATTAAATACAGGACGGAGTTAACGATCTGGCCGGGCTACCTCCGTAATGAAGGAAAAGAAGTGACGAAATTCGCGTTGGCTTCACTACCCTTTGGTTACGCTCGTGGGGAGTTACCTTGTCAGCGGAATGAAGAGAACATGACGTACAGAGTTAGTCAAGAAGGATTATTCGAAAAAAGTTTTATTTAATAAGGGGCGGGGGGAGGGGGGGGGGGGGGGGTCAGAGAAAAAAATTATAACAGACCTCATTTGAGACTGAACACAAATGTTTTAAGCACCGAACCCAAGTGTTAAAAACGTTGAATTTTTAAAAAATTGTTCGAATATTTTTTGATCGATTCGTGCACAGACCATGCTTTTTAGTAAGAATCCTAAATTTCAGTCAAATCGGTGAAATAGAGATTGAGAAAACTACCATTGAAATTTGAACCCAAGCGTTTCAAAGCCTCCGTAGAAATGACGAATTTTCAAATATTGTTTATTTCGAAGAAGTTTTGATTGATTCGTATACAGACCGTGCTGTTTAGTAAGAATCCAAAATTTTGGTCGGTTTTACGCCATATGGCTTCAGTTGTGACCGAACCCAAATGTTTTAAGCACCGAACCCAAGTGTTAAGAATTTTTTAAAAATTATTCTGTTTGAATTTTTTTTGATCGATTCGTGTACGGACTATGTTTTTTAAAGAGAATCCTAAATTTAAATCAGTTCGGTGCCACGGGGATTGAGAAAACTACCCTTGAAATTTGAACCCAAGCGTTACAAAGCCTCTGGAGAAACGATGAATTTTCAAAAATTGTTCATTTTGAAGAAGTTTTGATTGATTCGTGTACAGACCGTGCTGTTAAGTAAGAATCCAAAATTTCGGTCGGTTCGTTGCCATTTGGCTTCAGTTGTGACCGAATCCAAATGTTTTAAGCACCGAACCCAAGTGATAAATACCATGAATTAAAAAAAAATGTTTATTTTGAATATTTTTGATCGATTCGTATACAGACCATGCTTTTTAGTAAGAATCCTAAATTTCAGTCAGATCGGTGGCATAAAGATTAAGAAAACTACCCTTGAAGTTCGAAACCAAGCGTAACAAAGCCTCCGTAGAAATGATGAATTTTCAAAAATTGTTCACTTGGAAGAAGTATTGATTGATTCGTGTACAGACCGTGCTGTTTCGTAAGAATCCAAAATTTCGGTTGGTTCGGGGCCATACGGCCTCAGTTGTGACCGAACGCAAATGTTTTAAGCACCGAAACCAAGTGTTAAAAACCTTGTATTTTTAAAAATTATTCTGTTTGAATATTTTTTTAACGATTCGTGTACAGAACATCCTTTTTAGTGAGAATCATAAATTTCAATCAGTTCGGTGCCATGGGGATCGAGAAAACTACCCTTGAAAATTGAACCCAAGCGTTACAAAGCCCCCGTAGAAATGAAGAATTTTCAAAAATTGTTCATTTGGAAGAAGAATCTCAAATTTCAGTCAGTTGTGACCGAACCCAAATGCTTTAAGCACCGAACCCAAGTGTTAAAAACCATGAATTTTTAAGAAATTATTCTTTTTGAATACTTTTTGATCGATTCGTGTACAAACCATGCTTTTAGTAAGAATCCTAAATTTCAGACAGATCGGTGCCATAGGGATTGAGAAAACTACCCTTGAAATTCGAACCCAAGCGTTACAAAGCCTCCGTAGAAATTGACGAAACGAAAGAAAAAACAGTTTGAACTCTAGAACTATTTATTTTAATAAATGTAATTGGACAACGTTAATTCGTAAATGACAGTGCACAATCTTATAGACGAGAGAGCGACATAGATAATTAACGGTCGTCGGGTGTATTAGACTCATTGCTTATAAATTAAACGTAGGCGTTCATACTTCCATCATCCTTTCCTGAACGCAGACGCCTTAAAATTAAACCCATTGATGAGGTGTAGTTTTCATGCTTCGGTCGGTGGAGTGCTTTCGTCAAAATATCTGCGACCATATCTCCAGTGCATCTATATTGAACCATGATTTGTTTGGCAGCAACTTTCTCGCGCACGAAGTGATAGCGGACGTCTATATGTTTACTGCGCGCGTCGTAAACAGCATTTCCTGAAACACTAATCGCACTCTGATTATCACAGTAAAGTAAGTGTAATAATAAGTGTAATAATAAGTGTACCTTTAAGTTCAGGTTGAAACTCGTCTGCCAGTTGTTTCAACCAAAGAGCTTCCTGAATAGCCGACGATAGAGCCATATATTCAGCCTCAGTTGTAGAAAGGGCTATGGTCTTTCTACAATTGAGGAAAGAAAGACCATAGCCCTTTGGGTGTAGAAAGACCATATCCCTTTCTACAACTGAGGCTGCTTTTTAGTGAGAATCTTAAATTTCAGTCAGATCGGTGCCATAGGGATTGAGATAACTACCCTTGAAATTAAAACCCAAGCGTTACAAAGCCTCCGTAGAAATGTTGAATTTTCAAAAATTGTTCTTTTGGAAGAAGTTTTGATTGATTCGTGTTGCAGACCGTGCTGTTTAGTAAGAATCTAAAATTTCGGTCGGTTCGGCGCCAATTGGCCTAAGTTGTGACCGAATCCGAGTGTTATAAAGCACCGAACCCAATTGTTAAAAACTATGGATTTTCTAAAAATTGTTCTTTTTGATGCCATTTTGTTTGATTTGTGTACAGACATTGCTTTTTTAAAGTGCCCAACCTAAGTGTTAAAAACGAAGGACTACAAAACATCGTTCTTTTTGAATATTTTTTGATGGATTCGTGTACAGACCACGGTTTTTAGTAAGAATCCAAAAATTTAGCCAGATCGGTGCCATAGGGCCTGAGAAAACCACCCTTGAAATTCGAACCCAAGCGTTACAAAGCCTTCGTACGAATGACGAATTTTCAAAAATTGTTCATTTGGAAGAAGTTTTGATTGATTCGTGTGCAGACCGTGCTGTTTAGTAAGAATCTAAAATTTCGGTCGGTTCGGCGCCCATTGGCCCTAGTTGTGACCGAAACCAAATGTTTTAAGCACAGAAATAAAGTGTTAAAAACCATGAATTAAAAAAAAAAATTGTTCTTTGAATATTTACAGACCATGCTTTTTAGTAAAAATCCTAAATTTCAGTCAGATCGGTGCCATAGGGCCTGAGAAAACTACCCTTGAAGTTCGAACCCAAGCGTGAATTTTCAAAAATTGTTTTTTTTTGGATTTTTTTTATTGGTTCGTGTTCCTCCTCTCCCCCCTCCCCTGTTCCGCATTCCATACATTCAGTCCCGGTACATCCAGTTTTCAAACAGCTCGTGTGCCACCTTTTCCAATTTTTGGGAGGAATGCAGAATACGCCAATGTCAGGGAATTTAATAAAAATGCACTTTCTAGATGAGAAAAGTGTGTAGAAACTCATTAAAAAAAGAATTAATGTGCGGAAAGCAAAATTGAGGGAGATACAGCCGATCAAAGTTTTATAAAATTTCACTCGCAAACTGATACTATGACAGCCCGCCCGCCATCGTTATGTTGGTATCACGGACTAGATACAATTGTAGAATTGTAGCCGACTACATGGGATACTTGAGGCGCGTAATTATGAAACTAAACAAAATACTACCTTAAAATCCACTCACGCAATTTACACAACAACAACTCCGTGTCTTTACACAACGCATCAATCTCTAACAGACGCATATTAGCAAACAAAGAATACGTATATGTATATACAATGACACGCCGCACAACACACTACCAAAACTGAACTATACAATGACCGACGAACAGCACACTACCATAAATGAACTGAACCCAAACAACCCAAAGTACTACTACCACAACAACAGGTCAGGGATACCAACCCGCCCGTTGTAGCCAACTTCATGGGATACAGGAGGCGCGTAATTATGAAATTTGTCTAGCGGGCTTGTGTATTATAGCGCCGGATCTGCCCCCCCCCATAACCTAACCTAACCTTTCTAGCGGGCTTGTGTATGTTAACCCAGCGCCGGATCTGCCCCCCCCCCATAACCTAACCTAACCTAACCTAACCTAACCGAACCTAACCTAACCTTTCTAGCGGGCTTGTGTATGTTAACCCAGCGCCGGATCTGCCCCCCCCCCCATAACCTAACCTAACCTAACCGAACCTAACCTAACCTTTCTAGCGGGCTTGTGTATGTTAACCCAGCGCCGGATCTGCCCCCCCCCCCCCATAACCTAACCTAACCTAACCTAACCTAACCGAATCCCATGTAGTCGGCTACAATTCTACAATTGTATCTAGGCTCTTGTTTGTATCAGGTCCGGGATACCAACATAACAATGGCGGGCGGGCTGTCATAGTATCAGTTTGCGAGTGAAATTTTATAAAACTTTGATCGGCTGTATTTCCCTCAATTTTGCTTTCCGCACATTAATTCTTTTTTTAATGAGTTTCTACACACTTTTCTCATCTAGAAAGTGCATTTTTATTAAATTCCCTGACATTGGCGTATTCTGCATTTCACCCCAATTTTTTTATAAAAAGAGTTCACAAGTAGTTTTATACAAGTCCTGACTGTAACGAACACAAAAAAAGAATTATCCAATTTGGTGCAGTCGTTCGGAAGTTATGCGCATACATAGATATTAACTACGACCTCTGAAATTAAATTTTCCGCAAAGATATCAACGCAAAGATTTCCACAGCAACGATTTTGTTTTGCTTTTCTTCTGCCGTTAGCAATTACTCACTTTTGTTAGGGAGAGGTAAAGTATAATAAAAATAATATACTAATATTTATAATTTCATAACGCCAGAGCTTACCATTATATACAGCCTATTTTACTCGCATATAATGTAGCTTTCTTTAAAATCGGTTTAGTGATTTATGCGTGAAAGCGTAACAAACAAACACACCTATTTTCGCATATATAATATTAGTATAGATTATAATAGAATTCCGCCACGAAATGTCATTTTCAAAAATAGAAATTTTATTAAAAATAATTGTCTGAAAATAAATCAATAAAAAATTCCAAAAAGTGCGCTTGTAAAAAATATGACTTTAGGCATAATGTAAGGCTTGGGTTTCGACTTTAAAATAGTATTTCTTCAATGATTGTCTAGAAATTCGTGACGTAGCTTGAAGTCCATTTTATACTTGGCGATTTGAATTTACCGCGTGGCGTCAAGCGATTCTAAATGCATTTGAAATATTTTATTGTAATACTTGTAATATTGTAATACTTTATTCAAATTTATTTATTTTTACGCACCAGATTTAAATGTCCGGGTTTAATTTTCCCCACAGGAAAAACTAAACCCTTTCACACACTTCCTAAATGATCATCTGGTCAATCCACGTTATGCAATTGCACTATATAAGTATTATAATTACAAAACAATACAAGAACAACATGTCAACCTACCAGAGACCAGATGGGAAAATAATTCACTGACTCCAGATATTTTCATATCAGAGGGTTCGGCTCTGTGGAATTCCTAATAAAAAAAACCTATAAATCCTACTGATCCCTCAATATAAATATTTAAAAAATCTTTTGTAATCCTACATGTATTTAAAATTACCGATTTTTGCATTTTTATATATAAATTCTTTGACAAATCTAATACGCCTAAATTTTGAATCAGAGACCTAGGTATAATGCCAGTAGCCGAAATAACAAATGGTAATATTTTTATAGTCCGAGAATGCCAAATTCTTTTAATCTCATTTCCTAAATCTGTGTATTTTCTAATTTTTTCAGAAACAGTTATTTGAATATTACAGGAATTTGGAATAGCTACATCAATGATATAAGTTATTTTTTTAATTTTGTCATGTAAAACTATATCAGGTCTATTATGACTAATTGTTCTGTCTGTTAGTATAGTTTTATCATAATATATTTTATAAAATTGATTTTCTAAAAATGAATTTGGTTCATTCTAAAAATGAATTTGGTTCATAATATTAATAATATATTATGAACCAAATTCATTTTTAGAATGAACAAAAATGAATTTGGTTCATTCTAAAAATGAATTTGGTTCATAATATTAATAATATTTACAATATTATTATTATATAGAATAATAATATTCCGTTGCCATCTGAATCAGATATGCGCGATTTTTGGACAAACATTTGGAGTAAAGATATAAAACATAATGAGGCAGGTTCATGGATAGAAAATGAAGAACTCAATTGTTCAGACATTGAACAAATGAGTTTTTCTGATATATCGGTTGAATTGTTAGCCAAAATTATAAAAAATACTCATAATTGGAAAGCCACGGGTTGCGATTGGATACATAATTTTTGGTACAAACGTCTAACTACTTTACATCCTCTTTTTGCAAAAAATCTTTCAAAACTTGTCAAACAACCTCAAAATTTTCCTAATTTTCTAACTAAGGGCATTACTTATATGTTACCTAAAAGCGAAAATATTAATAATCCCTCTCAATATAGACCCATTACATGTCTACCGACAATATACAAAATTTTAACCTCTTGCTTGACAGATTTAATATATAGTCATTTGAATGAAAAAAATATTTTATCTGAACAACAAAAAGGTTGTCGCAGAAAACATATGGGATGTAAAGAACAATTAGTTATTGATTCTGTAATTTTAAAACAAATTCAAAATCAAAAGCGTAATTTACATACTTGTTATATAGATTATCAAAAAGCTTTTGATAGTGTCCCGCACTCGTGGCTAATAAAAACATTAAAAATATATAAAGTTAACCCAATTATAATTAGCTTTTTGAAAAATATTATGTCCTTTTGGAATACAGATTTACTAGTAAATTTAAAAGGTAAGAAAATAGTAGTACCGGGCATTTCAATAAAAAGAGGGATTTTTCAAGGAGACTCATTGAGTCCTCTTTGGTTTTGCTTAGCATTGAATCCTATGTCTAAAATGTTAATTAAAAGCAAGTTTGGAATAAAAATTAAGGGTAATACAAGAGAGAGTAGTATAGTTTCACATCTATTATATATGGATGATATAAAATTATTTTCAAATTCTGAATCAAATTTAGAAAAAATGATTAAGGTAGTTAAAATTTTTTCAGATGATATTAAAATGACTTTTGGTTTAGATAAATGTAAAACGATCCATATAGAGAAAGGCAAAATTGTAGATGGAGACGAGGATATATTTAGAAATTTCAAAATTAAAAGTATGAAAGGGGATGAGGTTTATAAATATTTAGGATACCCGCAATCGAATAGATTAGATCACACTAGTATTAAAAATGATATTAGGATTAAATTTCAAACTAGGATCAGAAAAATTTTAAAATGCAATCTATCTGCTAAAAATTTAGTAAAAGCAATAAATACTTGGGCAATACCTTTATTAACGTACTCATTTGGCATAATTAAATGGTCCAATACAGATTTAGATAGTTTAGAACGATTAATTAGAACTACGTTAACAAAGTTTAATTGCCATCATCCAAATTCAGCTATAGAACGAATTAATTTACCTAGAAATTTAGGAGGTAGAGGTGTAGTCAAAATAACATTTTTGAAACACAATCAGGTAGAAATGCTTAGAAATTTTTTCCATAGGAAAGCTAATAGCTCAGAAATGCACAAAATAATTTGTAAGGCAGATAGAAACATTACCCCTTTAAATTTATATGACGAGAATGCCAACATTCTTATAAATACTAACCAGGAATTATTAGATTCCTGGTCAAATAAAATTATTCATGCAAAACACTTCAATTATCTCAACCAAACGTATGTTGACAAACTTTCGTCAAACAAATGGTTGAGTATTGGAGAGTTGAGCGCAGAAATAGAAGGATTTATGCTTGCCATTCAAGATAGAGTCATTAATACTAAAAATTATAGGAAGCATATAATCAAAGATATAAATCAAATTGATGATTTATGTAGAAAATGTTTGGCTTTTCCGGAAACTATAGAACATATTATATCGGGATGTTCTATATTAGCGCCGTCCGAGTATACATTTAGGCACAATCAGGTTTTAAAAATAATCCACCAAAGTTTGGTAATTAAACATAACTTGATTGACTGCCGTAATATAGTACCATATTATGAATATGAACCAAATTCATTTTTAGAAAATGAATTTTATAAAATATATTATGATAAAACTATACTAACAGACAGAACAATTAGTCATAATAGACCTGATATAGTTTTACATGACAAAATTAAAAAAATTACTTATATCATTGATGTAGCTATTCCAAATTCCTGTAATATTCAAAAAACTGTTTCTGAAAAAATTAGAAAATACACAGATTTAGGAAATGAGATTAAAAGAATTTGGCATTCTCGGAATATAAAAATATTACCATTTGTTATTTCGGCTACTGGCATTATACCTAGGTCTCTGATTCAAAATTTAGGCGTATTAGATTTGTCAAAGAATTTATATATAAAAATGCAAAAATCGGTAATTTTAAATACATGTAGGATTACAAAAGATTTTTTAAATATTTATATTGAGGGATCAGTAGGATTTATAGGTTCAATTAGGAATTCCACAGAGCCGAACCCTCTGATATGAAAATATCTGGAGTCGGTGAATTATTTTCCCATCTGGTCTCTGGTAGGTTGACATGTTGTTCTTGTATTGTTTTGTAATTATAATACATATAGTGCAATTGCATAACGTGGTTTGACCAGATGATCATTTGGGAAGTGTGTGAAAGGGTTTAGTTTTTCCTGTGGGGAAAATTAAACCCGGACATTTAAATCTGGTGCGTAAAATTTACAACAGAATTATTCCAATTACAGTACAATTTACTTACTGTATCAGCATATAGGCAGGTGACTCTTTAAATAATAGTTTTAAGGCACATAGAGAACAGTCGCTTACATCCAAATGGTTTGCAAGTTTATTTATTTATTTATTTTTTTTTTCTTTGTTTTACAGTTTTTTTTTAGAGAAAAATGTGTCTTTATTGGGATACCCCGTTCTAAGGACACATTGTACAAGTTTTATTGTTTGAAATATAAGTAAATACCTATGTTAAACTATTACAGACGAAAATTATAAAGTTATTTTTTTTTTTAAATTTAATTTTTTTTTTAATAAATAATGTTTTATTTTTAATATTATGTTTTACATGGTATGGTAATTATACATCTAAGGTTTTTTTTTTTTTACTACTCTTCCCTTGAAAGAATGTGCTTGTGTACGGAACGGGAGTGTACATTAAGGTCATTAGTTAGTACTTAAATAATTCATTGTACATAAATATATTTGAGCTGCAGTATTTATTTTGACAACAGTGTGTATTTAAAAAAGAAAGAATGTTCTCGAAAACTAAGAATTTTTGTAAGATTAATTAAGTGACAGTGGTTTTTTTCTTAAGAATATTGTTAAAATGTCTCTTGACAGAGAGCAGTATTCGGGTTTTATCATTAATGCTTCTGATTTCTTCTGGTAGTCGACTGAAAAAAGTTCTTCCCTGGAAGCATAAAGTTGCTTACACACTTGTGTGGTGTGGTGTGTCGTGACTACAAATTAACCAATCATCGTCGTCAACCTACAAATATGTCTCTTACCATAATAAATGTATGAAACCGATGTGCTTCTGGCGCGCCACGACACACCACACCACACAAGTGTGTTTCCGCCTTAAAACACACTTGTGTGGTGTGGTGTGTCGTGACTACAAATTAACCAATCATCGTCGTCGCTTGTCGACACGCCACAACCTACAAATATGTCTTCAACCATAATAAATGTATAAAACCGATGTGCTTCTGGCGCGCCACGACACACCACACCACACAAGTGTGTTTCCGCCTCTAAGGCGTAATGATGCTGTGCAAAAGACGTATTTAGTTTTGGGCATAGAAAAACATGTTTAAGTCGAGTTCTGTTTTCATTTAAAAATGGATATTTATATTTTTCTTTTATAATTGAATTAATGAATTTTTAATATATAAATCTTTAAATGTGGGTGCTTGAAATTCTTCAAACAGGCGTTCTGTTGGGTAGTCTAAGGATTTTTTTAAATATAATTTTAATAATTGTTCTTTGTACAATTTCTATTGGAAGAAGGTTACATTTATACGCGAATCCCCAACTAATAATAGCGTATTGTAAAGTGGATTGAACTAAGGCATAGTAGATTGAATATAGATTTTTTATTGACAGAAAATTTCTAATTCTTAAAAATATATATATTAATTTTCTGATTTTGTTTACTACTTGACATATTTGTTCCTTCCATTTCAGATTTTTATCAATAATTACTCCGAGATATTTAATTTTATTTGCTGTTTTTAATATTGTACAGTTTGATTTGCAAGAATGTTGGCTATGAATTTTAGTTTTATCGTGTATGACAATGTTAAAATTTTTGGGAGCGTCGTTTGGATGGATTGCAAATGGAATTA
This sequence comes from Limnephilus rhombicus, assembly GCA_929108145.2. NCBI lineage: Eukaryota > Metazoa > Arthropoda > Insecta > Trichoptera > Limnephilidae > Limnephilus > Limnephilus rhombicus. The sequence goes on along the minus strand of OV815278.1, from coordinate 18,179,667 downwards.
CAAATATCTTTTCACTGTTTAGTGATAGTAAATTAGTGTCGAAAAAATTCTTAAGCGTATTGATGTCTTCTGTGGCCTTTAATTCTACATTTTCCCAAGTCTTTTCACTTATTATTAATACTGTATCGTCGGCGTATGATGTAATTTGACCATGTAGATGTTGAAAAAAAATATCGTTTACATATATGGTAAATAGGATTGGTCCAAGCATTGTACCTTGGGGGATTCCAAAGCTTGAAATCTGTTGATCACTATTAACATGATTGATTTTTACCACTTGAGGGCGGTTTTTTAAGTAGTTGGTGAATGTAAAAGAAAGTACAATACAAGCATTAATCTTTGTTAGGTTGCAAAACTGTATCTATATTCTTCCTTCTCATGTCCATAATCCATATCTTTATGCTTCTTTTGAAGTCGGTTATTTTTTTAATGATTTTGAGGAAGCGGGCCGGATCGGCAGAGACGGGTCGTGAAATAAAAGGCGTCAGTTGGTGTAGTGAGTCAGTCTTTATTGGGATACGTAGCGCAGGTCGAAGCGGAGCGGAGTGACAGAGTTACAGTGAGTGATGCTGCTGCGTGAAGATGCGTGATGATGGTCAGGAAGCTTCGGCGGTGAAGATCACAGGTCTTTAGGGAGCCGGCGCGTTGCTCTACACCGCGGCGGTGTAGAAGTGACCTTGGTCCAGGCGGTCGATTGTCGTCGTGTTGGCTAATATGGCGGCTGTGTGTCCAGTGGGTCGGAGCACGCACTTGACGCAGGAAAGAACCTTGAGTAGCGATGAAGATGATCTCTGGCAGCGGAACGCGGTGGGTTTCGAATTGCCAGAGAACGGGTTGCACCTATATGAAACAGCAAGCGCGAGCGGGCTTGGTAGTCGATAGGTCGGGTGACATCTCATGTCGAGGCGCGAACGGGCCGGAAAGCGGATGGTAGTTGGAGAAGGTGTTGGAAGTGTTCCTGGAGTCACACTTGATAAACTTGTAAATCACTTGTTGCGAGAGCGTCAGCCCGCGTGGGCTGATACTGCGTAGCGGCACTGTATCACTGCCCGGTGTGTAAGTGTCGAACCATAAATGGAGACGAGACTGACTGGAGCGGGCGAGCGAAACTGCTGCTTATATAGCTGCGGCGAGCGGTAGAGTAATTACCCTCGCGGTAGGTAATGCGTGCCACTTCGGCAGTTGACGAGAAGGTTCGGCGCCGTACAGATATTGTACGGTGCTATCTCGAGACCTTTCTAGGCGGTGGCGATATTATTAACCGGCCAGGTAGTTATTATTGTCTGTTGGTAGGTATGTGCCGGTGTCTCATTGCGCGGTGTAAGCAGGTAGGTAGATACATCCTGAATGTTCGTTGGAGTCCAGTGGCGCTGCAATGGTTTTATAAGAGCGGGTTAAGTGACCACTACAGTTTTTATTGCAAGAGGAAGTAAATTAAATAACTTTATAGAGAAGTATTGCATATTTCTTTGTTCAAAAGTAGTTTTAGTTGTAAGTTGGTGGAATGTATGTTGTAATGTAGATCTTGTAAATCAGTCCGATTTTGTCAGTGTAAAGTTATCTTGGTTTTTGAATGCGTACATTAGAATATCTTTTATGTATAATTGTTTCAGTGACATTAAATTCAGCGCTTTAAAAACATAGTCTGTAGGGGTTCTGATGGAGACTTTATGTATAATTTTCAGAATTGCCTTTTGTGCTATGAGGACTGGTTCATTTATAGCACCACTCCCCTCGTCATGCTCATCACTGGGCAGTATTTGGACATCACTGGGCAGTTTGGAATGTGCTTCGTCGTAAAAACTACTGTCAAATTTTGCTCTTCCACTTTTTTAAATTAATATTGTGATAAAAACCGATATATAACAATGACTACACGTGCAAATTCCAAGTCCACCAATAATCCTAATCCCGAACTACTGCAAATTCTAGATAAAAAGTTCGATGAATTTAAAATCCAGTTTCTAGAAAAATCATTTGCAGACTTCAAAAATACCATAGTAGAAGTTATCAAAAAGGAGTTCAAGGAGGAAATTGAGGAGCTTAAGAAGAAAGTGAAACATTTGGAAGGACAAATAGAGCGCAATGATCAATATAATCGTGCAAATAACCTTATAATAAGTGGCGTTCCAGAAGATAGAAACGAAAATATTTATGACATTCTCTCCAAAATTGGTGCTACAGCTGGTTGTAAAATCACCCGAGAGGAAGTGGACTTCGCAAGCAGAATCTCCCCCAGAATAAACCGAAATGTGACAAATGGAAAACAGAGGAACATTATCGTAAAATTTACACGCCGACACCTGAAAGATAATCTGTTAGCTGCAATAAGGAAGAGGAAGGGAATGTTTGCCTCAGAATTGCAGCTTCCTGGTGCCAGCAGAATTTACATCAATGAACATTTAACCCCCAAAAATCAGCATCTCCTAAAACAATGTAGAGATATAAAAACGGACAGAAAAATTCTCCACTGCTGGATAAAAAATGGGAAAATCTTCATTCGTGTAAGTGATACAACACCCATAATTTTAATTGCGGACCAAGATGACGTTAACAGACTTTCAACATTGAAGACAATGCCCACACAAGACGCTTCTACATCGGCCCTCCCTTTAGGAAACTAAATTTACAGAACAATATCAAACGTATTACTATTTATATCAAATTTAACCTCTTGCAGTACCTTAACATAATATTCAATTTCTACTTAGTCGTAATACACGAATCATCACTATACGTTAATTACATATTCCCTTTAAACTCTTATCAAATAATGTTAAAACATGTTTTTATCAATTGCTTGAATTGCAATTGTATTAGTAATCTGTCCATAGATATAACAATCAATCTGTCAAAACAAAAGCCTCTTAAAACCATAGACATTTTAATTTACCACAAACAAAAACAAAAAAAATCGTATGTTCAAAAATGCCCCCAATCACAGCATAATTATTTTTTTCCAAACTATTTTCTAAACAATTTCACGAACATAATATTTAAAAATGCTTAACATATATTTTCAAAATGTGCGAGGTCTTCGCACAAAAACTCATAGCTTCTTAAATCAGGTCCTTTTGAACAATTACGATATTTATCTTATATGTGAAACTTGGCTAAATAAATCAATCCAGGACAGTGAATTGTTTGACAATAGGTATGATGTATTTAGAGAGGATCGGAACTACTTTTTGTCTGGACAGCAGCAGGGAGGGGGGGTACTAATTGCAACATCCAAATCTCTGAAGGCTCAGAGAATTCCCTGGTCTACGTGTACTGAGGAGATCTGGATATCAGTGCCAATACTAGGTAACAATAATAAACTCAAAAATTTATATATCTGCTGCACATATCATCCACAAAACACCAACTACATCCACAACCTAACTCATCACTTCAACACCACATCAGACCTGCACGCAAATCACCCGGAAGGATTGTTTTTATTAGCTGGAGACTACAATATATCCAAACTAAACTGGAAGTTAACCGAAGGGCAAAACCAATTAGAACCAAATTTTCCAGAAGACACTGCTAGCTGTGCCTTGGTAGACTTCCTTTCATTCACCCAACTACACCAATTCAATTCTATAACCAATACAAACAAACGAATTCTTGATTTAATCATGACAAATATTTCAAAATGTAGTATAACCCATTGTACCGAACCTCTGACGCCTGAAGATTCACATCACAGAGCATTAGACATAGAGTTATCACCTGTTACTGTACCGTCTCTCTCCAGCTCATCTAGGACAGTTAAAATGTTTCACCGAGGTGATTACGGTCAAATCACTGAGGAATTATCCAAAATAAATTGGAAACTCCAATTTCAAGGTAAGGATACCGAAAAAGCCGTATTAGATTTTTACAATATCATAAATGACATTATTCGCAAATATATCCCCGAAAAAAAAATTTACGGTAATTTAGAAAGGTTTCCCCCCTGGTACACTTTACCACTTATTAAAATTGTAAAAGAGAAATTAAAATATCACAAGAAATGGAAAAAATACAAGAACCTGGCTGACTACCAATCATTTTCAGTACTGAGAAATCGTCAAAAGAAGATCGCGTTAGAATGTTATGAAAACTTCATTATGACGGCAGAAGATTCAATAAAAAAGTGCAGCAAACAGTTCTGGTCATTTGTTAAATCAAAGAAATCCTCTTCCGATTTACCAAAGCAAATGTATCTTGGAGATATTTCCTGCAATGATGGACAATCCATATGCGACCATTTTAGTGATTATTTTAGATCAGTTTTTGTAGAAAATTCCAACCCTCGCCTCAATCTTATAAACTGTGAGAATGATGACGACAACTCTAATCTACATATCCACAATATTAACTTCAATCAATCATGTGTACTTAGTTATTTAAAAAAACTTGATCCGAATAAAAGTGCGGGATCTGATTTAATTCCATCCATATTTTATGTAAAATGCCGGGACCAATTGGCTTATCCTCTCTCCTTGCTATTCAAAATGTCATTTGAAGAAGGCAACTTCCCCAACGTCTGGAAACAAGCACTCATTACACCAATCCACAAAAGCGGGGACAAAACTAACATTACCAACTACAGGCCCATCTCCAAACTCCCAATTGTCAGCAAAATCATGGAAAACATAGTTCTTGATCAACTTTTTCCGGCGGTACAAACAATCATATCTAAAAATCAACACGGCTTTTTCAGAAAACGGTCGGTCGAGACAAACCTTCTGGAATACACAGATTTTATTTTAAATTCTATGGGTGGTAAAAATCAAGTAGACTCTATCTATACGGATTTTTCAAAAGCCTTTGATAAAATTAACATTGACCTGCTTCTGAAGAAACTGTTAAAAATCTGGATTAATGGTGACCTTCTCAGATGGATCAAATCATATGTAACAAACAGAAGTCAAGCAGTTAGAGCTAAGGGTTTCTCCTCGCGTTTTTACAGTATACCTTCAGGAATCCCGCAAGGATCACATCTCGGACCTCTCTTGTTTATTTTATATATCAATGATATAGGTAAATGCTTTAAAAATTCCAAATTCCAAATTTTTGCTGATGACACTAAGATTTACAAAAAAATCACTAATATTAATGACAGCCTAGAATTGCAAGATGATATCAATAGGCTTGGAATATATTGTGCTAACAACCAACTGTTCCTTAATCTGGAAAAATGTAACACAATATCATTCACCAAAAGCATAAACCCCCTAATATTCCCGTACAAAATCAATGACGTAGAGATAAAAAGATGTTGTGAAGTGAGGGACTTAGGAATAATAATGGACTCCGGAATGTCTTTCCGAACACATATAAATTCCATCTGTGACAGGGCGTACAAACTTCTAGGATTCATCATAAGAGTGACCAAACCATTTAGGTCTCCACACGTAATCAAAATACTGTACGTCTCTTTTGTTCGCTCAATATTAGAATTCGGATCAGTCATATGGAATCCCCAATATAAAGTAAATATTGAAAGGTTAGAAAGAATTCAAAAAAAGATATTGAAACACCTAGACTTTAAATCCTTTCGAACTTCAGAAAACCTAAAAGACTCATTAACATTCCATAATTTATCAACTTTACAAGATAGAAGAAATATATCTGACCAAAAATTTTTATTCAAAATCATTAACAACGTTGTTGACAACAACTATCTTCTAGAACACATTAATTTCCACTGTCCAATAAGAAACACAAGGTCAAACCAACTATTCCACATCCCACACTCAAAAACAAATTACACACAACATTCATTTCTCCGAAGGACGTGCACAAAATACAATGATATCTTTTACGACGCTGATATTTTCCATTTGTCCTCAGGCCAATTTATTAAATCCATAATAGAAAAAATTAAAACAAATTGTTAATTACGAACTCTCCACCCCTGCTGCATGTTATTTTTTTTTTCATTCTCATTATGTTGGTTTTCCTTCTTTTTATTATAATAATAATATTTGGATGATTTATATATCCCATATGCTTTAATTTGTGTGTGTGTTTTTTTTTTCTTTCATTTCTGTTGTATATATATATAATTTTTCTTTTTTTCTACCACTTTATGTTTTTTTTTTATGTTTTAATCCATGTTTATATATTATAAATTGTAGCGGAAACTTCGCTGGTTAATGCAATCATGTAATATGTTACTTTCTTATAAAATATGTATAACTGTTTGTTTCCTAAATAAACTAAAATAAAATAAATAAAATGCTTTGCTTTGCCAGGAAGTTTGTTCTGCCGTTCGGTACTTTAAACAAATCATGATGTCGACTCCGGCTGTAGTGGTTTGGTAGGTACATATAAATCGTAGCATCCCAAGAGAAATGGGCTATCGATGAAATTGTTCCAAATTTTGAAAGACAGAATAGCAAAACTTGCTTACCGCCTAGTTTATAGACTCACAGAATCAGTTTCCTCAAGTAAGTCAATATGTTGCATGAACCTTGGATAGGTTCCATGCTTCCGCATATATACCTAAGGAATTTCTTCTGAATTTGCTCCAACATGTCAATGTATGGTGGTACAGTGCTCAAACATCGCTCGCGTACTCCAACTTGCTTCTCAGTATGCCATCGAATAATGCTAGCATAGCTTCTTGGTTATTAAACTGCTTACTTTTCACTTGCTACAAACTAAGAAGTTTGTAGCAAGACTGAGTGAGCTCATTTTGTTTTCAATAACTCTACGTCTCCGAAATGTTTATTTTACAGTGACATTGATAGAGTAGGGTATTAATGTGGGCTTAATAACAAAAATACAAGTGTTTCGGTATGCTAGCTTATTATACTAATTCACACACGATATCAGTTCAATATTTAGGGAGTGTCGGTTACACGGTCACTAATCATTCGATACACTTGATACTCAACATTTATCTTATTAATATCATGTAGAGTTGAGAAATTTTTCATGATTGGAACATAATTTTTCCTACGAAAATTGGTCGGCAAGTTTTTATAAAAACATTTATCTTTTTGATTTTCTTATATGAAGTTTGGAAATTTTGCATATTTCAAATATTTCAAAAATTTCTTCTGTAAAATTGTGATGATCCGGATGCCCAATATGTAATGATCCAGTTTCCTTTGTGGTGATCTCAGTACTTTGATATGCAGGTATAATAATACTCTGTAGGTAATCTAATTACCTTTATTGGAAAAGATTGTACAGTGTGTTCTTCTTAGAAGCCAATGTGAAAAAAGAGGCCAAATGACAACAAACACGTCCTTTTATACATTCCTCAGGATGACTCACTCATACACGCTTGTCTATTTCACACCCGAAGACATACATTAACCACATCCCTCCACACTTAAATCTGAAGACCGTAACTCAACATATCTTAGTAATATTTCCAATACATATAAATATCCAATTACAGTATTTCATTTTATCTCATGTTGAGTCGTGAGCTGAGTCCTGTCTTCATTGACTCATCTGTGTGTCCGTGGTTGTAAACGTTCTTTCCAGTTCCCCGACGTAGATGGCATTGGTCCACTGGGGCTGGAAGTAAGAGAAAAACCACTCATTAGCCTATCATCCGACACAAAGCCGGAGATATCGTACTCATCCGACAATAGTCTCCTAGTCTCAGACGCGGTTATGGTATTTGCTGGGGTTCTTTTTCCATGATACCCACAATTTAGATAATGGATCAAAATTTCTTTTCCAATGCATGAGTTTACCATTTAAATTAACATCAATTAAATAAAGTTTCTTTCCTAAAGGTTTATTAATTTTTCCTAATACCCACTTATCATTGTTTTGGTCTCTAAAATCTTTAACCATAACCTTTTGATTAATTTAAAATTAATTCTTTGATTTATTATTTCTTTTGTAATAAATTTCTTTTGTAATGATTTTTCTGGCTTTTACACAACTTCATTTTTGTTTCTTTTTTAATTCTATTCTTTTTATTTCTCCCCCCTTAAATAAAAAAAAAACTGTTTAAATTTGACCTTAATCTTCTACCATACAAAATAAAGGCAGGTTTGTTCTAATTCTAACGAGAAAACATAATTTCTCATTATAATTCGAGTGAAATATTTTTCCAATAATTATTTTCTTTAATTTTTTTTTTACAAGTTTTAACTGCATTCTCTGCTAAACCATTATATCGAGGGTGGTTAACAGGAGTCGTAAAATGTTTGATACTAATCATCTCACAGAACTGCTTAAAATCTACCGACTTGAACGCGGATCCATTATCTGATACGATAGTCTGTACACTACCGAAATAACTAAACAATCTTTTCAAATTTTTAAAGGTATTAATTGAGTTAGGTGAATTACTTCCACATGATCCAGCCATTTTGAGGTTGAATCTATAATCACTAAAAACACTTACTTTCGACAGGACGTAATCAATAAGAATTCTACTCCAAATTTCCTCAGTTATTGGCCACGGTGTTAATTCACTCTTAGGTTGTGAGGGTTAAATTTCTGAACAATTTTCGCATCCTCTAGCGATAAGTTCAATTTGACCATCTATACTTGGCCATCAAAATATTCCTCTAGCATTTTAGCAATGCCCAATGAGATCTGTGTAGCTAATAAATTTAAAAGCTTTTCTCTTAAACTTAATGGAATTACTAATCTATGGTTCCAAAAATACAATCATTAGTTATTGATAATTCATTCCTTTTAATCCGATGTATCAATTTGGAAACATCCTAATTAGTTTTATTGGGCCACCGTGTTCTAAGATAATTTTTAATTTCCAATATTATTTGATCCGATTCTGGTTCAGATTTCATTTCCTCGATATCTATTGACGTTTCACTATCGCGTTTGAAAAAGCATAACATTTCTTAATCTAAATCATTTTCTTCTACGATTGTCTCGGATAATGATTTTGCGATTTAATGATTTTACTATTAATTCGGATAGTGATTTAATGATTTTACTATTAATTTCGAAAAAATCCATCGCTGCTGCAGATTCCAATGTACTTTTTAAAGATAATTTCTCTGCTTCTAAAAACATTTTTTCTTAATTCGCCTTTGTAAAAGTCCCGTTACAAAAATATCCTTTAAATTGTGTTTATGTCTCGATTCAAATTAACAGAACCTCCCTAACTTCCGTAATCTAGCACTAAACTTGTTTATTTATTCATCGCCATTTTGTTTTGCTGCAAAACATTCTTTGGGACACCTATATGGTTTTTTTAACAACAATAATATTTTTTTACCGTTGAATCTGTATTTTTTTTATTGGAAAACATAAATCTTTCTTTGATATTTATTGTGTCCGTGTATATATGTGAAATCAGAACAACTCTCATCTTCTCATCCTGTTTTGATTTTGTCATCATTGACTAGGATGAATTGCTCATACTGTAAGACGAATGTCTCTAGTTTGTCCCTTAAGCCTTAAATGACAATACCTGGGCAGTTCTACTCCTTCCACATCTTTGCACAGATGCAATCAATAAAAAAACAGAAATAACAAACAGCACTCAACTCACGAATCTGATGTCTTGTTGCTGCCTGCCGATCTCGCCCTTCCGCGGACCGTCCTCTGGCTCCTGGAATCCTGGTCGTCCTTCTAAGCCCTGGCATCTACTTCACGCCTTCCGTGAGGTCTGCACCCGGTCCCCGATCTTCCCTTTTGAAGACCCGGACTGAATAACCTTTGTCCAGAACCTTGAAGTTTCTTCTCAGGATGCCGATTCTGCTGCTCTTGCATCCTGCTCCGCAACGATGTGGAGTTGTGATCTGGCCTTTTTCTACTTAATCACTGGTAGCCCACTATAGTATCTCGGTGTCTGCGTAATTTCGTAAGCTTCGCCAATTGTGATGATCTGGATGCCCAATATGCAATGATCCAGTTTCTTTTGTGGTGATCTCAGTACTTTGATGTGGAGATACTCTGTAGGTAATCTAACTACGTTTATTGGAAAATATTGTTCAGTGTGTTATTCCTAGAAGCCTAGTACTTTTATACATTCTTCGGGCTGTACCACTCATATATGCATGTCTCTTTCATACCCTAAGATATACGTTCACCACAAAAAATGGAAATTGGGAATAAAAACGCTAGGAAAATGGGTCGGGAAATTGGATAATAGTTTTTGAAATTGAGAAATTCCAAGTATTGTTGTTTTTTTACATTTTCTCATCTGGAATTCTGCTTAAAATTTCAACGGTTCTTTTTTAATATAACAGAGGGCGCCACTTCCGTTTCCAACAATCCAAACAGTACGGTCATGAAGATAAAATATCTACGATCAGATTATTTCAGCTTTACCAATCCCAAAATTATTATAATTTCCCCTTATTTTTCACGGGTTTCACTCTAGTTAAAATACATATATTTTAAAACTTAAAAGACTAGCAAATTAGTTTAAATCCTTTTTAGAAATAAAAAAAACGACCGTGGCAAGAGATTCCTCAATGTACATTATTATATACAACAAAAAATGCTCAAATACAATTTTCGGATTATTGTGATGGATGCAGGAATAATTTAAATTTGTTAGTTTTTTGTACCGGAAAATATTTGTCCTAAAAAAGGTATCAAAATATTCACATGCAAAAAAAATATTAAATCAAGAATGAAAATTTGCTTTAAAAAAATGAGTGATTTTCAACGAATTGTCTCATCATCTGATTCCCCCACGTATATATAATGAGAGAAATGTCGTATTCCTCATATCGAGACACCGCAGTCCACGATAGCATGAACTCTTCTGCTTTGTGGATAGTGTCATATTCAGTTGATACAATTTTTATTTATAATTGTCGAAGCTTTTCAGGGAAATAGCAAAAAATAAGTTTCTTGCTGCGTTGCTGCTGCGTGATGATGGTCAGGAAGCTGCGGCGGTGAATATCACTGGTCTTCAGGTGGTGGTGTAGAAGTGACCTTGGTCCAGGCGGTCGATCGACGTCGTGTTGACGGGATATGGCGGCTATATGTCCTTTGAGTTGGAGCACACACGTGACGCAGGAAGGAACCTTGAGAGGCGATGAGGATGACCTCTGGCGGCGGAACGCGATGGGTTTCGAATGCCAGAGAACGGGTTGCATCTATGTGAACAGCAAGCGTGTGCTTGCTAGTTGATAGGTCGGGTGACATCTCATGTCGAGGCGCGAATGGGCCGGACAGCGAGATGGTGGTTGGAGATGGAGTCCTCGAAGGTATTATGAAGATGTTCCTGGAGTCACACTGGATATGCGTTAATCACAAGTTGCTGAATACGCGGGCTGTAGCCCCACGAGGGCTTGTACTTTGTTGCGGTACTGTACTGTTGTAATCACTGCTCGGTGTGTATTACTCGACCGATGAATGGAGATTAGGCTGAACTGAGACTGACCAGCGCAGTGTTTAGTCGCTTGCTTTTATATGCGCGACCGGCAGAGTAGCTCGCGAGAGCGCCAGGTAATGCTGCGAATTCACGCAAAGCGAAGAAAGTGTAATATTAATTAACCGCTGTAGGTAGATATGTATCAGCAGTACCTTACGCGGTGTTTTTTTTTTTTTTTTTTTTTTTATTCCTTTATTTTTCCCATATTTTACAATTTGTATTTACATATTTTGAAAATCATAAACAATAATGTGGGAACCCACTAAGGCGCAGCCTGTGCGTGGGTAATATAGTTAATATAAGTTTTATTTAGTACCTAGAAAAAAAAACAGGGGTATATAAAGCAAAAATAAAAATTGTTTAAACAGTTTGTACAAAAAGTGTATACAATAGTGTACGGTTAAATACGTGTAAAGTGTAATAAATGATACATTGTAATTATAGGTGTAAAGTTTGTGAGAAAAGTGATATAAAACTAAACAAATAGAGTTTTTAGAAACATAAAGTGAAATAAAACTAAATAAATAGACTTCTTCAAATTTAGCAAATTCACTTTGTGGCACCATTTTATTAATGAAATAATTAAAAACACTTTGTTTTTACCACAATAAACTTTATTTAAAAGTCAACATGTTTCAGGAACGATGTTCCCTCCATCAGGACATAAAATGTACTAAATACTAAATGATCAAACATAGAACGGCGTGGGTAGAAATGGAAGTAGTGGGGGAGGAGAAAGGTGGAAAGGGGAGGTGCTTAGAAGATCAACAAGAGGGAGGGGGGGGGGGGGTGGAAAGGGTGCTTAGAAGAACAAAGACAAAAAATTACAATGGAAATATGTTTAAGATAGGGTTACTCACAAAATTAATTTGATTGTTAATAATATTTAAATTTCTATTGACATTTTTCCTAATTTCTAATATTTCTAAAAGATCTAAGTGAAAACCACTAACGTTAGTGTGTAAAATTTTAAAACCAGTATTTATATCAAATGAATGGTTAAATTCAATTAAATGGTTAGCAAATTCCGAATAATTATTACTATTTAGACATCTCAAATGTTCCTTAATCCTCGTTTCAAAATTTCTGCAAGTTTTACCTACGTAAAAATGATTGCAGTCATTACAATTCAATTGGTAAACTCCAGATTTTTTCATTTTTTGGTCTTTGTCCTTGTTATTTAAAATATAATTTTTTAATTTATTATTCGTATAAAAAGCAGGCTGTATTGTATTAGGAATTTTTTTCATGATTAAATTGGAGGTTTGATGATTTACAAACAATATTTTTCTCCATTGTTTTTTAATATTATCAGTAAGCAATGGGTAAATGTAGGACAAATGAAATTTTTTCTTATATTTTTTGTTTAATAAATCGTCTATTAATTTGGAGTTATAACCATTATTAGAAGCAATTATTTTAATGGTGTTAAGTTCAGCTTTGAAATTATTTGGGGATAATGGGATATTAATTAATCTATTGATCAAATAATGGAAAGCTAAGAGTTTTTGTGAAAATGGATGGTTAGATGAGTTGTGTATAATTATATCAGCGTATGTTTCTTTTCGAAAAATATTAAATTCAATCTTATTATTAATTATAGTTAGGTTTAAATCTAAGAAATTTATGCTACAATTAATTCCTATTTCTAATGTAAATTTAATGTTTTTGTGAATTTTGTTCAAAAAATTAAGGAACATTTGAAGTTGTCTTTTGGTACCGGTCCATATAACTAAAATATCATCTACGTAACGTTTGTAAAAATACGTTACGTAGATGATATTTTAGTTATATGGACCGGTACCAAAAGACAACTTCAAATGTTCCTTAATTTTTTGAACAAAATTCACAAAAACATTAAATTTACATTAGAAATAGGAATTAATTGTAGCATAAATTTCTTAGATTTAAACCTAACTATAATTAATAATAAGATTGAATTTAATATTTTTCGAAAAGAAACATACGCTGATATAATTATACACAACTCATCTAACCATCCATTTTCACAAAAACTCTTAGCTTTCCATTATTTGATCAATAGATTAATTAATATCCCATTATCCCCAAATAATTTCAAAGCTGAACTTAACACCATTAAAACAATTGCTTCTAATAATGGTTATAACTCCAAATTAATAGACGATTTATTAAACAAAAAATATAAGAAAAAATTTCATTTGTCCTACATTTACCCATTGCTTACTGATAATATTAAAAAACAATGGAGAAAAAAATATTGTTTGTAAATCATCAAACCTCCAATTTAATCATGAAAAAAATTCCTAATACAATACAGCCTGCTTTTTATACGAATAATAAATTAAAAAATTATATTTTAAATAACAAGGACAAAGACCAAAAAATGAAAAAATCTGGAGTTTACCAATTGAATTGTAATGACTGCAATCATTTTTACGTAGGTAAAACTTGCAGAAATTTTGAAACGAGGATTAAGGAACATTTGAGATGTCTAAATAGTAATAATTATTCGGAATTTGCTAACCATTTAATTGAATTTAACCATTCATTTGATATAAATACTGGTTTTAAAATTTTACACACTAACGTTAGTGGTTTTCACTTAGATCTTTTAGAAATATTAGAAATTAGGAAAAATGTCAATAGAAATTTAAATATTATTAACAATCAAATTAATTTTGTGAGTAACCCTATCTTAAACATATTTCCATTGTAATTTTTTGTCTTTGTTCTTCTAAGCACCCTTTCCACCCCCCCCCCTCCCTCTTGTTGATCTTCTAAGCACCTCCCCTTTCCACCTTTCTCCTCCCCCACTACTTCCATTTCTACCCACGCCGTTCTATGTTTGATCATTTAGTATTTAGTACATTTTATGTCCTGATGAAGGGAACATCGTTCCTGAAACATGTTGACTTTTAAATAAAGTTTATTGTGGTAAAAACAAAGTGTTTTTAATTATTTCATTAAATAAATAGAGTTTTTACATCTGTATGGTTTAGCCATAATTATTTTAACTCTTTTATGAAATGCGGAAGTTTAGTTGCAACTTGAATATGTTTTGGTAAACTATTGAAGGTACGAGGTCCAATAAAGCTACTGTGAGTTTGCATTTGTTTTGTGAGTGTTTGGGGGGGTATAGAATACATTATTATTTCTAATGTTGATTCTGTTTACATTTTTTTCGAATTTTTTTACGTTTTTAAAGATATATTTCATAGTTTGCAGTATAAATAGTTTACGGAGACTGAATAGTTTAGATTCTTTGTATAAAGCATCTGTCGAAAATGTTTTAATTCTATTATACATAACTTTGATAATATAATTTTGAGTTGTTTGTAAAGGTTTTATAAAAGTATCAAGCGCACCACCCCATCCTATTATTCCATACATGAGTGAAGATTGCACCATAGAATAATAAATCATTTTCAATTTGTCAATATTCAATACTCCTTTAATTCTGTAAAATATGTACGTAAGATATCTCAATTTAGAAACGGTATTATTTATTTGTGATTGCCAATTTAAATTTCTATCAATACATATACCCAAATATTTTATCTTTTCAACTTTTTCAATTTCAGAGCAAGATGAGCATATTACTTGATTACAGTTAGCATTATGAATTCTAATTTTAAGGTTATTGGGGGGTTTGTTTTTACTGTTTTTATAAAAAGGTAGGTAAAATGTTTTATTGTAGTTTAGGAAGAGTTTATTACTATTTAGCCATGATGAGACATGTGCAATACATTTTGATGCATTTAAATAAGTTTCAAGCCAGGATTTTCCGTTTACAATTATTACTGTATCATCAGCGTAAGATACAATATCACCAGGGATTACAACATTACATAAATCATTTATATATATTAAAAACAGGATTGGGCTAAGCACAGAACCCTGTGGTACTCCATTTTTTATCCTCGTTTCAGTACTATAAAAATCCCCTATTTTTGTTTTTTGTTTTCTGTCTTTGAGATAGTTAGTGAGAATTTTTAGTGTATCTTTTTTGAAACCTATTTAAACCTATTTTTTAGTGTATTGTGATTTACTGTATCAAAAGCTTTTCTTAAATCTAAAAATAAAGCTAGACTTTTTTTATTTTTATCAACAAATGTGCACAATTTTTTTGTCAAATCGAATATTGCATCTTCAGTGCTTAGTTTACTTCTGAAGCCATATTGATTTTGGGACAGAATTTTGTTTTGTTCTAGGTAATTCATTACTCTATTTTTGATACATTTTTCAAATATTTTTGAGAGGTTTGAAACTAAAGAGATAGGTCTGTAATTGTCTAATATGTGCGTTTCTCCTGATTTGTGAATTGGAATGATGGTGGAGATTTTAAATTGTTCTGGGAAATGTCCCTCTTTTAGTGATATATTAAAAATATTAGCAATGGAATAAAGATATTATGATTTATTTTTTTAGTGTGTTACCCGATAAACCATCAATTCCTGTAGAATTTGTTGACTTTAGACTATCAATGTGTTTCACAATTTCGCTTATCGTGATAGGTGAAAAATATTCTAAGGAGTTAATTGAATCGTAAGTTGAGACTAAATGCAAAGATGAGTCTACGGGTGTTGTACTATCAATTTTACTAGAAGATTCAAGTACTTGATCTACTACATTTGTGAAGAAGTTGTTAAAGTTTTCTGCAATGGCCGATTTGTCAGTTATAATATTGTTATTTATTTTAATCTCTTTCACATCAGTTGATGCCATTTTTTTTTGTTCATTATTTCATTAATAATATTCCACGTTTTTTTGGTATCATTTTTTGCATTATCAATTTGTTCACAATAGTATTTCTTTTTACAACTTCTTATTAACCTATTGAGTAAATTTCTATACATCAAATACTTTGTTTTCATAAAAGACATTATTCTTACGTTATTTTTTTGACAGTTTTTTTCATAATTTAACATCTCTCTGTAAAGTTAATCTCTTTGTTTAATGGAGACTATTAGTCCTACAGTAATCCGAGGTTTGATTTTTTTATATTTTCTCTTATTAATAACAATTTTGTATGTGCTTTTCGAAATATAATCTTGTAGAGTATTATAAAACAATTCTAATGCTGAATGTGGGTTAGCTGTCGATTGTACATTGTCCCATTTCTCTAAATGAAGTAGATTGTTTAATGTGTCATAATTAATATTATTTTTTTCTAGATTACCAGAGTTTTCTTTTAAATTAGTGGTTAAGATGTCGTGTCCATAAAATGTTGGGTAGTGGTCAGTAATGCTTGTTTGTAGAGTTGAAGATGTAGTTTTGACGTGTTTGTGTGTTTTGACAAATATGTGGTCTAGAGTCGTGGAGTTATTCAAATTTTCTCTTGTTGGAGAGTTTATGTATGACTGATATCCTGCATATGATAAACAATCTAAGTATTCATTTATACAGTTTGTTCTTTTGTTATTTTCATTAATGTTTATATTGATATCTCCAGATAATATTGAAAAATTGAAGTTATTTCTGTTAGCCGTTTTAAAAAATGAATTAAGTTCGTTAGTGAAGAGTGATTAATTTAAAGAAGGTGATCTATATATAGCTAATATCAAATAATTACAGTTATTGTGCTTGAATGTTAATTCATTTGCATTAGCTGTTATAAAATCTAAAATTTTGAAGGTAATTTTCTTAAGACAATTTTTCACAAAAACAGTGATTCCATCGTGCCCAGTATGTTTGCATTCAGATGAAATAGTGACATATCCTGGAAGGTTATAGGGGATTACCTCTTTTATCTGAGTTTCTGTTAAAATTACAATACTCGGGAGAAAAATCTAGACTTTTGAGAAGTACACAGAGTTCATCAAAATGCTTTCTTAAGCTTCGTATGTTCATATTAAGAACTGAAAACTTTATATCTTTAAAGTGATTATTTAATTCATTAGTATTATTACAAATATAATTTTCATACAAAAAATTTTCGTCAGACATGTTGAAAGGAAAAATTTACACAACCAATGTGGTTACTTGATCCTCTATTCTGCGGGAATGTCTGCCGGCTGTCTTATTTGGATGATTGGGGCTAATTCATCTTTTCTCATCATAACGTGTCCATTTTTAGCCCAGATAAATTTGTATCCAAGTCTTAATGATTTTGCCAGGAACAGTAGGTGTTTATTTTGT
The DNA here is from genome assembly GCA_929108145.2 of Limnephilus rhombicus. Taxonomy (NCBI): domain Eukaryota; kingdom Metazoa; phylum Arthropoda; class Insecta; order Trichoptera; family Limnephilidae; genus Limnephilus; species Limnephilus rhombicus. Next base: position 18,162,236 of record OV815278.1, on the reverse strand, counting down.
TGTGTCAGTTGTTCATTAATGTATACTTTGTTATCTTCTGTGAAAGTTAAAGTTTTTTGTGGACAACAAACCGTATTTTCTTTTTTTGTCGATGATTTGGTCTCTAATTTCTTTATTTTGAAATGATACAACAATGGCTGGGTATTTGTTTAAAGGATTTCTGTTTTTGATTCGGTAGATATTGGTTATTTTTGAAGATTCTGTTTCGCCTTTAATAGTTTCCATTATGTTATTCACTATTTTTGTTATGTTTTCATTATCTTTAAATGGAACTCCCTGTATTTCGATGTTATTTTGTTTGTGAAGTTGTTCTAGTTTGTTAATTTGCAGTTTTATTTCCTTGTTTTCCGATTGAAGTTGTTTAATCAATATGTCTTTGTTTTTATTTTTTTCTTCGAATTCGTCAATTTTGTTACTACAGAATTCAACTGATTTTGTAAGTTCTCTGAGTTCATTCTTGATCTGTTCTCTGAAGTATTTTATTAATTGTTCCGATAAATCTTCGAATTTTTTTCCAGGAATTTTAACATCTAATTTGTATTACAGTCTTCTTCAGATTCGCTAGATGCTGCTTTTTTTGTTGCTCTCTTTTGTTTATTCATATTAATGTTTTTGATGTTCTGCAATAAATGGTGTTATGATATAGTCTGAGGGTAAGTCATGCGGCTAGACTAATTTAAAAAAAAAATTGATTTTACTGAGGATCGAACCTCGTTCCTGCGGACCTATGGCTCAGACGGTCAATGTCAGCGACGCTAGCCACTAGACCACTCCACTAGGTATCGGGAGCGAGGTAATATTGCTATATTAATGGTAATATTGCTATCAACTGTCAGTTTGCCGTATGTATTTCTTGCGTGTTCTTGGAAAGCCAGTGGCGGCGCAATGAATTCGGTGTAAGTAGGCGCTACACACATTATATAGAGGATCCATAGACATACAAATATATTCATATGAAACCAGACCTTTGTGAAACCATAATGGAATTGGAAGAAAGGAAGGAAAAATCGAAAAATGCAATCTTTCTAAACGTACCGGAAAGTGAGTTGTCTCAAGAAGAAAATTTGACAAATGACTCAAAAATAATAATATCCACTATCAAAAAAACATACAAACATACAAAATACCAACACAAAATCTAAAAATATACAAACTTGGTGCTAAAAAACCTGGAGTCATTAGACCAATTAAAGTGGAATTTGATGATTCTTTCCAAGTAAAATACATTCTTCGGAATAAATTTAAAATTACCGATGGAATAAAGATAAAACCGGACTTGACAATAACTCAACGAAATCACATGAAGAATCTGATAATAGAATTAGAACAACGGAAAAATAGCGGCGAAACAAATTTCACGATAAAATATGTTCATTCTATTCCGAAAATCGTTCAACAGCATACACCAAAAAACTATACAATAAACTAAATCAATGTTACCTATATTATCAAAACGTCAAAGGAATTCGAACTAAACTGGACACTCTCAGACTAGAAATAACTACTTCAATATTTGATGTGTTGATTTTCACAGAAACTTGGTTACATCCGGATATTCACACTGCAGAACTAGGAATGTCAAGATACAACGTTTTCCGCCGGGATAGAAATCAATCTACAAAAGATGACATTAAAAACAATAAAAGAAGAGGTGGTGGAGTTCTGATTGCAGTAGCGAAAAATATTGTCTCCAGACAGTTAAATACAAAAAAGTAGAAATAGAGCAATTATTTGTTATGATTAATACAGGTAAAAACAGAATTTTATTGGGTAATGTGTACATTCCGCCTAAATCGGATATAAATATTTATACTAAGCATTTTGAAGATATTGAAATTTTATAATTTAAATATCTAAAAGTAATAATAATTATAACTGGCGATTTTAATCTTCCGAACATCATTTGGAATCAAAACTTTATGGAATTGACAGGTATAGAAAACGCTGGCTTGTCAACTATAAACAAAGAAGTTATAAGCATGTCAAATTTTATAAATCTAACACAATTAAATAAAATTGAAAATTGTAATAACAAAATACTGGACTTGGTATTTTCAAGTGATACCTCAGTAATTGTAGTAAAATCAAGTGAAATAATATTACCTGCAGATAACTATCATCCTCCATTAAATATTAGCGTATCACTAAATAAAATACCAAATCTACAGTGCAAAAAATCATTTCACAATTTTAATAAAGCTGATTTTAATCATATTAATGAATGCTTAAATGCTACTGATTGGACTTTTTTAAAACAAGCAAATATTAACGAAAATATCAACGTATTCTATAAAATAATTCACAATATCATAGAAAAAAGTGTGCCTTACAGTAAATGTAAAAATAATGTTTTACCTCAGTGGTTCAATAAAGATTTAATTGACTTGACTCTATTGAAGAAGAAAATACATAAAAATTCTAAATCAATTAAAAATTATATTCAATTCAATTCAATTCGACGCCAATGTCACGATCTTTCTAAAAACTGTTACAAAGAATACTTAAATAATGTGGAAAATTCAATTGCAAATAACGACATCAACGCTTTATGGAAGTACTCAAAGTCATTAAAAAGAAATGAAATAGATATACGTGCTAGCATGTTTTATAACGGCATAAATGGAAATAATGCAGAAACTTGTTATGGCCCTCTTTGCTGGCTTCAAAACCAACACCCTCTCCGGGGCCAAGGGGGCCCTAACATGTCCCAGGCCAGCTCACAGCAGAGACAAAAGTACCCTCTATTCCAGGGGGCAGGCCGCACGATTGCTACAGAATTCTCTCTCCTCCACGGGCGTCGGGAAATACACTCTAGGAAATACTCTTGCCGAGGCAGATTAACAACAGGATTGAGTTAAATAGATTCATGTATTGCAAATTCAAAACACAGTACATAGGTCATTACAGTACAATTCAACACAAGAAATGCATACTACACAAACCTAGCTATCGTGTTTATACCTCAAGATCCCTGAAAACGAAACTCTCTGAGTGATGGCTTTTCGCGGGAGTTTACAGTCTATCGTTAAAGGACACAATCAAATGAGGAAACAATTGTACAGCTTACATGATGTTGGGGATCTTCGTCTTCCGGCTTCCAGGGGCACCTCCCGAGTTTAGGACAGAACCGAAGTTTACACAGGCATGGCGAAATATCAGCGCTAAACCCGTAGGGTATTGAATTAACATCGCGGGTTATATTTGAGTTCAATTCGAGCGACAGTACGCCGGGCGCGAACAGTGGGAATCAACTCGCGGGCGTAACGTGTGCCCGAGGCGGCTTGCAATTCTCAACTGAGGGCGGAAGGGATCGCGTGCGGGAGGGCAGAGGGGAGAGGAAGTAGGAAGCAGGGAACAGGGGGGAGAGCAGGGTGTTGTGTTGTTTGCGGCGATTTAGGAGTTTGAATTCTCTGTCGTTTGGGCGTACCATAACACTTCCCCCCGCGCTTGGAAAAAAAGCGACGTGGCAATGGAGCTGTAGGGAAAAAAAATCCTCTTATGCTTCCATCGGGGTTTTGAGAGATTCGTTGCTTGAGAGATTTCCTAGCTAGAACATACAGTTTTATGCTATAGTTTGGGTCACAATGTTTGTAGGGAATGGGTGGGGGTACATACAATGTTTGGAAAAGACAAATTTGGGAAAAGTACATGGTGTAAAACAACATACAAGGTTATGCAATTGAAAATAACAATACACATGGTTAAGCGATTGAAAATGACAATACACATGGTTATGCAATTGAAAGAATGACAATACATTTGTACAAGAGAAGAGAAAAAAGTGTGATTCTAAGGTTTCATTGGTCTGGGAGCTAAGTTTGTGAAGCGTGGATTTGTTTGGTTTCGGAGAATTTCGAAGAAAAGGACGTGACTTCACGGATTCTAAGGATTACATTATCACTGTAATCAGACCCATTTGAGATAACGCTCAGGAGTACACTTGGGCCTTAGAAAACACTTGGTTTTGTCGAAGACGTCGAAGTTCACGAAGTGGAGACTGTGGTTGCTGTGACGCGACTATGGTTACAGAGGTCATTGAAGAGAAGAATCCAGTATCTGCAGACATGCCAGTACGAATCCTAAGTGTTATTATGGTAAACACGGATCGTATATAATGGTTATTGAAGCATAATGTAGCTCAAGATAACTTGTATTGGTACGCATTCAGCGAATACTGGTGGGTCAAGGTAATGATGGTTTACACATGACGATATATGCGTCACTGCATGACAGAGCAAGAGACGACAAGGTTGGCATTGATAGCAAGAGTAAGAACAAACCTAGGAGCTAGCGTGCCCAAAAGGTAGTTTAGAGTGTCATAAAGTATAGTGGGACAACTCAGCTTGCTGTGGCACGACAAGACAACATACATATGAGCGGTATGGTTTGTGCTTTCAGGAACAAATGCGTAGAAAATGGCAGCAGGAGGGACCTTGTAACCACAGCGCGTGCTGTCAGGAAGTGAAGCTCAGCTTGGCTGTTGGTGATGACATCCGCCTGGGCTTCTTTTTAAATCCGGGAGAAATTATTATTAGAGCAAAATTCTTGAAGTTTACCTGCCTAGGGACCAATGAAGAAAAGGTTTGGAGAGAAACAAAATGTGTCCAGATAATGAAATAACGAAATTTTAACCACCGACCCAGAGAGTGACGAAGAGGGAGAGATTCCTAACTAAATTGTGATTACATGAACATTTTCCTTTTGCCAGGATGACTTGGCGTTTGCCTAGTGACAATATGTCTTGGTTAAAAAACAACCGGCCCTCTATGGCCTATGTTAACATGAGATGGTAACATTTTCGTAGAATTTCAAAGAACGAGACAAAGAATCGTGAACTAGTCACGGCAAAGGGAAACCAATTCATGAATAAAGGTTGTCAAAAGGAGACAGACGGTACGCCAAGTGCATATCGTACATATCCAACATTCATGAATGTGTTTCGTAGAATTGAGAAAAGAGAAAAAAAAATGGTGAGACATATGCAGAGATTGAGGGGGGAAACCTGTAGATAACCGGACAGTTATCTATTCGAACTCCAAGTGAGGGCGAAATATGGTCAACGACAGATTTTTCACTTCATAACATAAGTCTGAAACATGGGGAATGGGAGGAGGAGGGGAGAAGGGAGACGAGTTACGAAATTTGCTAGAGACTGGACTAATTTCCGATTCAAACTCTATGTGAAAATGAAACATAATCAACCAGCAGATTTCCTGACTCTTTACATTTAACAAAAAGGATGAGGAGAAATTTGAATACACATTATATCAAAGAGGCTAATCTTTCGCGTGTATTGGGCAAAAGATTAGGGGTCATTTTAAAAACTTCTACATGATTGTGAGAAAAGACAGACCCTTGCTCCAATTTCACAAACCTGGGGGTTTTCTTATTCGTTCTCCAGACAACGAGTTAGGTGGTTTTTGTGCTCAATCGATTAACTCCCACAGCACTATGCCCCATAATTGACAGTGAAGCTGAAGACTAGTCCTTTTGGGATAGTAGATATTCCTGGGCTTCTTTCCTTTTTGCAAAGAAGTAAAAAAACAGGAAGTCCACGGGCATTGGCGTTGAATGACAACAAAGGGTTGTGGACTACATTTCGTAGATCGCACACAAAGGGTTTGATATTATTTCGTTCGCACGACTCATGGTAAGTGTTTTAACGTCTCCACGTATAGTGTACAAAATATGTAAGTACATACAAGATATAACTCAATTATAGACAGAAGTCAAAGAGTTTATACAATGCATCTTAAAGAAGATGGCAAAGCCGATATTATGTCGTTCACACGAATCACGGTAAGTATTGTTATTACGTCTCCACGTCTCGTGTACAGAGTTTATACACAGTTATACATAAAAGCGGTGCTCATGACAAATAAATGACACACGACCAAAACAGGTTATACAAAAAGGGTGGTACTCATGACAAATGAATGGCACACGACCAAAATAGAATGTACGAAACGGGTGGTACTCATGACAAATGAATGGCACACGACCAAAATAGAATGTACAAAACGGTTCTCATGACAAATATGTCACACGACCAGCTCAATAACATTTAGCTATGAGAAAAAGTGATTATGACGAACTTCTCGTATCGCGGCAGGTATTTTAAGGATCCCTCCTATAATGGTGGATGTTCTAAGGATCTCTCCTATAATGTAACAGGGTTACGTTTAAATACAACACAATAAACGTTAACAATGCTTGTTTTAACACAGTTTATAAAGATTCGTTAGATTAACTAACTCCGTAGCCCAGGAGCGTACGATGGGATAACAAGGAGGTAAACAATTTAATGTCACTTCGTATGTTATAAAGGCGGGGTGATGACAGAGTACATTTCTGTTTACACTATGTGACAAACAAAGACAGACCTACATGGTTTTACATACTGTCTATTGTAGCAAACTTCAGTGGGGACAAACAAAAGGGACCAATTGTGGTTTTACATACCCTTTGTGCAGTTACAACATACCAGGTTATGTGCAATTTAGGTTGCAAATACTTGGTTAAATGGCGAAACAGGAGTTGAATGCCCATGTTTGTAAAACGATGATCAAACAAAACATTGATGATTTACGTTAAACTGCGGTTATTTATGTACGGAAATCAGAGCTGCCGTTAGGTTTTATTAACCTTTTCCGTAAGGGTTGAAGCATGTAATACAAGACATACATGTTGTGAAGAGGGACAAATCGAGGACTTCTTATGACAACAAAAGACCGAGTATTTGGTTTTACGTACTTTAGTTGAAACGAGCCCATGAGGATTTGTGTAAGGATGGAAAGACCAATTTAAAGGCTTTTCCTTTATTTATATACATATGATTTCAAAATGGATGTGTCAAAATCCAATTTGTTAGCAAAAAGCTCGGGTAGGACGCCATAAATTTTTTAACATTTGAGAAAAAATTGAAAACTACTATACACAAGGAATGTGATTATGTGAGTAACCACTTATCTTTACCATGATGGGTAAAATATGGAGCATGTTAAGATGGTTGACTAGTCCTGGGTCGTGATTTAACGCTTTGGAGTTTACCAAATCCGACTTTTAGAACGACGCTCCAGTACTTACAGAACATAAAAAGAAAAAAATTGAAGAGATTCCTTCCGATATGATGAAAAAACAACAAACAAAAATGGTGAAAATTACAATATTGCATTACATGGCAAAGCGTGTCATGGCATGAACGTTGCGTAGTGTGAGGGGTTGAGAGGCAATGATTGGGTTCATGACTTCCCAAACACTGTTACTTGAGGGGTGTCTCTGCTCTAAAGTGATCAATTTTGGAACAGGTGAGAAAAAAAGAAAAAAATAAAAAACGTGTGAAACAAAATTACGGTGGTTGCCAATTCACGAACATGAACGGGGCAAACTACACCGTGGAGTGTACATAAATTTACAAAAATGATTTTTTTAACAATATTCGTTTCATCAACGAAAGGGTGGGTATGTAATTGACACTTTACACGCCAGCCATTGTAAGACTTGATGTGCTTACAAAGAGGTTGTGGTGATACACACTGGATCATTTTATATACAACACAAAATTACAAAAAGGAGAAAAGAAAGGTGACAATTGGCATTGTTGCACCTAATAGTGAGGTATTCTCACAATGGCCATAATGTATGGACGAACAGTAACATTAATGGGTAAAAAGGAGTTAATAATCCCAGACAAAACCGTGGCACAAACTTGAGGCCCGCCTGTGAGATTAAACACATCTTGAACAAATCCTTGTTGAGACGGGGTTTGTTGTATTTCGCAGTATTTGATTCTGCTAAAAGAAACGTTGGTGTCGCTCCGTTTCCTCATAGTTTTTTCGGCGCATTGCCTCTTAATACGCTTGGCTTGCGGGCGGCGCCCAGCTACGAGTTTGCCAATCCTTGTGCACGGCTTTGCAGCCCGCGTGTCCCGCCCATGGCCGAGCACGCGGCCGATGTATTTATTGGGACCGGCACACGTTGTTATTTTGATTGTTGCTGCGGCTACGGTTGTCAGTGGGACATTTGTTGATGAAATCATCCTTGTTTTCAACGTCGCTTTCTGTGCGCGTTCCATAGTTGACTTTTTGTTGAACGACAGTGCATATGCCTTGCTATGAACCAGGGAGAGTCCTCTATCCCTTAAAGCAGTTTGTAAGTGAGTTTTGGATAAGTTGTGCACGTTGGGAATGATGCCCAAATTGGATGATGCCATAGCTTGATTGTTTTCCATTGTGAGTTTCCCGGGTGGTGAAAAAAATTTGCCAGGGGTCTTCTTTAGCAAACGCAAAATTAATTTTGTGAGGCACTTTTCACTTGGTAATCACTGGTTGGTACTTCTAAAATAGTTATAGAAAACTGTATTCCATACTACAATTTGGTATATATGACACCAGAATCTTTGTCAAAGGAAGGCACAAGAAAAAAAATTTTGCGTGGAAGGACCTTAGTAGTAAAGGTTTCTGTGTTTCACTGACCACTTTTGAGAAAACTGTGAAATTCACAAGTATTTATTTATTTTCAAAAAATTTTGCCAGGACTGACCTTTAGAAAACGGGTTTTTTATTTTTCACAAACCACTTTGCACTGAGAAAGGCACTAAAATTCACAAAAAGCACTCTTCTGGCAAATAAAGACAAACTTCCGGATGAAAATAACTGAATATGGGATTTGTTACGTCAACCATATTAAAATTATTTTATTTATTCATGGAACCAATCATTGGTTTTATTATTATTTCACTTTTCTTTATGTAAGGAAAAAAAACACAATTCACTTTACACTTATGCTGAAAAAAAAGCGGTACCTATAATGTAGAATGGGGAGAGAAAGTCATTATTTTGTTCATTTGGTGGAATATAAGTTGTACTAATTTGACAGACACAAGTGGGCCAATTGGTATATTGTGCAGAAACAACAAAAATACGTAAGTCCGAAATTTTTAATTAAGGAATTCGCAAAATAACTGGGGTTCCAGAATCAAATTTATAATAATAATTTCCGTTGCTATCCGGTTCAGTCATAAAAAGGCGGTTTGATTATAAAAGCTGCATAGTAACAGGTAATTATTTCGTTCGACGGGTTTTTTCCGTTGGAATTTTGGCGCGAGACAGTGCACTTGCGCGCGCAGTCTAGAGATAGGTATTTACCGCGCGAACATTTGCCGTTGAGATTGACGCATGCGCAGTCAGATTCGCGGTTTAATGTTAGCGTCTTTTTTAGTTGCTTCAAAATGGCCGTGTTTTCAATTGCGGCGTGATTCATAGTTTCAGTCAGATCTGTGTTATGGATCTAATTTACATATGGGTTTCTGTGGTTTTTTCACAGATTTCACTGTACACTGGGTGTAGAATATCAAGGCATAATTAATGTTTACAAAACAATTCCTATACAGGGAGGAGCATTCCGACAAGTTGTACCTCGCATGGCGACCGGGTTGGAAAAAAAACTCTGAGCTCCACGCTAAGGCGCCAGTTGTTATGGCCCTCTTTGCTGGCTTCAAAACCAACACCCTCTCCGAGGCCAAGGGGGCCCTAACATGTCCCAGGCCAGCTCACAGCAGAGACAAAAGTACCCTCTATTCCAGGGGGCAGGCCGCACGATTGCTACAGAATTCTCTCTCCTCCACGGGCGTCGGGAAATACACTCTAGGAAATACTCCTGCCGAGGCAGATTAACAACAGGATTGAGTTAAATAGATTCATGTATTGAAAATTCAAAACACAGTACATAGGTCATTACAGTACAATTCAACACAAGAAATGCATACTACACAAACCTAGCTATCGTGTTTATACCTCAAGATCCCTGAAAACGAAACTCTCTGAGTGATGGCTTTTCGCGGGAGTTTACAGTCTATCGTTAAAGGACACAATCAAATGAGGAAACAATTGTACAGCTTACATGATGTTGGGGATCTTCGTCTTCCGGCTTCCAGGGGCACCTCCCGAGTTTAGGACAGAACCGAAGTTTACACAGGCATGGCGAAATATCAGCGCTAAACCCGTAGGGTATTGAATTAACATCGCGGGTTATATTTGAGTTCAATTCGAGCGACAGTACGCCGGGCGCGAACAGTGGGAATCAACCCGCGGGCGTAACGTGTGCCCGAGGCGGCTTGCAATTCTCAACTGAGGGCGGAAGGGATCGCGTGCGGGAGGGCAGAGGGGAGAGGAAGTAGGAAGCAGGGAACAGGGGGGAGAGCAGGGTGTTGTGTTGTTTGCGGCGATTTAGGAGTTTGAATTCTCTGTCGTTTGGGCGTACCATAACAAACTATTGTTAATTTATTTGCTTCATTTTTTAAAGATGTATACGACAACACAATTGATAATAGTGAAATTCCTTTTTTTTCATCTAACATCAATTTACAAATTTCTAACATTCACACAGATATAAATGAAATTAAAACCCATAACAAATTAGATGTAAAAAAAAGTTCGGGTCCTGACAAAATACCACCAATTCTATTGAAACACTGTATACATGCCTTGTCGTATCCCCTCTATTTAATTTTTAATATGTCATTGTAATCGGGATATTTTCCAATTGCATGGAAAAATAGTTACATCACACCCATATTTAAAAAAGGTGACAAATGCGATATACGCAACTATAGACCTGTGTGTATACAGTCAACTATTCCAAAATTTTTTTTAAATTAAATGGGATGGGATAAAATTATTTTTAAATTAAATGGGATTATAACAAGGTTTCAACACGGTTTCATGAAGAATAGATCAACTCTGACAAATCTACTGATACATGAAAACTTTATAGCGAATACCTTTGCAGATAAATGTCAAGTAGATTCGATATATACTGACTTCAGCAAGGCGTTTGAAAAAGTTTGTCATAAAATATTGATAAATAAATTAAGGAGTATGGGTATAACCAGGAACTTTCTTAAATGGGTAGAGAGTTATTTAACAAATAGGCAACTGTTTGTTAAGTTAAATGACGTAATATCGGATGCCTTTTCTGCCACTAGTGGTGTGCCACAGGGCTCCCATTTAGGACCAATACTGTTTATTTTATTTATTAATGACATTGTAGACGTTTTTTCCGATGTTGATATCCTGTTATTTGCTGATGATTTAAAATTATATAAAAAAATTAAAAATATTTCTGATTGCATACTTTTACAAAAAAATTTAAACAACTTGTTTAATTGGTGTATATGCAATAAACTGGCACTTAACCTTAGTAAATGTCAAATAATAAGATTTTATAAAAAAAGAAACCGATCATTTATGAATACAATCTTGACAAAATTATATTAAACTCAGTAGAAACAATAAATGATCTAGGTATTATTTTTAACTCAAAACTTACATTTATTAGCCATATAAATAATATTATTAATAGAGCAATGAAGATTTTAGGATTTATTATTAGAATAACCAAAGAATTTTGTAACATTGATACTATTCGCATTTTATACATAACGCTAGTGAGGAGCATTTTAGAATATAATTCTACGATTTGGGCTCCACATTAAAATATCCATATTCAAGCGATTGAAAAAGTCCAGCATAGATTCCTTAGATATATTAATTTTAAATTAGGTATTCCAAGAGAATCCGTGGACTATAATTTGTTATTAAACTGGACTAATCTCGTAAATTTATCAGATCGCAGAAAAATCTGTGATCTATTAATATTATATAAAATAATTCACTCGGTCCTGGATACCCCTGATTTAATAGAACTAATACGATTTCGTTGCCCCGGTCGCGCTAACAATAGACTGACTACCGTTCTACTATAATAACACACATACATTATTACTCACCAATCAGTCGATTACACATTTTGGGAAATGAATATGCTAACATCGGCGACATTTATTTCTTAAAATTAGCGCAATATAAACATGCGCTCAAAAATTATTTTTCCATAATGTAACTTTATATACGCAATATGGACATGTTGAAATGAAATGATGATATTTCTCATTGTTCTTTTTTGTTATTTTTTGTTGTGATACACAAAATAATTGTATGTTATTTTTAAGTTTAAAACTAATATTATGTAATGATATTATTTTTCTTACTTTTGTACTCTATTATATGTTTATTTATAAAAGGCAGTATAGCCGTTTATGTATTAAAAAAAAAATAAAATATGTCTATGAGAGGAGCAGATTTTTCCTTGATGCATTTGAATGAAAATATGTTTTATATTTTTGTTACTCGGCGGTACATCCTCTCTACACATCTCTTGGGGGTCACGTAGTAAAATTTATGTGTAATTAGGTATACCTACCGCATTTTACCTAAACCGACTGCACATTGTATATAAGTACGCCGGGGCCAATAGAGAACTCCAGTCCAATTTTTTATATTTTTTTTAATGAATAATGCCTTTTAACTTATAACTGAATATTTATTTTTATTTTTAGAGTTAGTTTTAATAGTTAAAATAATTGTCAAAGTTTTAATTTTTCAAGATCCCCGAAACCACCATATGTTATATTCACAATGTCATCACTCCTGAAAAATTACTATAGGATCGGGAAATCAGCTGATGAACTGCCGCCATTTTGAATTCAGTTGTTCGAAGTATTCTCCGAAGAAGTAGCATTACCATTTTTTTGTGCAGTAGTTTTTGAATATTTTCAATAATAGAGATAAACTAATAAGAGATAGCTTTATTTTTGAAACATTATTTAGGCCTAAATAATAAACACAACAACTAAATCTCTATAAACAGTATTTAAATAAACGAATAAATTAATACGATGGCTTGCGTCATATCATACATTCCCGTACAATGACTTTACGGTAACGTCACGACACGTGGAATAGTGACGTCACCACTAAAATTTCAATAATTCCAACATGACGGCGTGTTTTTACGACCCGATTATTTTATTTTTTTTATTTTTATTTTTTTATTTATTTATTTACATATGCATACATATTATACAATACATTACAATGTGATATTTTGTCTGTCCAACTGGGCAGAATACCCGTTTCAGGACAGCCAAATTGTATATTTAGTTCATAATATTCTTAACAAAGGAATGGTTTCGTTCAAGATATCACGGGAATTTGCTTCTGTCAAGACAACTTTTGAGAACATTAAGAATTGTATATAATTAAGGGATAGTTTCTTTATGTCTTTAAAAGAATCGCAAAGATGTGATTTTTTTCAAGGTCAATTTGGAGAACATTAATAAATGCATTCAGAGTGAATGCATTTATTAATGTTCTATGAGTGTTTTCTTTAGTGAGATCACAAGTAGGGGATTCTTTCCAGGCCATTTTAGAGAACATTTACAATTGCATAGTCAGAATTTACACATTTATAAACAAATATTTGACATATGAATTCCCAATGTATTTATAATAAGTATTATAATTTTTAGAATTTCTTAAATAGTAGAAATTACACAATTATAATCCAAATATATGACAAATGATTTTTCAAGCTCGTTTTGGAGAACATTAATTTATTTAGTTGTTTATTTATTTATTTTATTTTACGCCCAGAGAGCTTTTACATAAATAATAAAGGCAGTACAACCATCTTTAACATGAGAAAACAAATAGTTTAGATAAAGTTACGATGTGAATAAAAAGTATATAAATTAACAAATTTAAAAGTAAGTGATCCAAGGTTTGCAAAATTGCAACATTAACCGTGTCTTTTACACCTATAAGTATGTTTCGCTGTGTCAAGCCGATGAGATGTATCGATGGTACCGACCTCCTGTACCTCTCTATGGAGTTGCAGGTGTTCGAAACCATCGGTCCGATGGTTTGTTGGATAGGTCCTATCCAATTTCGAATTCAATATTTTAGGTAAAAAAGTTAACCCATTTTTTTTCAATGAAATTACAAAGGCATTACATTTAATTACATTAATAATTGCATTCCGAATAAGTGAATGGTTTCTTTCGGGAGATCACAATTATGAGATTTTTCCTGGGTTATTTTGGAGAACATTTGCAGTTGCATAATTAGAATTTACACATTTATATACCAATATTTGACATATGAATTTCCAATTCATTTATGACCATTTAATTTTAATAAATGTACTATTATTTTTAGATTTTCCTAAGTAAAAGAAATTACCCATTTATAAACCCGACTATATGAATATGAATTTCCAATGTTATAGAAATTTTCAAAACTTATTTATTGAAATGTCTAGTCGTTATTTTACAAGAATCAAAAAAACAGAGCAAAAGTTTTATTTTTATGCATTAACATAAACTTTTTATTGCATATTAGGTATGTGAGATTGTGTTAGCATATGTTCGCTCTCGACTCTCCCCATATCCAGAAGCCAATTGCTAACCAATTTCCGTAAAATGCTTGTAATTTTCAGTTTCCAAGCATCGGGTATGAAGTTGAACAATTTAGGCCTTAAGTAGGAGTATTGTCTTTGGGCATGTGATGTGTTCGTAGTAGGCGGAATTACTGGATTCCTCCCTGCATGACGGGTGTTGTGGAGATGAACGATGGATGGATAGTGGTGTCGGTGATTTTGTGTATGTAAAATAATTTTTCTTATGTATAGTTGCCGTAAATCAAGAACTCGTATCTCTTTAAATAATAGCTCACTGGGATACCTAAATGGTTTCTTAAGGATGACCCTTAAAAGTGATTTTTGTGCTTTTGCTAGGGGATCAATTATTGTTTTGGAACAGCCGCCCCATCCCAAGGATGCATATTATTCTAGCAGTGAGTTACACAAGGCATGGTGCATTTGTTCAGATCTTTTACGCAAATAATATTTCTAACAGACATGAATAGATGAGTAAGTTTTCTAATCTTTGCGGAAGTTGAGACAATATGTTCGTCCCATCTCAGAGACTTATCTATGATAATTCCTAGATATTTTATACTATCGACACATTCTAAGTTTAAGCATTTACATGTGGTCCGGTCAATACAATGGTGAATAATGATGTTGTGTATTTCTTTTGGTTCTCCTGCTTGTGTTGCTCTGAAACGGATGAATTTTTTCTAGGTTAAGTGTTAGGAGATTATTGTCTAACCATTGTTTGACCTTGTTTAACCCTACTTCTGCTTTGGACTTTTTAATAATTTAAAAAAAAAAAGAAAGACATGGCACGACCAAGTGAATCAGATACTTGAGTCGGGCCAAGTCAAGAGTCAGAATAATAGAAGATAATGTATGAGACATTGTATGAATGTAAACGAGGCAAGGAATGTGTGCCAAGACCGGGATGTTTGGCGGTCCGTCCTCTCTGCCTACCCCTGCGGGGAAACGGCGTGATGGTTAGTTGGTTAGTTTTTTATATATTCAAAATTAGCGTTTATTGGTCTATATTACTCTATATGAACATATTTTTTAAAGCCATAATATTTTTCACTGGAGTTCCTTATTGTCGGCGGATCACGGACATATGAATATATCTGGACCTGCCCTAAGTGATAAAAACGTAATATTTCCCCCTCCCCATGGAACCGGCTATAAGCTCCGCCTTGGCGCCAGCTCGCTCCATGGGGAGGGGAGAGAATCTAAAATATGTGACGTCATCATTCTTGTAGTGACCAGCGCGAAAGTAACGTCTATACGTTTTACGAAATATCACGTCAAAAACGGCAGCTTGCGCTAACATTATAGGTACATATTATATAGACATAGCGAATGTGGGCGGTTCTCCAGTGTTTTCGTCGCTGGTTACAGGGGTAAGTAAATTATGAAACATTTGTAATAGTGTTTTAACTAAACACGGCAACAAAATATTGCTATGTGTATTGGGGCGAGTCTTTTTGCGGCGAACATTTGGCCTTAGCAAATATGTTATTATCGTGGCAAGCAATTCGCGCTCCCATGTAAAAAGGTCTATTCATTCAAAGCAGATTTTGCTTTTAAGAACTAAATGGTGATATTGTAATGCGAGATGCCTATTTACTGTCAGATTGATTGTATAACGAATCACAGTCGTCTTTCCCCTCTACCCCTTCATAGTTTGGTTTTACCCCCTCGTCTGTATCTTCTGGTCTATTGAATTCTGATGTCTATGCGGCGGATCAATTGTCATGGAACCTTTTTTTACATTAACTCTACACAGGAGGCTCTGAGGAAAATAGAAAAGAGGAGATGTGTGAATGGTCTTTTTGAGGAGAGGAAGGAGTGAACATGGGTTTGAAGAGACCTTGTTGTAGGAGGTATCATTCCACAGCTGAGCTGTTGACCTAAAGAACGAGTCGTAGAAGCGACCCATTATCATGTGACAAATGTTGGGCGCGCGTTTGGCGTGTTTCTCGACGCAGACTATGTGCCGAGGGGATCAATGACGCTTTTTCCCAAGACCATCTTCCTTTGTAATACCGGTAGAGTAAGGGCAGTATATAATACCTATCTGCCGCAAATGCTCTAAAGATTGAAATCCGCTTGTTAAGATAAGGGAATTATCAAACGGTCAGGGTTTTTTTTACTTTTTTATTTTTCTGCTTTACTTTTGAAATACAATCTCTCCCTGGGACTAGTGAGTAGTAAGAGTACTGTGTTTGACTCAAATTCGCGGCGATACCTGCAGACAACTTCATTGTCCCAGAGGGAGTGGTGTATATGTGGAATACTCGTATATCTTTAATACTTATTTACACATTCATCCGCTCCACCTCATGTTTTAAATGAAAACAGTGCAAACCAACAAACAATGAAAGAACATGCCTGTACGAGTACCCACGCGTTCTTTCAAAGCAGTAGAAACATTATATATTTGATTAATAAATTAATCTCTTTGCTCTGCAAACAAAGTGCATTAGAGGGGATTTCTTCCGCATACTTGCGGTTAAATATAATGATGTCTGAATAAAATATGAAGCGGGGAAGTCGGTGTATAACCAAACCAAATCTTTCAACGGTGGTTAATAACCAGACCGTGCTATTCCCGGGAAAACGGGGAGCATTAGCTCAAGGGGAAAATTCCAAAGTCCTCCCCCCGACTCCTTCATTAATTACGCCAGCAGTGGAAGCTCTAGAAAATAAACAATATCAGAATCTGATGGCTAATTTTAAAACTGTTATCAAACGTTTCAAGTTACAACGAGAATAAGGAAGTTCATCGAAAAAAATTGATTTATTAAAAAAAAATATTAGTCTTTATTTGAATGATATTTCAAAATTCCGATGTTAGGAAAAAATCAACTCAAGGACGCTAGTAATAATATAATAGGTGATATAAACACACTTTGTGCGGGAAGGGTAGTTCTAAGTTATACGCCGGTCCTACTTGAATGCTTTTCCAGGCATTCCTGTCAAAAAAAAATTCAAACGAATATTGCACACCAATCTCATTTTACCGGTTATAGTGCACGACCGACGGTCGGTCCTGACCATACGCATGCGTACGGTCGGTCCTGATGATCGCATACCACCGACCGACCGTCGGTGCGTACCGTCAGTTCACGCTTGACCAACAAGCTGACCGGACGTCGGACGCGTTTACGAATAGTTTAATTGCTGCTTATTATCTTCGTAGACGTATTAGGAACAGAAAACGTAGATATCATATACACCCGATCGTCGCCCAAAGAGCATTTCTAGCTCGTCGGTCGACCGACGGTCCGCATGCGCACGCGCTCGACCGACGATTCTCGTACGCACTGCGTAGCGGTATACGCATGCGTACGGTCGGTCCTGCACTGAACGATTTATGAATTTTCATACAAATGACAAGCGCGACCGACGTACGCACCGACCGTCGGTCGAGCACTGTAACCGGCCCAGTTATTTGCGTATGTATAAAAAATGTTAATATATAAATAATATCATACAAGATAGGGAAATCTTCTTATCTATTTGTATGAAAGAATATTTTATAAAAAATAAACTTATACTCCTTTTGTAATAATTTGTACCAAAGTAAAAACCATTTTTTTTGTAATGTAATATATATAATACCTTTTTTATATTTTTTTTATATGAACAATCGCACAAGAGTCCCAACTGCTCCCGTCTGGAGCCAGTGAGTCTATGGCATCCACAATTGGGATATGTTGTGAGGCTGAAGGTAGTGGGGAGGGGAAAGTGATGGTGGAGAGGAAAGTGGGGAAGTACCTGGTTATTCAGGTCTGGTCACCAAACACGGCTTAAGCCATTTCAAGCAACGTTTCAATTCTGAATGGTGGTCTTACACCAGGGCGATACTAAGAGTATCTTCCACTCTGGAACGTGTCGCAAATATACTATATATTATTTTTAATGAATTAATTGTGAAATAACACAAATTAATCACATAAAAATTATTTGCCACACCGGGATTCGATCCCGCGACCTTCGGATTGCGAGTCAAGAGCCTTACCGCTAGACCAAGCCGCAAATTTTTATACATAAAACGTTACAAAATGGTCGTACACAGACTTTAATTTCTGTTTATGGAGTCCTATTACAAAGTACGCTATACTTTTGGACAATACTTTTATAGTTGGGGTGTGGTGAGTACTATAAAAAAATTGTTTCAAATGTAGGTAGGTATATATTATTTAAAATCTGTCTTTTTAAAATAAATTCCATTTTCTCGAACGGGTCTTTGTTTTCGCTGAAGGTGGTGGGGAAGGGAAGGAGACTGAATTTTTTTTTATTTAAAATTTTTTTGGCTTGCCCGCCTAATGTTAGTGTTAATCATTACGGGTAATTTGGGTTTATAACAACAGACTTGAAACATTACAAATTCCATTATATTTAATGTGACAGTCGATTGGACGATCACCCTTTCGACTTTTTATCAAATCGGCATTCAAACGACAAAAATGAAAATGGCGTTGGTCGTCGAGTTGATGAACTTCAAAAATGATGGAATTTAAAGGTTAGCGTCCATCTGTCCGAGCCGGCCGCAACGCACGCACGGCACGCAACGGATTTTTCTATTCAATCGAATTGTGTGAATTTATTTACGTCCTTAGAGCATTTGCATCAATCGTGTAACATAGTAATAAAAGAAATAGAAACAATAAAATATGAATTATTTCATAGTATTATTTCATTAAACAGAATTTAAAAAATATATCAACAAAAACAATATTAGAAAAATAATAATAAAATTTACATCAGAATTTAAGAAATTTCTGATATAAATTTAGGTAAGGGATAAATGAAAATATCAACGGAACTGGATTTATTTCCAAACCTATGTAATCTTTGGATTGGGTAGTTAATAAAATAGTTAGTTTTAGACGAAAAAACAAAGAAACACTCTGGAAGTCTCGTATCACGATTTGTTACTCGGAATGTTATTAGTTTTGAGTCAGATGCGTCAAGCGATCCATTAACTAATTTGAATAAAAGTAACAGATTGCTTTTGGTTCTCCTAAACGATAAGTCAGTTAAATTAAGTATTTTGATTAAGTTAACATAATTAATTTGTTCAATGGGTATGGAGAGTTTGAAATTAATGACTTTCTCAATTTTTATTTGATGTGCTTTACATATGGGTCTCTTCAAGACCTATGTTCACTCCTTCCTTTCCTCAAAAATACCCTCCACACAGCATTATCAAAGATGACATAGGCCCTGAGGGAAAATATTTTCCTCAGGGCCTCCTGTGTGGAGTTAATGTAAAAAAAAGTATAGGGACCAAATAGTGGAATCGTGTTCTAAATTACTTTTTACTAAAGCAGTGAAGAGAATTTTAAATTCATAAAATGACGTAAAATCTTTTACAGTCCTTAAAATAAATCCCAAACATTTCATAGCCTTATTAGTAATAATTAGTAACTTCATTAATGCGTAGAACAAATGTTATTTTTCCATCAAATACGATAAAATAATAAATAATAATATTTGGCTAATTTACATAGCGCCGTTTTTGTGAAAAATCACCTCAAGGGCGCTGTACAAATAAGTGTTTAAAGAAATTCGAGACCTCGGTGTTCTCATCGAAAACAAACTTTCGTTTAAAGCACATGTTGATATAATTGTTAAAAAATCTTTGGGCATGTTAGGATTTTTATTCCGTATTGGAAAGGAGTTCAACAATATCCAAACCCTCAAAATATTATATTACTCCTATGTTCGTAGTCATCTTGAGTATGCCTCTCTTATATGGAATCCTCTCTATAATATATACACAAAACGCATAGAAGCTGTCCAAAGAAAATTTGTACATCACTTGAACTTCAAGAGACATGTGCGTTATTTTGACACGGACAGCTCTATAAAACACTATGGACTCAAAACTCTAAAAAGTAGGAGAGACATTACAGATATGACTTACACAAAATCTTGAATGGTCATATTGACTGTCCGGCTGTTATGTCATCAATTAATATTAGAGTTCCGAGTAAGAAAACTAGGGACAAATAATTATTGACTTTTTATTTATTATTTGGGCATGATGTGAACATTTGTTATTGGGTTGTTACCTAATCATTATAATTTATTGTTTTCTAATGCACGTAATGTTATTAACCTGTAAATCTTCCCAATAAAATAAATAATAAAACAAATGCGCCAGAAGAAGTAAGAAGAAATAATAATATATAATATGTTCTGTTATGAGCGTATTTTGAAAACAAAAGTAAAATTTTATGATATTCTCAGATAGGTATTTTTATTTGAGGGCATGAGAGCCCAAAAAGGTAGGTTTTTAATTTGGACCTAAATTCTGTTGGGCTTGTTATGCATCACGTTTCGGAGGGAGTTTATTCCAAGCCTTCGGCCCAGACACTCCGAAAACTCGATCTCCAAATTTAGTATTTGGCTTGCGTTTAGGTTCCATTTTTTTGCCTATAGCTGATGAGGTTGCTGATTGATACCCAGGAGACATCATTTTAAGAGAAATATTGTTAATACTATAATGAGACATAATAGGTTTTTGTTTCGAAAGGTTTTTGTTTTGTTTGAAAGATATAAATTGACATATTTCAATATTAAAAAATAGTTCATTATAGTTTCACGAATCCTGTAAGCGATTAAGATTAGCTTGAAGGATATTACTATCATTGATGGAGTTAATCGTTTAATAAATGTTTAGGTCATCAGCAAACCAGAGTACGTTTAATCCTTTAAATTTTTTTACAATATCATTGATAAATATTAAAAATAATACAGATCCTAAAGAGAATCTCGTGGAACTCCACTGGAAGCCACAAATTGCTTTGAAATTCAATCTAAAATTTTTACCGAAAGTTTTCTACATGAAAGTAACTTTTAAACCAGTTTAACATACTACCAGAGACACTAAGAACTTTAAGTTTATGAATTAAATCTTTAAGAGATACCTCATCGAATGCCTTGCTAAAGTCTACGTACTGTTAGCAGCACCATTCAAATTTTGCCACCGCAGTGTTAAGTTCACTGAGTTGCCGCCAGAGGCGCTACTCTCGTCTCTGCCTGTCAATCAGGGATCTACACTTCGTTCACGAAACCGCCGGCAGAGGCGCTGCTCACATCGCGGTCGGTAAGGCAGGGAGTGACGCGCTACCGACGAATCACCTCCGCTACCAGTTGCCGGGCATCCGGGCATAGGGATGTCGAAAGTGAAAAAAATATCGATATATCGATGTATCGTTATTTATTAAAATATCAATATCGACGTCGATATATCGAGGAAAAAATATCGATATATCGTTATGAGGGAGCGGGCCGTATCGGCAGAGACGGGACGAGAAATGAAAGGCGTCGGTCGATGTGATGTGAGTCAGTCTTTATTGTGGCTACGTAGCGAGGTCGAAACGGAGCGGAGTGACAGTGGTGCCGATAGTGTTGCTACTGCGTGATGATGAGTGAAGAAGGTCAGGAGACTACGGCGGTGAAGATCACTGGTCTTCAGGGAGCCGGCGTGTTGCTTTACACCATGGCGGTGTAGAAGTGACCTTGGTCCAGGCGGTCGACCGTCGTCGTGTTGACGATGTATGGCGGCTGTGTGGCTTTAGAGTCGACACACACACGTGACGCAGGAAGGAACCTTGAGAGGCGATGAGGATGCTGGTTGCTGGCTCGTTGCCGGTTGTGGTTGCTGGTTGTGGTTGCTGGCTTATTGCCGGTTGCTGGCTCGTTGCCGGATGCTGGTTGCTAGTTGTGGTTACTGGCTTGTTGCCGGTTGCTGGCTCGTTGCCGGTTGCTGGTTGCTTGACATCTCATGTCGAGATGGTAGTTGGAGATGGAGGCCTCGAAGGTATTACTGGTGTAACACTAGACATGTGTAAATCACTTGTTGCTGACTGCACGGGCGGATGCCCGGCGAGGGCAGGTAAAGGGTTACTACACTGCATTTAGTTGTATCACTGCCCGATGTGTAAATGTCGAACCATGAATGAAGACTGAACTGGTACTCAGCGAGCGAGCGCTTGCTTATATACTCGCGGTGAGTAATTACTCTCACGGTAGGCAAGGCTGGGTGAATTCACGCAAAGCTGAGAAATTGCTCGAACCTTCTGTGGGCACTTGTATAGTACAGCCACACGTTCTAGGCCTTTCGCGTAAGTGGCGAAATTATTATTTACGAGGCGGCGCGGCCGTAGAAACTGACTGTAGGTATTTCGTAGTTTCCAGCGTGTTCGGTCGGAGTTCAGTGGCGGCGCAATTAATGCGGCACAAGTGGCCGCCACAGTTATATCGATCAAATTTTCAAGAGATTTTGTGTTTTTTAAATAATAGTGTATTCAGCTCAATATTATCAACAGTAATTTTTATACAAAATGTCCTTTTTTAATGTACAAGAATCTCATTAAAAAATTAAGGTATTTTTATCAGTATTCAGTTTTATTAGGAATAATTAAAAAAATAAAAAAAATAAAAAGCTGTCTTCTAACTTATATATAAACTGAGATGCATACAAAGTTTGTATGCGTCTCAGTAACATTTTATTGGCGTATTAATCTGTCAAAAAGGACTTCGTGTTTGGAATAAGATATAGTCAATAATCATAGACAATTGGGAACCAACACAAAGGAGTGGCGTAGAAAAAAATGGCGAAAAATAGCATACATTTCTATGTATGTACCTACACACATGAGATAGTATTAGTGATCACAAATACTAATGCAAAGACAATAGATTTGTAAGCTATTAATTGTTAAAATATCAACCGCCAGATGTCATGACCCAATACAGTTACTATTTCCGTTCGTTCCTGTACGGTTTGGGATTCTAGTGACTTTAAACACATAAATTTAAAAAATTTCGTTTTTGATACAATTTTCGATATTGGATATTTTGTATCGATATATCGGATCAAAATATATCGATATATTGAATAAAAAATATCGATATATCGATACTTTTTCAACAAGCCTAATATACTATAGCAAGAAAACTAACCTAACCTAACCTAAGTTTCTCATTTTAATTTGTCAGCTGACCATGATTATACAGGATGTCCGGGGGTAAAGTACATTAACTACGGGAGGTAATTCTACACGATAGTGTAAGTAAAAAAGATAAATAACTTTTTTCGAAATTCCAACTTTTAGGGGTATTTTTTTGGTAAAAAGATAAAATTAGACCGGCGTGCGCGGCCAGCTTTATTATTTTCCGCTGTTACGATACGGGCCAATCACCACTATTTATTGTTGCCATGATCGTGCCCGGCAGCCTCCCGGAAAGTAATTTCGTACCTCACACTAAGGTTTTTTAGTAGGTAGATCTTTTTGTATGGGAAAAAAAAGTTGGAATTTCGAAAAAAGTTGTTAATCTTTTTTACTCCCACCATCATGTAGAATCATCTCCCGAAGTTAATGCACTTTACCCCCTGTAAATAGTTCCGGGATGTATTTTTTTTAAGATCAATTTTATAATCCTGCGGCCCAAATAATAATAATTTTGTGAGGCATATATTTTTTCACTGCCTAAAAAACAAAGCATGTTGTCCAGATGATATTATAGATTTTTTTCTTTCCAACCCATTTTAAAATTTATTTTAGCTAGACTATAGCTTACCAAATTCGGGATACACTGTGACGCTGAAGGTAAAGGGGAGGGGAAAGAGATGGGATAAAGGAAACAAAGCACGGCTAAAGTCATTTCAAGCAATATTTCAATTCTGAATATAATTTAATTACTTCCCGTTTTGATATAACGGGAATAGTGATTTAATTCAGGGGCTTGGAGAGGATGTTTGTATGTTTACAATCTTGATTGAAAGTAGGTACGAGTATTCATCAATACGAACGGAAACAGTTATTTGCTGGCACTAATTAAAATGTTGGGCGGTTTCACCACAGCGAGATTCTGTATAAACATATTTTTGAAGTAAAACTTCTTTAGCAATGTTGTGATTTGAAACTCGATGAAATGAAAGATAGCGACACTAAATAGAGATAAACGCGTACATCTATAGGATTTAGCCAGCGAGAGAATGAGATAAACTAATCGGTCTCTGCTCTGTGCGGTGCTTGTAGCCTATCGGTCTGCTCATTGTGCGGTGCTTCGTGGCCTCCCCACTCATGTCTAATTTAGTTTACTGAAGGTTTCACTTCAACAGCACTCTCATTCTGTTTATTGATTTTAACCCAGATTTTACGTCACAATTATTCGCTTGAAAATGTACATAATATGATAATGTAAAGAATCGAACAAAATCATTTCATTCGATTCCATGGAATAAAGATTAAACCGTTGTACTTTTTCAAGTATTTCGTTGACTTATTATTTTTTTAACATTATTCTCACAGCGGAGACCCCG
The DNA here is from genome assembly GCA_929108145.2 of Limnephilus rhombicus. Lineage (NCBI taxonomy): Eukaryota > Metazoa > Arthropoda > Insecta > Trichoptera > Limnephilidae > Limnephilus > Limnephilus rhombicus. The sequence goes on along the minus strand of OV815278.1, from coordinate 18,137,623 downwards.
TGTTGAGGCCCTAATTTTCCTAATCACACAGGTGTGTAATTGTTGGGAAAGCTGTGGGGAGGGTCTTTTTAAGAATAACAAGCAGATGAAGATCCGGTAAAGAAGACAAGGAGTAACGAATGTACACATCCATCCCTCCCACTGCGGTGCAAGACAATCACTTGAGAGAGACCAGCTGTGAGATCAAAGGGTCACCCTAAACCGGCCTCTCCCGATCTGGTCAGCCTTGCTTACCAAACTCTTTCTCTTTAAACAGAAATAGATATTTTTTTGACAGATAAAAGACACGAATGTGTTGATCGCTTCAGTGACAACAAATGGATGGCTAAATTGGCATATTTGGATGATATTTTCCACCACTTGAATCAGTTGAACACAGAAATGCAAGGTCAAAATCGCACTGTAGTAGACATTTATGAAAAATTACTGTTTTTAAAAACAATTTGGCAAAATAAGATTGCTCAATGTCAATTGGCAGCGTTTCCAACATTAAACTTGTTTTTGGAAGATCTTAATCTTAATGGCAACCGTATTTTCGTGGAGACCATGCCTATTTTTTAGAACATTTGAGAAAACTTGAAAATGAAATGGAAAGATATATTCCACAAAATGTCCATATCGTGAAATACAGTTGGGTAAGAAATCCATTTGAAGTAGATGTAATGGGCGTTGAAAACGATTCAGCTGGATTACAAGAAGAATTGCTCGAAATGCAAGATGATGCACCTTTAAAAGAGAGATTAAAAGAACGAGTCTCACAAAATTTTGGGCACAATTATCTGGGAAGCCTGTTCTGAGCAATGAAGCTGAAAAAGCCCTGCTACCTTTCCCAACTACTTATTTATGTGAAGCAGGATTTTCATGCCTTGCTGTTATGAAGAATAAGTACAGGAATAGGTTGGTACCTCAGCATGACATGCGGTGTGCACTTTCTATAAACATAACTCCACGTATACACGATCTTTACTCAAAAATACAACACCAGGGTAGTCACTAATTATTTTGCTGTAAATTTTTTAACTGTTATTGTTTGTTTATTTCTAATTTTACAACGACATCCTATAAATTTTATAGGATGTACTTATAATATATCATTTTAGTACCTGTCACTGGAAAAAAAATAGATTAGGGTCGCGTACTTCAAATACTTTGGGTCACCAGCCAAAAAGGTTAAGAACCACTGGTCTAGAGCGATTAAAAATGCATGGATTTCATAATGACTTGGAAAAAATCGTTTGGATAGATTTTTCTGCTAAGATTACGAAAATGTTACTAAAATTGTTTTAGAAATTCACAGTTTTTTTTTTAAATAAATAAATCCGTTTTATGGGCTCGTGACGCCATTACACGAAAATGTTCCGTCTTCGATAATATTCAGTTAATTTTGTAAAATTCCACACCGTTTTTTTTTACATTGCAACAATTTGATTTCCGGCGAATTTTTGAATTTGACACTTAAAATTCACTAGCTTTATTGTTTGTACTCTGCGAACTTATCGTTTGGTTTGACGTTTTGACAGATGCTACGAAGTGAACATCGTACATATTATGCATTCTTTAGCTGTCTTAGAAGCGTAATGGTAATGGTGCTGATTTTAACAAAAGAAAATAATTTTTAATGATAATTTTAAATTTTTATAATATTTTTAATTTAAAAAATATTGTTTTAAAATATTTTTTATTATTATAATTTACAAGTACATGTTTATTACATTGGATTTAGTCATAATATCGCGTTGAACATTATAATATTATCAATAAGATGGATCAAGGAAATATATTACTATGATATGTAAAATTTTTGATATGCCTCGTTATTCTCCTGTATCGTTCGCGTGGAATATGTCGGTTTTTTTTAAAAATGATTTTCGGCTGTGTAATTATTGTTTTTCGCAACCATAAAAATATGTTGATATTTTTTATTATAGAATTCTATATTTTTATTATGACTCTGCCAAGTGAATGGAACTGTGGAATAATTTGCCCCCTTCACAAGAAAGGAGACCCTATGAACTGCTCTAACTATAGGGGCATAACGCTGCTGAATATCTCATACAAGATCCTATCAAATGTACTGTGTGGTAGGCTTATGAAATATTCGGATGGCATAATTGGCCAATATCAAACTGGGTTCCGTAAGGGTGTAATGGTCCGCCACCCCTGGCTTTGACACCAATTGTGATGAACCCTACCTAATTGATTTACTTTTCTAAGCTTCTACCTCGTAGTTCAAATCTCGTAGCTACGTTCATAATTCTACCCTTATGTCCTACTGATCACACCCTTAGGTATGATGGCCTGACTTAACCCCCTCCCCCTTTTCGATTTGTTTCTACCTCAGGCTCGTGATTTTCTAACCCCTATACTTTATAATCTAGCTGAACCTACCCTATTTTCTCAAATCCCTGCGATTTTCTCGCAGTAAACAAGATTTAAGATTTTTTTGTTCACATTATTTCTATATTCTTCGTTGTGTATTTTTTTGTTTTAGAATTTACATCTGTTTGCATACTTAATATGCACACATATGTAGAGAAGATAATGTATTACGTGTGGTAACCCCTAGATTCTTTTAGAGAAAGTGTGAGAATTTTCCGATCTATTTAGTTATTATTATTTTAGTATATTAAACCGAGTTTGATAAACTAGCCTCACCCTTAAACCTCGTGTCTACTTGATTTCCGTAGGAATTTTGTTTGTTTATTTAATCCTTCCCATCACCGTTGATGCGTCGATAACATAAACAACAGTTAATAAATTCAACATTTAGGTAGAGAAGTTTACCTTACCGTTGTAAGATGGTCGTATTTGAAGGTCCAGTTTTATCACTCGAAGTCCTTGTCTGCAACTTCCCCTAACATAGTGTTTTGTATTCATGGTTAGTATTCATGGTTAGTATTCGCGAAATTGTTGAAAGAGCAGGAATGGATATGAGGATGGGGAAAATATGTTTGCTGAAAAGTCGGCTCCTCCGCTAACCAAGTGAAAACCGATGAACAACAATTACAAACCGGATTCTCCCCAGTACGTTTGCTAGGCTTGTCCTTAGATCCGAGTTTTACCCTCTTCAACGGGCGTCTCATGCTATGAAAGGGGCCCTTCACGCCAGCAGGGGGAATACCTAGTCTTCATGCCGTTTTTCTGTCTTACTCCGACTTCCGTCTCCTCCGGATTGAATTTAACTCTACTGAGTCTAGAAGGGGTATTACATGTCTTCCCTTATCATGCCTCTATCCGTTGAATGTGGCGTAAGCTTGTGACGGGCAGATCCATCCTCCCGCGTGACCGACCCAGCGTTACACTCCACCTCTGACTAGCTGACATAAAACGCACCTCGTGAGCCTTATGTTTGCTTTCAGGTTCGACAAGGACATACGGTATGCAAATAACCTGCAGCTTTAATGCCGCGTCAGCGTACTGTCCGCATACGTCCTTCCTCTTCCCCGTATGCCCACCTCGACAATACCGCCACAAGATCAAAGCTCTCCGACCAGAAAGGTTGACACTTACATTTCCGGATAGCCCATACTCACATACAGAAGCCTTGAAGTCTAGATACGTGTGCAAATTCGGATTTAGGACTGTATGAGTATTTGAACACCAGTGTTTTTTAAATGAGGTCACTAGTTCCTCGTGTGTTAGGTATTTAGGATTGCGGATGATTATGGATTCCTGGATACCTACTTCCTATAAGAGAAATTTATAAAATGAGATAAATCATGTTGTCATTGAATCAATGACCTCCTGAATAATAATGATGAGCTCTTTTGAGTTTGAAGCTAGTCGCGGTACTTTACTTTGCGAAATTTTTGCATGCTGTAACAATGCTACCTATTGGCGATCGCTCTAGTATAATCAAGTTGTTTAGAATTGAATGAATTTAACGTCAATGTTGCTATCACATATTGAATGCAGATTTCGTCGTAAGCTATAATTGATAAACTTGTCCCTTGGCATTTATGCTTTGTTTTGTTTATCTATTGATGGGATCTAGGTGACTGTGTCAATGGATGACATTGAACTCCAATCGAAATTTTTGATGCACAATCGAAGGTCATATAAACATACCCTAATCATGCTGGTGAAAGGAAGCTAATAGGTATTTGTTTTACAAGTACGCTAGGATATCAAAATTGATTTAGTGATGCGTTTCTATCTAATTAGTTGTTAAGTATTTGCTTTACAGCATTTCATTCTGTATGGGTGAAGTGACATGCGGATGCTAATAATTTGGTTAGTTATTTATGTACCCTTACTTGGTATCACATTCATCAGTGTCAGGTTATCCACAGGAACCTGGAAAAGCTTAAATATTGTAAGGACTCACCAAAGCTCTAATGTCTTAATTTCAGCTCCACCGGGTAATTATCATCGGTATGAAATTTATTAGAGCATCCAGACTACCTGTATAACTTATCGCACCTTTATTTCGATTTCCTCCTTTTAACGATTTAATCCTACAAGATCCGGAATTCATTTCCTTCCTTTCCCTTTTTAATAAATCCCTGATGTATAAAATCCTCACGTTTCCTTTAATATCTGTCGTTATTATTGAAGAAGACCGATTCTATCTAACTAACCCCGACGATCCTTATTTTATTATTTGATATATAATTACTCTTATTTACTCTTCAATGAATTAGTTTATTAATTCGGAATTATCTTTAAATTTGAATTATTCCACTTTATAACAATATTTAAGGTTTATTTATCTTTTTCCAATTTAGATTATAATTTTATTGTGTAAAATTAATAATTCGGGTTATTTATTCGAACTTCGGGTTAAGTATTTTCCAGATTTCGGATCAATTATTATTATTACTTTGTCATCTAACGATAATTAATATCTCGTAATAAAATCTCCAACTTTCGACTAAAACGGTAATTTTTTATTTAATAAAACTTATTAGACTGTAATTTTCTTTATTTAACCTCGGACTAAATAACTTTATTTTAACCTTCATAGAACAGATTTAAATCAATTCAAACACACTCTATTAAACTCCTTCCGCATTGAATTTATAATTAATTAATTAATTTTTAGATTTTATTGAATCGGAAATTATTGCAAACACTGAATTTTAGATTTATTATAAGATCATAACACTCCGTTAAATTGCACGATTAACCCTATCCGGACACTCCACTCTCTATTTTATCACTGAATTTTTTATAAGTATAAAACTGACTCTACTTTTCCACTGTATTTTTAAAGTATAAAACTGATTCTAGACTCTATTAATTAATTACCAGGGTAATTCTCACGACATACGCGACGTTTTGAGCAACCTTGCCAGTTGTCGAAAGACTCCTCGAATGCTTCCAAACGTGCTTTTTATATACCCAACACATCTCCAAAAGGTCGTAATCGTATTTTCCTTGTCAAGAAAATTTAATCCTAAATAGCTCGAAATCTTTCGAAAATCTCCTCCCGTTTTCGCTTGTTCATACATAAGTCCTTTCGATTTTTCGTTATGGTTCGTCCCACAATTTTGTCTCGCTTCTCTAAGGTTTATAGTCCCGGACTTAGTAAGCTGCCATCCAGTTTGCCCATTTTTCACATGTCTTCTGTCTTCATAAAATATTTTATAAACATGGTTTTAATCTTGTTTTTTTTCTCAATTTGAAACAGGCCCATAAGTGTTCTGCTAAAACTATATTTTAAATTGGCATACATATTTGCGAAACGTAGATTCTTCGGTCTCCTAGTTTTAAACGCTAATTTTCCTGTATGAATTTTCACGGAAGTTCTTCCTTTACCCCTAGTCTACCTAAGCAATTTTGTCTCAGAACCGTATTTTCACCCTTTTTGTGGCATATTCAACTTTTCCCCTTTCCCACCTGAATTTCCTTCAAGTAACGGTGTTTTAGCAACTATTCTTAAATGATTTTCCCTTCGTTGTTCATAAGGAACCATATCCTGGTTCCATATCTACTCTACTTTTAACTTTTTGAGTTTTTCCCATTTCCTTACCTGAGTTTTCCGGTTATTTCGGTTTTTCGTTCTCTCCCCCTCCCTAACTCATGATCCATTATTGAAATTTGACGTTTGCCTATTATGTCGTGATTCCATCCCCACGCTAAACCCTTTTTCCTTTTTTTAGATATATTATTTATGGGGTTTTTTTTTTTCTGCCCACTACCCATTTCCATACTGGAATATCTGTCAAGCTATCTACTTTGGTCAAATTCCGCCCAATTCTCCAACTCACTCTTACCAAAAATCCCATAAACCATAAGCTTTGACATCTGTTTACTTTATAATTTCTACATATTTGGCAATAAATTCCTTTTTATGTGTTTATAATTAAATTTTATATGAATTCTATAATGTAAACATTACGTTAGAGCAACGTTAATTTTTATTGCCCTTTTTAATCGATAATGGGCCTTGTGTAAATAAAAGGCATGTTCGGATCTTCATTGTTTTTGAAAACAAAATACATGTGTGGTCGACAACCATTTCCTGCGCCCACTTTGTCAGTAGTCAAGCTCAATTATGTGATCCTTTCAACGGCACAAATGACATAAAACGACCATTTCTGTTGAATAAAATCATCCGTAATTTGTCCGGTATTGTTACTCGACCCCAGACACTTAACAATACTAATTGTATTCCCTTTGAGATTGCAATTGGCACACCGAGCCATGCTCTCGCATGCTCTATGCCCCCAACGAAACCACAATTTTTTAATAAGTTTTCTTCCAAAAGTCGTCTTTCTAATATCTCCGCTTTATCTGAAATTAATAACAATAATTTTCCATTGTTTCAAACGTTTTTCATTTTCCCTTTCGTACGTTTTCCCTCGAATTTGGCATCTCGGTCGTCATACATAGTTATTCTATAGTTGAAAATCTCCCGGTAGGCGTGCCTCTCGATCCCTGCGTTTTCTACTCAATATATTACTGATAAAATTTTTCCATTGTTATCCAAGTGTGTTTTTCCGCAACTAAAAGCCTTCAATGCATTCGAGAACTAAGGTTCGCGATCTCTTGAAGGTACCCGTTATTAATAACATTCTTTGAGTTCATCGTACTAAAATCCTTGAATTGTTCGTTATTTACATCTCAGTGCCTTAACCCCCGTTCTCCGTGGGAACGTCAAACCCATTAATTATCTCACTAATCACTTGGGTCAAAGTCCAGGTCTTTGTGTGAAAAATGGGCACGGCCCTCTTGTTGCTGATAGGCCGAATTGATTTTAAATTGCTTTTCCTGCTATTTAATTGGTTGGTTCAATTCTCGTACTTATAATTGGCCCTGAGTCCCTAGGGACTCCCGATAAATATTGATTTTATCACCATCTGTATGTAACCTAAAACAACTTTAAATCATCAACCAACCTTACACTACCTCCATTTCGAGTAAGTTTTGTATTTGATCATACAGATGTCGTTGCGCTGCGCTTTTCCTTTTAGAATAATTTTTTTTTTCGTAGGCTTTCTCGTAGATTGGAGGTTACCAATCATCACAAGGGGAAATCTACAACTGATCAAATCTTTTCACTGAGACAGATACTGGAAAAAACAATAGAATTTAATGTTGATACATACCATCTCTTCATAGATTTTAAGGCTGCCTATGACACGGTAAATAGAGAAAGACTGTACAGAGCCTTGGATGAATTTAATATCCCAAGAAAACTGGTAAACTTAGTAAGGCTCACAATGTCTAATGTTGAGTGCCGAGTCAGAATACAACAGGATCTGTCAGACACCTTAAAGACCTTCAATGGACTAAGACAAGGAGATGCACTTGCCTGCATTTTATTCAATTTAGCGCTGGAAAAGGCCATCCGAAATGCAGGTATACAAACCACAGGCCATATTTTTAACAAGTCTGTTCAGCTCCTTGCTTATGCTGACGATATAGATATCATCGCACGCTCAGAATATGAACTAAAATCGGCGTTTAAAAGCTTAGCTACGTCGGCAAGGAACATGGGATTGGTCATCAACGAGGGGAAGACAAAATATATGCCCGTACACGGACGCCAGAAACCACCAAGTATACAGATAGATAATTATACATTTGAAACTGTCAACGAGTTTGTATATCTCGGTACTATGGTGACAAATGACAACAATGTATCCAGCGAAATCAAAAGAAGAATAGTAGCTGCAAATCGATACTACTTTGGGCTACAGAAGCATATGAAATCTCGCCACCTTACCAGAAGAACTAAAGTCCTGCTTTACAAGACCCTTATACGACCTGTTCTTATGTATGGTTCGGAATGCTGGACAATCAGTAAGGGTGATGAAGGAGCCCTAGAAAGTTTTGAAAGGAAGGTGCTGCGAAGGATTTACGGCCCAGTCTGTGATAATGGAGAATGGCGTATCAGATACAACCAGGAGCTATACGATCTTTACGAGGACCCTAATATCTCCAAGGAAATCAAAACTGGAAGACTCAGGTGGGCTGGACATATCCAGAGAATGAGCGAAGGAGATATTCCAAAGCGAATTATGGATGGTGCACCTGGGGGGTCGGAGAAGAGTTGGAAGACCAAAGCTTCGATGGCTGGATGGAGTGGTGAAGGATGCAAGCACCATCGGCATCCGAAACTGGCGCAACGCAGCACAACACCGACAGTCATGGAGGCAGGCTCTGCTGGAGGCCAAGACCCGACCTGGGTTGTAGAGCCACAGATGATGATGATGATATTTTTATTATATTAAATGTTTTTAGTATATAATTCTTACAAAAATATTTGTTTTCATTCAATTGAAATAGCTTTAAAATTAAATAGAGTTCTACAAATTATTAAACCCTTACTAGCAAAAGTGTTTTTCAATTTACGCAACTGATAAAATTATCAATTGTATAAAATTTAAAAGACGTTTATCAGCAGGGTCTAGTAGCAAAATATAAGAAAATGATTTTTAATATTTTGAAAGAAAACTTATGTCTCTTTGTAACATAAGTCCTTTTTTGTAGGTACATCTTGCGCATTCATTAAGTATTAATTTCTAGAAATTTTGTTTTTCAGAGTTTTGTATCACATTTACATTTGTTACTTAATTTTTGTTTAAAGATTGCTAGTGAATGACAAGTATGTGTCGAAACCGGTAGCAGATATTTAAAAAATAAGTAACAAATGTACATGTGAACTAAAACTCGTCAAAACAAAACACAAGACATATCGACTCTTGGGCCCAAGACTGAAAATTATTATTTTATCAAGAAAGAATTTCAATACTACTTATCCGAAAACGTTCGCTCAGTTTTACCAGAAATACACTTATTTCGAGCACATGACTCAAACATGTGTCTCCTACAACAAGAGTCTCCTCAAGACTCAGGTCTAGTTCTCCCTTTTATCCATTTATTTATTTATCTATTTTATTTTATTTGTGTACAAAAAATTTACAACATTACTGATATTTTATCTAATTAATTGTAATAGTACCATTTTCACAGTGAGAATGTAGCGCCAAAAACCTTACAAACTCATTGAATTTTCCGAAGAATATGTCGAAATTTTTATCTAAATATATTTAAATAGCGTATCGCTCTTCCCACGGACGAATTCAGGTACAGATTTGTACCACTCAATCGGCAATATAATATGTTATGGCGACGTGCGCGAGAGTGAGACTCTGGTATAAATAAATTGATTTGCGCCAGAATCTCACCGTTAGAGACGAGGCCATTGATTAATTGAAAAAAATATTTTAGCAACGCAAAACATCTACGAGTTTCTAGAGAATGGTAGTTAGTCATACCTAGAATAAATCTCGATGGATACAAATATGGATATGTTCCATAGAGGCTTAAAAATAAAAAACGTAGGATTTTTTTATGAACTCTTTCAGTGTTTAAAATATAGGATGCTTCAGATGGGGCCCATATAATACAATTCGACTCCAGTACACTTAGCACCAGTGAGTTGTAAAGTAGTGGGTTTAGAAATGAGCATGAATTTCGAATGAAAAAGCCCAGCAGTTTATATGCTCTGTTGCATAAGTCATTTGTGTGCTGGTGGAATGTCATTTTGCTGTCAAAAGTAACCCTAGATCTTTTATTTGACTAAAGCGATGAAAAATGTTACCGTTAATTGAATTTTCAAATATGATCGTCTGTTTTGCCCTTGTGAAAAAGACTACATTGCACTTAGGTGTGTGCACTGAAGCTTAAGCAGTTTTTTTCTAAAAAGACACTCCACACTGCATCTCCAAAGATTATATAGGCCCTGAGGAAAAATATTCCTCAGGGCATCCTGTGTGAAGATCTTGAAAAATTGAACCCCTTACAACACAGTTCAACAGCCTTTTGTATGATTTTTCACGGCGAAAAATAGTAAGTAATCGTTATTTATTTTTGGGGTATTATCGATAAGCCTTATCTCTTTTGCATAATAAATAAACATAAAACTCAAGAAAAGTGAATCACCGATATAACGCATAGAATGATTATAGATTATGTAATAAAAAAAATTCACAATCGGAATATATCTAGAGCTTAATTTTGATTGATCTGTTTTTAAAATCTATCATTTCGGAAGATTATGAAATAAATAATGATCTGATATTTGAACGTGCTTTGAATTGAGGGATTCCTTACTTGCTACTACTGTGCCTGCTTATTTTAATTGTTTTTTGTTATTTTATTATAAACTAGCTGGTACCCGGCATGCGTTGCTATGCCATTTAATAAAGAAATTGTTTCTCCCTGCGCGTCCTTTCCCATTCGTGCCGCTTACCTTCCTCCTCCCCTTCGTTCCCCGCGTCCCCTTCCCCTCTCACGTTCCCACTCCTTCTCCTCCACCTTCTCTCTTCTCACTCTACTCCCCCCTCTTCCCACGTCCCGCGAACCCCACTCCCGAGTTCCCCTACCCCCTCCCGTATTCGCCTTCCCCCTCCCACGGACCCACCTCCCGAGTTACCCACCCCCCTCCCGAGTTCCCCGCCCTCCCGGGTTCCCCTCCCCACTCATGCGTTCCATACATTAATTCCCGATACGTTAAGTTTTCAAACAGCTCGCGTGCCACCTATTGCAATTTTTTATACAAATTTCATGATGCCAGAGCTATTAAATGTTATTCTGATGTATGACCTATATTATGGTAAAGATTAATTAAAATCCATTCAGTATTTTGTGCGTGAAAGAGTAACAAACACACATAGATCCGTGTATCGTTTAATATTATGGCTCTCCGATGACATACTATCTAATACCATTTTTACTAAATCATTGTTCTAATGAAGAAACGTTTGCAGTTCTTGGACAATGGTTCGGTTCACTGTTGGATTACGAGCACAACGCCTTTCAACTTCCGCATCTTGATTGCCCATAAAACGCTAGCTTTTTCCCGCGGCTTCGCTCGCATGGTATTAGGGTGATTCCCACACCGCCTCCTCCACCTTCCATCTCCCCACTCCACTCCCCCATCCGCCCTCCCTCCATACCCTCCCCCCCTCCCCCCCCTCCCCCTTCCCCCTCACCGTCCTACACCTCCCCCCTTCCTTCCCTCACCCCTCTCCAACCCCAACCCCCCCCCCACTCCACCCTCCTCCCCCTCCCCACACCCTCCCTCCTCCCCTTCCCACCTCTCGTATTCCACACATTCATTCCCGGTACATTCAGTTTTCAAACTGCTCACGTGCCACTTATTGCATTTTTTTATACAAATTTCATAATGCCAGAGCTCAACAGTAGTTTTATACAAAATATCGAACAAAAAAAAAGAATAATCCAATTTGGTGCGATCGTTCGGAATTTATGCGCATGCATACATTTCGGCGATTCATTTCCAGAGATAGATATTAACTACGACGCCAACAAAGCACTCTTTTTAGGGTGAATTGCCTAATAAAAAAAAAACATCGTTTCCAAGGAATCAATTTGTTTGCTTTTCTTTTGACGTTTGCAATTTTGTTATTCTGAACGAACCAACAATGACAACCATCAAAATATTAAAATTTAAATACGCGATAATCCGAGTAATGTGGATATATGATGTCGACTCAAAACCCTTAATTAAATGCGTGCTTCAATTCGAGTGGACCTGAGTCTACCGTACCGAAGGGACGAACGTCAAATGATTGACAGGAAAGTAGGTAGAAAAGTTAGTATGCGAAAATGAAATTGTCGTTTTTACTATCTTCCCCGCAATTTTTCCATATTTTCTCACCGTTTAAACCTTCACTGGACTACGAAAAACACTTCAAAACCAAAATCAGCTAAATCGGCCCAGCCGTTCTTGAGTTTTAGCGAGACAAACGAACAGCTGTAGATTTATATATATTTAGATAGATAGATAAGTTCTGCAAGTATTTTAGTTTTTTTTTATTGTTGTTTCAACTGTTGTTACAATGGTTAGACCACTTTGAGGCGACTTATTTATAGAGTTCTATTTACAATTTTAGATTTTCTGAAAATCTCAATTTCAAATTTTTAAAGAGCCTAAAATGATTTATTACCGGTTAAACCAATTCACTGATAAAATAATTGTGACAATGGATTCTCTATTTTGTGGGGTACTCTGAAACCTGTTTTCCCCATATCAAAATGTTTTCTTAATTGTTTAATAATAACGTTGTTGACTTATTAAAATGTGTTACATTGTTTAGGTCTTGTAAACACACTGGTAACCACAGTTTGGAAATAGCCTTGTAAGCCTAAATAGCGGTCACAAAAAAAAATAACTGCAGAACTTAAATAATAGCATTATTAAATTTGGTTTAAATTAAATTTTTAATATATCATTCATTCCAAAATTTTGCGATGCCATGCAGCTACTACCTCCAGGCATTTGGTACTCTTAGAAAAATTTCTTTAATTATCAATATTAAAACCTTTCATGACCTCCTGACTTTAAATAAATGTGGCCGCAATCAATTAATTATCTGAAAGTGTATCTATCGTTGTTTGTTCAGCCGACGTAATTGCTGATATCTGCATCTTGAAATGGTGCGGTGTTTGTTCCCTGAATGTGGTGAAGTGGGTATAGTAGGGAGGCGGCCAGTAGAGGCACCAGATACCGGCTACCAGCTACCAGGCCCCGAGAACAGAGTGGAGGTATTTGTCTTGGCTAACCCCGCAGACCTCGGCGGGTGTACAGAGTCGGGTGTACGCTTTTAGACAATTTAATTACTTTAGTGGGGAACAAATTCGATTCTGGCTGCGAATAGCACCTGACCACCGCGCACCGCAGCGCTTCCCACACAACCGCCCACTCCCACTCACTAGAGGACTAGAGCAAACAGCACACGGTGATGGTTAACTCTGCTAAAACAATTATCTTTTTCTTTATTAATGTAATAATTTTTGTTTACATTTTTTACAGGCCTTCGACTACCACACTAGGCGTTTGCCCATAATATGGTAATCGAAATTTGTACGCAAATTATATAAATGTAATATTTGTTAATTCATTTTTTTCTTTCTTTATTACTAAAATAATTTTTGTTTCCAGTGTTTTACAGACTTTCAACTACCACACTAGGCGTATGTATGCCCGTATTATGGTAGTTGAAATTTGTGTACAAATTATATAAATGTAATATTTGTTAATTCATTTTTTTCTTTCTTTATTACTAAAATAATATTGTTACCAGTGTTTTACAGGTTTTTGACCAACACTCATTTTTGATCAAAGACTTCATTTGTTGAAATAATGAACATAAAGATTAATTAGCAAAATATTTTTTTTAGAGTTTGAACGAAAAAAAAGAATAATAAAGCAAATTAACTTAATTTAATTTAATGTAACAAGGCTCTTTAAAAAAAAAAAAAAAAAGATTTTTTATTTATTTAATATTTGAATGTTTATAACAATACCCGTAAGCACACATTTTTTATGTGTTATACAGTGTTATAAAATGATATAAAAACAGCCTTTCCTTACTGTAAGGAGACAAGGCTCTTATGTTTGGTGAGGGAATTCATGCTCAATTATATGAATTATGTAAGTAGAAAATAATAAAATATCGCAAATAGTGACAAAAAGATAAGTAATAAAAAGTAAAGTTTTATCAACAATCGATTTCAAGATTTATAAGAAATAATACCTAGATAATACATGGATATGAACTCATACAGCAGTTTCAGGTAATTTTTCAATCTAAGTTGGTCATGATTATTTTCGATAATTTTTAAATTTAACGAGTGATTATTAAAATAAGTTATCAATAGATGCATAAAGGTATTTTGAACGGGTTTGGTATTAAATTTGGGGATTTTTATATTATTCAGATATCTTGCTGATACATTGAAATGTTATCTGTGTTTCTTTGAAAGTGTGCAGAATTGAATATTTTTTACATATTTTGATAATTGTTATATTGTTGAATATTGAAAATTTTTTTTGTAGATAATGTAGATGGTTTTTTCAAGATAGCCATGATAATTACTATCAATCTTTGAAATATTTTGAGAGGATTTAAAATAACATCATATGATCCTCCCCAGACTACCGTATTGTAATATATATTAAACAATTGCATACTTCACTCTTCTTAGGATTTAAAATAACATCATATGATCCTCCCTAGCCTACCGTATTGTAATATATATATTAAACAATTGCATACTTCACTCTTCTTAGGATTTAAAATAACATCATATGATCCTCCCCAGCCTACCGTATTGTAATATATATTAAACAATTGCATACTTCACTCTTCTTCGGATTTAAAATAACATCGTATGATCCTCCCCAGCCCACCGTATTGTAATATATATTAAATAATTGCATACTTCACTCTTCTTAAGATTTAAAATAACATCATATGATCCTCCCCAGCCTACCGTATTGTAATATATAATAAACAATTGCATACTTCACTCTTCTTAGGATTTAAAATAACATCATATGATCCTCCCCAGCCTACCGTATTGTAATATATATTAAACAATTGCATACTTCACTCTTCTTCGGATTTAAAATAACATCATATGATCCTCCCCAGCCTACCGTATTGTAATATATATTAAACAATTGCATACTTCACTCTTCTTCGGATTTAAAATAACATCGTATGATCCTCCCCAGCCCACCGTATTGTAATATATATTAAATAATTGCATACTTCACTCTTCTTAAGATTTAAAATAACATCATATGATCCTCCCCAGCCTACCGTATTGTAATATATAATAAACAATTGCATACTTCACTCTTCTTAGGATTTAAAATAACATCATATGATCCTCCCCAGCCTACCGTATTGTAATATATATTAAACAATTGCATACTTCACTCTTCTTCGGATTTAAAATAACATCATATGATCCTCCCCAGCCTACCGTATTGTAATATATATTAAACAATTGCATACTTCTCTCTTCTTCGGATTTAAAATAACATCATATGATCCTCCCCAGCCTACCGTATTGTAATATATAATAAACAATTGCATACTTCACTCTTCTTAGGATTTAAAATAACATCATATGATCCTCCCCAGCCTACCGTATTGTAATATATATTAAACAATTGCATACTTCACTCTTCTTAGGATTTAAAATAACATCATATGATCCTCCCCAGCCTACCGTATTGTAATATATATTAAACAATTGCATACTTCTCTCTTCTTCGGATTTAAAATAACATCATATGATCCTCCCCAGCCCACCGTATTGTAATATATATTAAACAATTGCATACTTCACTCTTCTTAGGATTTAAAATAACATCATATGATCCTCCCCAGCCTACCGTATTGTAATATATATTAAACAATTGCATACTTCTCTCTTCTTCGGATTTAAAATAACATCATATGATCCTCCCCAGCCCACCGTATTGTAATATATATTAAACAATTGCATACTTCACTCTTCTTAGGATTTAAAATAACATCATATGATCCTCCCCAGCCTACCGTATTGTAATATATATTAAACAATTGCATACTTCACTCTTCTTAGGATTTCGAGTCTAAGATTTTTTTTAATCTTACAAATATTTTTTTAATTTTTTATTAGTCACAAAAAGATACATAAATTACAAATAAATTTTATTCAGTAATTAATTACATAATAGATGTATTTGATGTTCCCCCATAAATAAGCACCCCAATAATATAATAATATATATACCACACTAATATAATATATACCTCAATAATACAATATATAAATACATTTACTAATATTTTTGACAAGTTCACAAATAAACGTTTTATTTTCTATACATACATCAAGATACTTCATTTTGGAAGTTGGGTTAAGTGTAGAACTTGCTTGTTACGAATACAAGATATTTGCGCTATAAACATAACGTTGGATATAGAATGTGACGTGTATTTTTTACAATTACACTGATTAAGGTGATGCAAGGCCGCTAACAATAACACTCAACAATTAAATTTCCGCTTTACACCAGCCGCTTGTTTTGACGCAAGAAAAAACTTCGCCAAAAAGCGTGTTTTATTTTATATTGCAAAGTTCATGGACAAATATTTAAATATTTGACAATCATTTTCTAAAGCACTTAATTTTCCACTTTATTCAATAAAACCATTAAAAAGGGGGTTTGTAAATAAGAGATTTTAAATTTTATTACAGTTTTATAGACAGTAACATAGTATTACTATAGACAGTAACATAGTATTACTATAGACAGTAACATAAAGTGGAAGATACAAATCAGCACAACAGTTGAGAGGCTAAGAAAATTAGTGTACATTTTCATTAGAATACGATGCATTTTAAATATTAGTATATTAAGAACTATTTACTTTTTATTAATCCAATCAGTGCTACAGTATGGAATTGTTGGTTGGGGCGGTGCATTCAAAACTTCTCTTTTACCATTGGAAATCATTAAAAAAATAATTATAAAAATAATTTTAAATAAGCCATATGATTACCCCACTATCAAATTATTTCAAGATTTTAAAGTACCTTCACTTCATGTTACTTATAAAAAAATTATAATTCTACAAATACACAAAGATTGCTTTTTCAAACAGCATTAGAACAAATATCCTGGGCTCTATGACTGTCCCGCTTTGTAACACCACCACAGCTCAACAATACTATAAATACATAGGAGTTAAATGGTTTAACCAATTACCAGTTAATTTAAGATTGGAAACAAATTATAAAAAATTCAAAAAATCAATAAAAGCTCTTTATATATAACTTATCACAATCACTACATCTTATAATATTTTATTTCTAAATACAATTGTAATATCTGATATCCTTTTTTTCTTTATTTTTCTCCTTTCTTTTTTATCTCCTCTTCATTCTGCTACATTCGTTCTATTACATGTTTTATATATCATATAAAACTATAGATGCATATTATATGATATATACGATTTTTATCTTTGTATACTGTTAATTATCCATTAATAGATCTATATGTATATTAAAAAAATATATATATTATTTAAACTTATATAAAAATTATTATCTACATTCGTTGTCTCCGCCTTTTTAACACGAGCTTTGCTCTAAAAAAGGTGTAATACATATTAAATAATGTATATTTTTTTTACAAAAAACTTTGTAGAATACAAAAAAACATGTAATTTTTGTAAAATTTATTAAATAAAAAAAAAATATGCCTTGTACTTTTTTCTGGACTTGTCAAAAAACACTCTATTATGTAATTAAAGCACCCAACATATTTCTAAGCAATCAAATTTTCACTTCCTTTTTTTAAAACTTCCTAGTGCTTTGCCTTAAAACTATTTAATTAAATATCATATTTTTTTAATCTATCTTTATATTTTCCCCATTTTCTTTCCAATCAATATTTTCTTTCCAATTTCTTGCCTATAAATATATTTATTTGCATGAAATAAACGGCTTTTCTACTACGAAGATCTATACATAAGAAATTAATTAGATTAAGATTAGCCAAAAAGTTTAAAGTGCTAAATTTGCTTAGAGGTAGAAGTTATGTACATTGTGAATTAAAACTAATTAGTAGGTAAAGGGAAGAGGAAGAGGAATATACAATAGGGATGGGAGATGCTTCCGATACATTCTATATTCATGTATTAATTTATTATCGAACAATTTACTTCTGTTTGTATTTCTGAAGGTAAGAATGTCCACGTTGTAAAATTTTGCTTTATCTGCGCCCGTAACATATGGGGAAGTTGGTGGAATTGGGAATTTAATATAAACGTGTAGGTTCTTTTATATACATGAATATCATGAATATCTCATTTAGCCTTTTTCGTGTTGAGTGTTTTTTTCTTAGTTATGAATTTAATTTTTTTTTTTCTCTTCTATTTTTATTTAAATTCTATCTAATTAATCTATATGCAGGACGTAGGCACTATAGCATTGTAAGTAGGGTATTTTTGCAAAACTGACTTATTTCACCTTGGACATATTATTCACACCTGTTTTATTGGGAAATTGCAGAAAACTGATATAGGTGTCAAATATGTGTGTTTTAGTTATTGATTGCTTTAATAACAATCGATTGAATCATAAAATATAAATAAATATTGAAAAGATAATATAAGACTCCAATCTTCCATATAATTCTGAAATTTGCCGTTTAAATAAAATCAATATTTAATGGGTGATTAACTTTCCTTTCTCTGGAACTTTAAATGATGGACTGGAACACCCTTGAATTGTAAAAGCTACAAATAATTAAAAAAAAAGATATTTACAATTTATGTTTGGAAATAGTCTGTTTTGCGAGGCAATCTTGGAATAAACCTGTTCTGCAACCAACTGTCTTGGAATAAGCTGATTTTTAAACGCCATATTCATAGACGTCAAAAATAATAAGTTACTCTCATTATCATGAAAAATAACACCGGTGATTATATTTAATTATATCTTTGTACATCATAAAGGCGTACAATATAACTTCCAAAATTGCATTCAATGAAATAAGTTACAAAAATAGGTATAAACAACTTTTAGTTAAGAAAAACAAAGTAGGTTAAGCAAAAAAAACATAAATGCTTTCTTAACCGCTTAGAGATTACGCCCGAATATACTCAGGCGGCTATTATGTGCGAAAATTTCCACACCCGATATAACTCGTTCAAACTTAACCTGCAGAAAAGACCACTCCCGAATAAATTCGGGCGAAAATGTTTACGATTTACGGTATATGGAAGCGAGACAAAAGACCAATTATTATTTTTGATTGATAAACTAATGTTTAAGACAAGATTTTTGTGCAAAGCAAATCAAATGCTCTGTCCGCTGAGCTACGTCGTTGGTTGTTTGCAGGTGGAAAAATGTAATAAGCAGTAATTGTTGAATGAAACACTAGTATATATTGAATTATTTGGCGGGTAGGAGATAAGCCGACGTAGCTCAGTGGACAGAGCTTTTGACTGGAAATCAGAAGGACGCTGTTTCGAGTCTCGTCGGCGGCATTTATCTTTTCTCGGGAGATTTTTTCGATCTAGATGAGTGTTTCAGGCTAATAGTTATTACTTATAATAATTGAGACAAAATACAGCTGTGATGATTCAAGTGAGGTACCACTACCCTCGATCTCTCAAACTCCGCAAATCGGGTGCAGTAAAAATGGTTTTTTTCCATTTTTCAATGATTACTGAAGGGGTTAAATCTAATATTGATACATTTGAATACTTGTAGATGCAATATCAACCGGAATTCTTGAGAGAAAATAACAATTTTTTTAATAGGAATACGTAACATCGTAACATATTTATCGTGTTTTTTGGCAAAAGAATCAATGTTATAAAAATAAAAAAGATTTATACATTTCTTTAATTATTATATTTCTTTGCCAATTTAGTGACTGTTCTGTGCTTTTTCTCGTTTTGGGAGATGTCACACGCTGAACATTAATCTCCATATTACTTTAACATTTCTTTTCAGTGATTTTAAATAAGGAGAAACATTAAAAGTTAAATAATCGCTAGAAAATTTTTTACTAATCAATTAGGCGGTTATTTTGTCACGTTATGAGATGCTCTATTTCTATTGGCTAAAATGGAATAAGTCTGTTTGGATGGTAACAAAGTCATTTTTAAAGTCGATTTTCTATGGTGTTGGGCAAGGTTTCTATTTTCTATGGTATACATTATGGTGTTTCTGTGGGGTTAAGATTAACAGTTGATGTACGATATTAGAAAAGAAGAATTTTGAACTCGCGACTTAATAAGGGTCGGTATCACAGATCAAGAAAAATTTAGATAGGCCGTTCTGAAGCTGGAGGCACATATGTAAGGTCAAACATTTGATAAAATAAGGTATTTGTTCGTTATTTGGGGAAGTTTCCTAGAAATTGCCTTTTAAGGTTAACACCGAGGGAGTAGAGCGGTGATTGGCTAAAAAATCGTGACGCAGCTTAAAATCTGCTGCTGGCGTCCCACAGGGATCGGTTCTGTCTCCGACTTTGTTTTTGTTGGAGATCAACGATCTTTAGTCATGTGCACCAATTCATTGTTACGCGGATGACAGTACAGTTCATGATAGATTTTTGTTTGACAATCCCCCAAAGGGCTCACAATCTCCAACAGCTCGTATGGCTTTGAAGCAAAGAATGGACGGTTATCTCGAGAGTGTTTTCTCTCGGGGTAAAAATAATCTCGTTGAATTTAATGTTTCAAAGACCCAATCTTGTTTGATGACGTCTAAAAGGGATCGAAATGAAAATCTAGTCTCTTTCAACGGAAGCAATCTTCCGAACAGGCCCTCCATGCCCAGATATGCTTGGTGTAACCCTAAGTGACCAGCTCAGGTATGGGGGCTCCATCGAAGCCAGAGTAAAGATAGCCTCCCAGAAACTGGGCGTACTGTACAGGGTCCGCAGATACTTTAATAGTGCACAACTGCTAACCCTGTACAAATCACAAATGCGCCCCACGGTTGAATTTGGCAGCCACCTCTGGTCTGGAGCTCCAAAATACCTGAAAAATACCCTCGACTTTGTGCAGAAACGGGCGGTCCGTTTGATAGATTCTCCCATCTTAACAGACGAATTGCAATCTTTAAAGCACAGGCGTCGGGTGGGAATGCTATCATTGTTCTACCGGTATTACAATGGATCCCTCCGGCACCAATGCATAGTCGGGAAATACGCCAAACACGTTCCCAACATTTGTACACGGTTGACATTTGTCACATGAGAACGGGTCGTTTTTTCGACTCGTTATTGTGTTCAACAGCTTGGCTGTGGAATGATTTGCCGGCCTCTGTGTATCCTCCTTCCTATAACATGGGTCTCTTCAAGACCAATGTTCATTCCTTCCTCTCATCAAAAAGACCCTCCACACAGCATCCCAGATGACATAGACCCTGAGGGAAATTATTTTCCTCAAGTTAAGGTAAAAAAAAGCTACGTCACGCGTTCGAAATTTTGAAAGCGGCCCGACGAGTTTTTTTTTCGAAAAAGGCCCGTATGAGTAACCTTGTTAAAAGCATTTTCTACGAACCTTGGGTGTAAGGGGTGTAAGGTAGCTTTTGCAACGCCTTATTGAAAAAAATATTGTTTATAAATATATTTAGAAAAAAACCCTCGTTCGACGAATTATACCTAACATGTAAGTACAACGAATAAATCAAAAAATAAACACTTCAGGAAGTGAATGAGTGTGCACTGACTCAAATTAAACATTGATCTGTACCCGTAATCTGCAATCAGTCGTATTATAATGTAACAAATAAATATAATAATTCAGACATAATCTAATCTCAATTCGATAATCTCTCGGAAATAACCCTGCCCAATAATACCCAACCTTGATTGATCCACTGAAAAGATAAAGTATACAGCAACAAGCAAATCAATAACAAACCAAAGTTTTATGTAATATAATAATGCAGAAAGACATTATCTGCGATAAGAAATTAAAAAAATGTAAATATTATAAAAACAGTATCAATTAAACATCTTTCGAATTGAATTATATTCGAATAGCTCCATGTGGAATTAGCATTAGATGTACTCCTATTATTTTACATTGAGTTTATGCTTTATTTGTATATTTTGTAATCTTTTTTTATATTGTGTTATACTGTTGTTATAAATGAAATTTGTATTTTATATATAAAAGCCCAATAGGGCGTCAATAAATAAATAAATAAATATTCCGACGTAATCCGGATTTAACTGTATCAGATAATCACATTTTTAGATAGGCATTGTATTGCTCTATGTAGAACCATGGAGGAATAAAGTCTAAAACTCAAAATTACAGGTTCAAAAGTAGTGATTTTGTAAAACTTATTTTATTTGAGATTTTATTCATCATTGAGCAATATTTTTTTTTTGAAATTAGCTCCACACAGGAGGCCCTAAGGAAAATTATTCCCCTCAGGACCTAAGTCATTTTTGGGGATGCTGTGTGGAGGGTCTTTTTAGGAAAGGAAGGAGAGGAAGTTCTGGGAAGGAAAAGGGTATGAGAAATGGGTATGAATTTGGGGGTCAGTGTTTACGGTTATTACGGTTGTAATATTTCATCTTTCTTGCTATTGTTAGACATATATGTAGAATTTTCTTTATTTATGTACTAATGGTCCACGGCAAGACAATTGTAATGTTTCGCCTTCTCCCTCTTCTTATTTTCTTTTCTCTTGGCTCTGATCGATATTTAAATTTACCTAAGGCTTTGCATATGTGTAGTATGGATGGAAAATTCATCCCCTACGTCACACAAGCGTCCATGAAAATTGGACCCTTATTTTCTTTGATAACTACAGAAAGCTACAAAGCTCTCTTGTACTACATATCTTTATAGACATATGTACCTAACTAATTAATACGTTATTTACGACCTTGAACGCAAATTTTCGTATTTATGTTGTAATTAAATTCCACCAAACGTTGTGTGTGTTTCTTGATTTATGGTATAGGACCTTAATTACTTTTATTTTTGTGGTAAACTTTTTGATTATGAACAGAGCGTTGAGCTTCAAATTGAATTGGTCTCTCTCTTGCAAATCTAAGTTTAAATAGTTTCTCTAAATGAGCTAAACTTTCCCTTGTCATTATTTTGACTCCCTAAATCCTAATGAATTCGCAAATAAACTGTACTAAACGACATTATTCATGTTTAAATTGAACAGGTAATTAAATATAACTCAAATGGTTAATTATTAGTAAATTTGATTATGATTGATTCTTGTGTCTGCTTGGCATCACTCCATTATGATTCTGCTGCTATAAAGTACATATAAAGATGGATTTAGTAGGTAATGTAATGAGTTAATTGTATATTTGACGAACTCAGAATAACTCTTTGCTGGCAAAATTTAGCTCCGTATCCTCCAACAAGTAAACAGGATGATCTGAATTCAACTAGAAATTTGCACAATCTTTTGACACGATTCAACTGATTGATACGTAAGTTATCGCGTCCCAATTGAATCCTCCTTCATCATCATGCACGTCATTCAGGTTTCCTCCCGAGTTGCATCGGTTTGGGCCAGTACTTGCTTAATTTAAATGAAGTTTTACAGCCACGCGTGTGCCTAAGAGAATCTACAGCCGTCTGTTAAAAAAAGTACAGGCGCCGGTAGGAGGGGAGTTGCTAGAAATTTAGTTTGCGTTTGTCAGTTGGTTTCTAGTAGGACATCGTGCAACAGCTGTTAGTCAAGCCATCGAAGGTCATGGCCCCGATACGCGTGAGCGAACTTAATTTAATTAAATCAACACGAGATAGTTAAACCATTAGTTTAACGATCATAATCGTTTGATTAGGATCCCTTTTAAATATGTATTATTTATCTTTACAAGCGCCCTTCAGGGTTTCCTTATAATGCAACCATTTTGTTTGATAACCACATGTTTCCGAGATTACATTAATTGATAACCTGATGTAATCAACCACCCCTGTACAGCGCTGGATCTGCCATACGTTCAAAAACGTGCAAAAAACCTGGCGCCAACTCCGAAGGGGCGCCGTGAGAAAATAAATATTGTATTAAAATTTAGTTATAATATTCCCTGAATCGTTTCAAAATTACCCATAGTACGAAATAATTATTACGCTCTAGCAACACTTGCCAAAGAAACAGAATGCGCACGCATAAATAAACCAGTCATGCGCACGCATCACATTGGTTTACGGCTTACGAATTTATAGTCAGTTACAGAATTTTTTTACAAATTCCATATATTTAGTTTAAACGTAAGATCTATTTTTCCATTTATCTTTTACCGTCTTTTACGACAAATGGGTGCGATCCAAATTCAATAACCAATCACAGCGCGATGTTTTTGTTCAAGAGAACAAACAAACGGACCGCCTTTCAAGTTAGCGTACGCTTGCTATTGTTTTATTTTGTACGATTTAAGTCTCTAGGAGAAGGTAGTTAAAGACCATTTTCTTATGAAATCTTCAGTATTATTAGTATACATTAACAAAAACATCGCACGGTTTACAGGATGCAACGTGTTACGTGTTGACAGTTTGATCATTGCAGATAATTGATTTGACATATTATTTAAAGTTCGATATATAATTAATATCTATTAGATTTGTTGGATCTGTTATTTAGCGGTGTCATTGTAAGTGTCTTTCGTAAGACGTTGATACCATACGTCAGTGTTTAGTGTCTGTTTGCTCAATTTGGTGTTTGTTTGCTCAACACGAAAAATGCAAGGTACAAATTTGAGGTTATATTCTTAGTAGTCAGAAGCTGTAGATGCTATTCTTGTGTTGTACGTTGCCATGATAACGTATTTGTATTTGCTTTTTCTATTAATATTCGCGTTTGGTATATACATAAACGCAGTAAATCTCAAGAATGTCTAATGGATCTATTTCAGCTAAACCACCCGCATTGTCTCGTAACCTATATTTTAATTCATGGTACGGGCACAAACAAACAATTCGTTGTATTATTTTAAAGCATAACTTGCAAAAAGAGTTTTTCCTAAAATAATTATAATAGCACCATAATTTTATGTTAACCCAATAGATTCAGAGAGTAAAGGGCTCCTGGCGATTCTCGAAGGTTGCCGCTCTCATATAGTTGGTGAATATGGCTTAGGCATAAGCAATCAAAGAGGTGATAGACTATACGAATTCTGCCAGGATAAAAATATGGTTGTATTAAATACCTGGTTTAAATTCCCGAAAAGAAGGCTTTATACATGGAGATCACCTCAGGATGGAACAATCTATGATATTGTCAGGAACCAAATAGACTATGTGTTAGTAGACCATAGATTCAGGAACTCTGTAAAGAGAGTCACCACGTACCCTGGTGCGGACATTGGTTCTGACCATGTTTTGTTAACTGCCGATATTGTTTTACGCTTAAAACAAATAAAAAAGCCCAAAAACAAAATTAAAATGGATATCTCGAAACTCCACGAAGAAGTGGTCAGAAATAAGGTATCTCAGACTTTGAACGATAATATTAAGCTATTCCCTTGTGATCCGTCGATAGAAATACAAACACAATGGGATAACCTTAAGTCAGTTATATGTGAAACCTGTGATACAAATTTGAAAGCTGATAAGCAAATAAGAAAAAGGAAATTGGATGACTGACCACATTTTGAACTTAATGGATGAGAGACGTAAACACAAACATAATGAGACACAATATAAAAACTTACAAAGAACGATTAGACGTGAAATTAAAAAAGCCAAAGAAGAATGGATGAAGTCACAGTGTGAAGAACTAGAGTCATACAGTCGTAGTCACAATGCATTCAAACTTCACAAAAAATTGAAGGAAATTACGGGCACTTCTAGAAGAATTACTCCATCATGTTTAGTTGACGATTCCAATAAATTAATATTGGATGAAAAAGATATTCTACAAACATGGGAAAAGTATATTCATGATACATTCAAAGATATTAGACCGGATATTAATATTCCTAATGATCAATTGCATAGATCATCGATTTTAAAATCAGAAATTCTTCATGCGATAAAGACTTCAGACAATAGAAAAGCGTGCGGACCAGACGATATTCCAGTTGAGGTGTTAAAGCTCTTTAATGATGAAAATGTTGACTACCTGTTGAGGTTATTTAACTCTATATATGACACAGGGAATATACTCCAAGATTGGCTAAAATCCACCTTCGTGACATTGCCTAAAAAACAATACCCTAAGAAGTGCAGTGACTATCGATTAATAAGCCTGATGAGTCATGTTCTTAAATTATTCCTTAAAATAATACATGCCAGGATACGCAATAAGTGCGAGCAGGACTTGGATAACACTCAGTTTGGCTTCAGAAATGCGTTCGGGACGCGTGAAGCATTATTGTCTAAGTAAAAGTGTCGTGACCAAAGAAAGGAAGTCTTTGCCTGTTTTATTGACTACGAAAAGGCATTTGACAGGGCAAAACATGCTGACCTAATGAAAATGCTTGCGGATTGTAACGTTGACACCAAAGACCAGAATTTCATTAAAAACCTGTATTGGTTCCAAACAGCAGAAATAAGACATGGGAATGAGAGATCTAATGCAATTGCCATTCAGCGTGGAGTATGACAAGGCTGTATCCTGTCGCCACTATTGTTTAATCTCTATTCCAACTATGTCTTTAAAAGAGCCCTAAGTAATACTGATAAGGGTCTGAAGATCAACGGAGTTGTCATTAATAACATAAGATACGCAGATGATACTGTATTACTAGCTGAATGTATCGATGACCTCCAAGCCCTATTAAATCTTGTTAATAATGCTGGTGAGCAACTGGGCCTAACAATCAACGTCAATAAAACTAAATGGATGACATTTGGACGACTAGATCACGTTGAATCAGTGATACTGTTAAATGGTTGCAATGTCGAAAAGGTGGAAAAATTTAGATACCTTGGCAGTATTGTCACGGAGACTCTTGACCCAGATGTGGAGGTTAGATGCAGAATTGAAGCAGCAAGAACTGCGTTCATTAAAATGAAATCCCTCTTCTGCAATGACAATATCAGCTTAAAACTAAGGCAGAGAATGCTAAAATGTTATGTGTGGTCGGTCTTGCTCTATGGATGTGTAACATGGACCTTGAAAGTAAATACCATGAACAGGTTAGAGGCTTTTGAAATGTGGCTTCACCGGAGAATGCTCAAGGTCCCATGGACCGACATGATCACCAACACAAAAAATTCTCAGGCGGGCTAGAGCAGATAGAGAACTGCTTACATTAATAAAAATCAGGAAAATTTCATATCTGGGTCATATACTTCGAGGGGAGAAGTATCACTTGCTCCATTTGATATTGAACGGCAAGATAGAGGGTCGCCGAGGGCCTGGTAGGAGACAAATATCTTGGC
The DNA here is from genome assembly GCA_929108145.2 of Limnephilus rhombicus. Taxonomy (NCBI): domain Eukaryota; kingdom Metazoa; phylum Arthropoda; class Insecta; order Trichoptera; family Limnephilidae; genus Limnephilus; species Limnephilus rhombicus. Next base: position 18,110,462 of record OV815278.1, on the reverse strand, counting down.
TGCGTAATATACGAGAGTGGACCGGCATTAGAGCGTAATATACGAGAGTGGACCGGTATTAGAAGTGTGGAGGAGCTATTCCGGGCAGCGCAAGACAGAGAGACATTCTCAAGAGTGATCGCCAACGTCGGGGGGACCTGATACGGCACGCAAAGAAGAAGAAGAATACATATTTTATATACAATATATTACTTTAGATATATACATGACACACATATTAATCAAGTAATATTTTGTTATAATAATTAAATTCAAATACCAGCAGTCTGCTACATTCTGCTTTCTCCTTGGTGCCTGAAAATTATTTACAATAAAGAAAACTCACCCCTCAAGGTTTCCCGATATCGGGTGCTACACGATTTAAACCTTGTTGAAATTTTCCTACCTTAATATTTATCGTTCTAACTAAATTCAAATAAATCTTTTCGGCTATAAATTTCCATTTATATTTTATTCTTGTTTAATCTAACTAAATTAATTGATATTTAATATTTACCATTCTAAACTATATTCTATTTCCAAAACCCGTTGGTTAAATAACACTTTGCTAATTTAGACTTTAAACAATAGTTACTTCACGATTAATTTCTAAATAGTAAATTGTTGTTAAATTCATTTTTTATTCCACCGAACTTTTATTTAGCAATTAAATATTATTATAAATTATTATTTTTTTGCTTTTAATTTTTTTATAAAATTTTTGAATTAAAGCATTAATCTAATAATAGATAAGTACTTTGTGAGAAGAATGTGCCGTCCAATTGTAAATTATTCTGAAGTTAATTTTATCCATTTAGTTAAATCGGTAATTATTATTAAACACTGTTTTTTTTTTAAAATTTTGCCATTAATCAACACTTTAATTAACGCACAATACATTATGATTAATCATTTTATTGATTCTAAATTTTATAAATTTATGAGGAAAATTTATTTAAAATTGCACTATTTAAAAAAAAAATGAATTGAAATAATAGATATTTGATAAAACTTCTCCGTTTAAACCCGACGCATTTATTTATAACTTTCTTCAAATTTAATTATTACTCATCACTTTATTTTTATTAACTTCACTGATTCTAGTCGCGAATTTTTCTAAAACCTAAGATACAATATTTATTGATTATAAAATCCAAATTTTCCACTTAAAACAAATTGTGTTTATCACGAGCACTTTTTAAACTTTTCACAAGTAAATTGAAACGTAGAGCTATTAATAAATTTTCACTGATTCTACTTGCAAAATTTTCTAAGTGTCAGGATTTTCTCTGACTTGAACATAATTTTTTTTTATAACTCTCAAAATTTCAAACACTTAGAAACTTTTTCACATTAATTAGGTGATATTTTTTGAAACATGTTATATTATTTACAAAAATATCTATGACAGTGTGTATTTTAACAAGATCGTTGTATGATCGAGATATTCTAGACATAGGATTAAAAAATCCAGTGTTATTGGTAAAAATTTTAGTCCAGAATATGTTAAGGTTTCTGGTAGATTTGGGCCTGGCGTATAACTTGATTTGGTTGACTATGTTACTGTCTACACGATTATTCACAATTTTATATAGCATTAAGAGGTCATTTATGTTTCGTCTTTTAACCAGACTCTCTAATTTGAAATGTGTAAGTCTTTGTTCGTACCCGTCTAGAAGATGGTAGACACTTGATCGGTAAGACAAAATCCGTGTAAATTTTTTTGAATTGATTTGAGTCTAGATATTTGTGTAATATAATGTGGATTCCAGACTGTTGACCCGTACTCAAGAACACTTCGGATTAAGGAATTGAATAAAATTGAACACAATTCTTAAACAGTTTGGTTGATCTTACAATAAAACCAAGTAATTTATTTGATTTACTCACAATGTATTCAATGTGTTGACTGTTAGTTTGTTATCAAATACAATTCCCAAATCTTTTATTGATTCAACTGTTTCTAGATTGTGACCACACATGCTATATGAATATGCATTGAGTTTTTTTGGTGTTCTTGGTGAAATTTATAACTTTGCACTTAGCTATATTCAGTTCCATTTCATTGTCAATACACCAGGTAGATATTGTGTTAAGGTCTTGTTGTAAGAGTTCACAATCTTTCATAGATTTAATTGATTTATATAATTTGAGGTCATCAGCATATAGAGAAAAATTACAGCGGAGTTTGTATGTAAGGTCGTTAATAAAGATTAAGAAAAGTAAGGGTCCAAGGTGAGATCCTTGTGGTACGCCCGACGTAAATAATATTGGGGAAGAGTTAAAACCGTTGACAGGAACTAATTGACTTCTGTGTGATAAATATGATTCTAACCAACGAAGCAGATTTCCGTGAATAGCAATTTTATCCAGTTTATTCATTAAAATAGAGTTACTTACTTTGTCAAAGGCCTTACTGAAATCGGTGTTCACGGCATCTACTTGTGTTTTATTATTCATTGATTTACACGGAAAGTCCATATACTCGAGTAAATTAGTATTTGTGGATCTTTTAGCTACAAAGCCATGTTGGAAAGAACTAAGTACATGTGTTACACGGTTAAAAATGGTTTTGTATACAATGGACTCGAAAATTTTGCCAAAACAAGATAAAAGGCTGATAGGACGGTAGTTCGTTACATCATTTTACTGCCAGATTTGTGGATCGGAATGACGTGGGCAACCTTCCACAGTGAAAGTTGCCCACGAGTTGAAATGTATGTTGATGTTAGTCTATCCTTTGTTAACTTGTACATGCAGAAAAATATTTATTGTTGTCAATTATTAAACCAAATATGTTCTGATCAAAACCAAAATCTAACTATGAATATATTGTTAATGCTTACTGCTATAAAAACATTGATATTTATAATTTGCCTTTATAAATCTTCACACATGTTTACATACTATTCCCGCATATTTAAATATTATTCAGTATGGGTGATTTGAACGGAGATTTTGACATATCAGAAATTGATTATGAACGTACTCACAACTTTGAAAATTGGTCAAATAAACATGTATTAGGAATTAATAATATAACTGCCATTAACCTTAACATTCGATCCTTATCAAAACATTTTGATACTTTCCTACTAACTATTTCTAGTTCTTTGCGAAATATTGACATAATAACGCTATGTGAAACGTCGATAAATGAAAATAATGTAAATCTATACAAAATATCGGGTTTCAACTCTTACTATTTTTGTCGTATTAAAAGATCGGGTGGCGGAATTATTGTAAACGTGAAGGATCATCTTACATTCGAAAAAATAAATATAGTAACAACAAATTTTGAATGCGTTTACGGCACTATTTCTATTTAAAAACATAAACGTTTACATCTATTAGCAATGTATAGACCTCCAAACACAAATAAAAGATTATTTCTCCATGAACTGGATACTATATTGGGCAGTATTGAGATTAAAGAATCCATTTTATTACTTGGCGATACGAACATAAACATTTTAAATGAACTCGAACCGATTGTAATCCAATACGAAAACCTAATGGCTAACTTCGGATTGGTCAAAACTATTAACGATGTGACACGAGAAGCAGTTTTGTCAAACTATATAACGGCTACTTGTCTAGACCATATCTATATAAGAGAGAGAGAGACCATAGAAATCAGTTCGTGCGTATGTGAAACAATAATAGCTGACCACTACCTAATTGCAACGAGGATTTATTTCTCTACCTACGACAAACACACTTCAGACATATCGCACACTGAGTACTATACTGCACTCTCTGAAAAAAAAGTTAATCTATTTATCTCAATCACTGATTGGAAAGAAATGCTACAATTATCTGAACCAAATGTATTGTACGAAGAAATGAAATCGAAATTTAAAAATATTTATGAACTAAGTTACATCACAAAATTTAATAAAAAATATCGCAATTATCAAAAAACTTGGATGAATGATAGCCTCATTGAAAATATACAAACACGAGATACTCTTTGGAGGAAATGGAAAAACTCACCTAACAACAAAAAATATGAAATCGATTTCAAAAAATACAGAAATAAATTAAATAAACAAATAATAAACACAAAAAAATTGTACTATAACTATAAATTTAATCACTCTTTCAAAGACATTAAAAAAAACATGGAAAGAAATTAATAAAACTTTAGGAAGGAAAGATAAATCCGGTTGTGATGAAGTCATATCAAAATATTTCTTAAAATCCAAATCGAAAGATGCGGTGGCAGAAAATTTTGCAGACTTTTTTGATCAGGGGGCAAATAAGTTATTACATATATGTGATGTCCGAGCGTCAAAATATACGCCGGAATATTTAAATCACACAATGTATCTACCACGAGCTAATACAAAGCAAATCGAATTAATTATCGGAGGTATGAAAAATTCCAAGACACCAGGCATAGATTAAATTCGTATGTATGATTTGAAAAAACATGTAAAATTACTTAGTCCTTTGATCGCCCACTTAATTAACAGAATAATTGATACGGGCCATATTCCCGATGAACTAAAATTTAGTATTGTAAGGCCTATCTTTAAAAATGGAAATCACTCTTTAATAAACAATTACAGGCCGATTTCTTTACTTCCTGCATTAGAAAAAATATTAGAAAAATATATATCAATAAATTTAGATAAATACTTAAATAATCTGAGTATTATTGATGAATGCCAGTATGGCTTTCAAAAAAATAAAAGTTGCGATAAATTGCTCGAAAAATTTTCTAATCATATAAATTCACAACTAAACTGTAAAAAAACATGTATTGGTTCTATTTATTGATTTCTCAAAATCTTTCGACACACTTAGTCATATACAAATAATTAAAGTACTTGAATTTATAGGTATCCGGGGTAAACTCCTCTTATTCTTTAAAAACTATTTGACAAATAGAAAAATGAGTGTGAAGATTTTAAATATAATTAGTAAATCAAGATACATCAAATCGGGAGTACCGCAAGGGTCAATTCTAGGTCCAAAATTATATATTATATATGTAATTGCTATGTGTAAAATTTTCAAAAAAGCTCGTCGATTCATTTTTACTGCTCTTGTTGTATCAACTGAAAATCCTGAAATAGCTATACAAGAATTACAAAGAGATTTTAACGAGCTTCTCAAATGGGCTCATGATGTAGGATTAATTATTAATGTAAAAAAAACCAAATGCATGTACATAAAATCACCAAGTTTGAAAATGTGGAATGTTCCTAAAATAACCGCTCATAGCTTTGACTGTATACATAGAGGAATTATTAATGTTTGTGATTGTGAAAAAATAGATTTCACAAATGAATATACTTATCTGGGAATAATTGTTGATAATAATTTTAAGTGGGATAAACAAGTGGCTAAAATTTGTAACCAGCTCAGATCCTTAGCTAGTAACTTTTACAAATTAAAATTTATTTTGCCTCATTGTACTCTTAAACTCATATATTTTTCTATGGTAGAGTCCATCCTTAGATATGGTATTCGAACTTGGGGACATGCAAGCACTCCTCACATTAAATATATTGAAAATTTACAAACTGCCATAATAAAAAAAATTGTCACAACAAATATTTACAAACAGAGACATAACTTAAAACTACTGTATGGCTCAGAGAGCTTACTTACAATAAAAGGTCTCCACTGGTTCACTACTATTATGGATAATATGGGGGAAAGCCCTTACAAACACCTACTTGTACACAAACATACCACAAGATTTAGAGAAGGAAAGGGCCTAAAAACTCCTCGAATATTAAATAAATATGGAAGCCGTACTCTTGAGTATCTAATACCAGTGATTTTCAATAAAATCAATAAAAACATAAAATTTGAAAAAAATTAGAGACTATGTCCTAAAATGATAAAACTATGGTTAATGAGCGAAAACTCCATGTATCTTTGAATATCTTAATATAGCTGCCTACATATCTTGTTATTAGGCAGGTATATTGAAATATCTTATATATTTATGGTTGTAAGTTAAATTATCTAATATTATGTGATCCATTCTAATGTTTCCTTAAAACTATAAATGTATTTACAAATATTTTCTTAGATATTATATTAAGAATGTTTAAATTGTTAGAACCTGCAGACAAGCTGCCATGTGACAGCTTTGTGGGTCTACTCAAATTTTTTTGTACAAAATGTATTCTGTAATTTAAAAAAAAAAAAAAAAAAAATGCGGAAATACCCCATCGTTAAGACTTTTGATGAATATTTTGTGTAATGGTACTGCAAGCCGATCTGCACAATTTCGAATAAATAGTGGAGGAATTCCATCTGAGCCGGAACCCTTATTGATATCAAGAGTGTTCAATTTCTCTTTGACCTCGTCTAAAGTTATTTTGATATGAGACAGTGGATAATTATAGAGTGGGGAAGAAAGTTTAGAGTCACTTTTAGAATTGGATGGTGAGCTAAAACAGAAGAGAAGTAAGTAGATAACAGTCCACATGTATCTTCTCCATTTGTTGCGGATTTGTCGTGGAGATGCATGATTTTGGGGAGAGAATTAGAAGTTCTTTTCGAATTAATGAGGGTTGAAAGATTTTTGATACTGTTAGGGAGAGAAATTTCTATTGAATCTACATGGGCTTTAAGGCATGTATGTATGGATACTTTTACTTTAGCCCTCAAGATAGAAAAACTGTCATAGTCACATTGATTTTTATATTTTTTCCATTTCTTTCTAAACTTTTCTTTTTCTCTGAGTTTTTCTCTGAGCTGCTGAACCAATTTGGAAACTTATTATTCCTGATTCTTAAACGTGGAGTCTATTTTTCAATTGATAGCCATAACAAGTTATAAAAATGTAGTAGGGAGTCATTACAATTCAGGGTATTAAGTGATAACATTTCACTGCATTTAATGTAATCCGTTTTTTGAAGTTATATTTGATGTGATGTGGATTAGTGGGTTGGGGTCTGTATTTGGACATTAAAAGATCGAATTCAATGGGAGGATGATAAGAGTCAATTTTGGATAGCACATGTGAAGCAATTTGAATGTTGAGGTTATAGTTTGAAAACACTAAATCTAAAATTCGATCTATGTTATTAGAGACATGATTGAATTGATTAAGTCCGGTCAAATTTTGAAAGTCTAGTAGAGATATCGATTTTTGATGTTGTGAAATACTGGTCTGGTGTGCGTTACATTGACATTTGGTGAGCATTGAATAGATGGGGTATTAAAATCACCCATTATTATTGTTACATTGTCTGATGATAAGTTATTATATGTCGTATGACACTTTTCGAAAAAATCTGTGAGATTTTAGATTGGTATATCTGGAGGCAAATACGCCAAACATAAGTTAATGGATTGTCTGGATGTTTCATGTAATTTAAATTTAATCCATAAATCTTCTGTAGATTTTAAACTTAAAAGCTTCTAATCTATTCAAGATCTACGGTTTTCGACTCCATAAATGCACCTAATGCTTATCTTTAAACGCGGATCACTGAACGCCTGTCTTTGATTCATCTCCTGTTTATGTTTCAGTTTGTTAACCCCTTAGTTTGGTGAGAACGAAAAAGTCATTAACTATTTTTTTAATTACTCGGTTCAAAGTCCAATCTTTTGTTCTCATTTGGTACACCCCTCCTTATTTACTGATTGGTTTAGTCCAATTTTATTACCTTTGTTTCAATTTTGATTGGTTGTCACAAAACCATCTGTTTATTATCACGTCTAGCTTCCCAGGAACCCCCTTTTTAGTAACGATCCTAACAACCTCTGTGTTTTATTTTTAGAAACCTGTTATAAACTAAATTATTACAGATGTCAATATGAACTCAATTATATTTAATCCAATAGATCTCGTAAGTGTGTCTGTTTTGTTTGTAATGTTGATATATTTAATCATATGGGAAGTGCAATTCGTCACACGGTACAATGCGATATCTCGAGAGAATACGGCTGGTGAAGTCAAAGAGACTCCCTCAACCAATCTCTCTCGATTCGGCCTGCCATGCAGCTGAAAGGCAGACGCGTCCGCCGCCAAGACCCAGACAAACCTCACCCCATGAACCTGGGCATCCCTGCTAAGTCACTCATATCCGCGGTATAAATAGGCGGTACCCATATCCGCCAAAATTGAAAATTTCCTTTTAAAGTTCACTTTTCCATTATTTCGCCGATTTGTAGATAACGTTTTAATTTTCGTTTATCGCGGAATCGGATCTTAGCACAAAGCCTTCTATTAAGAGTGCAAGCTAATCAGAGTTCCGGGCAAACGGTAACCTGAGAGCGATCGGTAAGGGTAAGGTATCGACGTAAATCGAAGACCCTGCACAGAAAAGTCCAACAATAGCTGCGCTGCCAACCGTAGCGAACTTTACTTTTCTGCTCAGGGTCTTCAGTTTATGCCGACCCAATGGGACGACAGGCTTCGTCTTTATAATTCCTTTATTGGTTAGCCGGATTGACTGACTTAGCCGGAACTTACTCGGACTTACCTGGACGTTATATTTTACCAACTCATCGACTGCAACTTATAAAAATGCCAATTATTATTTGAGTAATGAATAGCCAATATGCATGACACTTTTACAAGGGATCACATATCACCTTGAACGAAGCATTTAGGAATATTTTGTTGAGCGTTGGATTATATATTAATTTAGTCATTCCATGGAAATATGTAGGAAAAGATAATATGTGAAATATTTATTAGTCATTGAAGGAAAACCAGATGTTATGAAATTTTATTATGTCGAATTCAAAATTATTAAAACGTTTCAAAATTATTTCTTTCAATCCAGGTGACAGAAGCATATTTTACAATGCCTGTTATTTTATTTTCGGCATCATTTCTTTGATTTATTTACTTTATGGCGTCATTCAATTAACCAAATATCTTTGTTTAAACTACCGTTTTCTTGGAAACATATCTACGTATTTCAGAACCAAAGGTTACAAAGACCTTACACCTGGATAACCATACTGAAAATTAATACAATACAATAGAATAGACAAATAAACACAGATAAATAAGTATAGACAAAATATAGCAATAAGAAGTGGGAGGAGCTAATAAATTAGTTATTATTATTCAAAAAAATACATAAAATAATTATTTCATTTATACAAAAAATCTAGCGTATAAACAGAAATGCGAAAAAAAACAGAGCGTCCAATTCACATGCGGTAGAAGTGAAACCTTAAGAAAACTAAAGCAGACAAGAGTGGAAAGGCTACGAAGCACCGCACAAAGAAGAGACCGATTGTACTATCTCATTCCCTCGCAGGCTGTAGATGTATGTGTTTGTCTATTTTAGGTCACTTTTTTTCCTTTCATCGAGTTTCTAATCACAACGGTGCTAAAGAAGTATTCACATGAAAACACGTATTGTTGAGTTCGCGATTTCAGTAAAATAATTATATTCATTTTTGTCCGTGAAATGAACAATTTGTTCATTAAATGATACAATTCTCCACCCGATTAATGATTAATGCTTTACCCTTTCATGCTTTGGTCTGAACTTTGCGAAACAAACCATTTGAACTGCCTCTAAAACCTAAAACCTCACGTTCCCGCCGTGTTCAATTTACGTTATTTAACATTAAGTGACTGTCGCGCTGCCAGAAATTGAAGGTAGGCGAAACTTCACCAAGGATTTATCCTCGCAACATAAATTTTAAATCCATGGAGCATTTTGCATCGTCAAATTTATGCTTTTAACGAATAGCAAAAATAAAATATTTTGAAACATTTTTGGCTTTCGTTACAATTTTTGAGTGTATTTGCTAACATCTATCTGAAAGCTTTTTAGATGAAAGAAAACAAGGTTTGCACAGACACAACACAAGATTAACTGAAAGAAAAGTTCTGAAAATTTCACGAATCTCTAATAAGTATGGAAAGCCAAATGCTTGAATACACGGTATTTTTGATCTGTGGTCAGTTATCAATATTTGCGAGTACGGCCAACAGCTGGTTAGAGATATCCCGACCAACGATTGATAAATTTTAGCCTTCCATAGTATCAGATAAGTTTCGGTTAACTGCCAATATCAGCATTTATTTGGATAATGTCCTTCGTTATACAAAGTTACTGACTAATTAATGAACGGAGTTCAACTATCGAAGATTTTAGATTTAAATTAAGTAGTGTACACGATCCATAGACTTAAATAATTCAATTAAGACGCAACCAATTTACTTCGTTTGAGAAACGAAAGTGTTTGAGATATGACTATAAAGACCTCATTCACTAATTAACTCTCGTGTAGTATCAAAGAGTAAATGCAGACTGCCAATGCATATTTCAATTCAATATTATCAATTTATTCATATTTTTACATAATTGTTTGACGTTTGATATTTCAGAGTGTCAATTCATACAAAATACCTTTATTGTTGCCGTCGTATATCGATTTCTTATTTATTCCTAGTCAATATCGGTTCGGCTATCAACAGTGAAATTGTGCTCGGGACATCGATATAAAATCATCGAAAGTTACGCCCATCGATTCAATATTGTAAAGTTTGCGATTTCACAGTGCTAGAGATCCAATAGATACCTACTTAAATTTAGATAAATAATGAAGAATTCCAGTGCAAAACTTTTTCCGAATAAGTTTTTCGTTAAATTTACTTGTGCGGATTTAGGACAATAAATGAATCGATGTTCAAAAACGATGGAGAAAATAGCATATCATAAGCTATGCCTACGTCGTCATCGTGGATAGATTGACAACTACGTGGCGTCGTGGGATGCAAAAATCTATCGCGGTACTTACGAGAAACACTTCAAGTTGGACTCTTTGTCACGAGTTTGAAATTAATTATTTATTGTTTATTAGAAGTGATAATAAATAATACATATTCACAGACGCAACATAGATCCATTACAAAATATTGTCAAACGTTAAGAGAGTATTGAAGCAAAGAATGGACGGTTACCTCGAGAGTGTTTTCTCTTGGGGTAAAAATAATCTCGTTGAATTTAATGTTTCAAAGACCCAATCTTGTCTAATTACGTCTAAATGGGATCGAAATGAAAATCTAGTCTCTTTCAACGGAAGCAATCTTCCGAACAGGCCCTCCATTGATATGATTGGTGTAACCTTAAGTGACCAGCTCAGTTATGGGGGCTCCATCGAAGCCAGAGTAAAGTTAGCCTCCCAGAAACTGGGCGTAGTATATAGGGCCCGCAGATACTTTAATAGTGCACAACTGCTAACCCTGTACAAATCGCAAGTGCGCCCCACGGTTGAATTTGGCAGCCACCTCTGGTCTGGAGCTCCAAAATACCTGAAAAATACCCTCGACTCTGTGCAGAAACGGGCGGTCCGTTTGATAGATTATCCCCTCTTAACAGACAGATTGCAATCTTTAGAGCACAGGCGTCGGGTGGGAATGCTATCCTTGTTCTACCGGTATTACATTGGAAGATGCTCCAGGGAACTAGCATCATTGATCCCTTCGGCACCAATGCATAGTCGGGAAACACGCCAAACGCGTGCCCAACATTTCTACACGGTTGACATTTGTCACATGAGAACGGGTCGTTTCTTCGACTCGTTCTTATGTTCAACAGCTCGGCTGTGGAATGATTTGCCAGCCTCTGTGTTTCCTCCTTCCTACAACATAGGTCTCTTCAAGACCAATGTTCATTCCTTCCTCTCCTCAAAAAGACCCTCCACACAGCATCCCAGATGACATAGACCCTGAGGGAAATTATTTTCCTCAAGGCCTCCTGTGTGGAGTTAATGTAAAAAAAAAGTATTGGATATAAAAATAAATTATTAGATTGTTAAGTAGGAATTAAAGTGTTATTAGATTGTAAAGTAGGAAAGAAAAGAAAAATAATAGTAACAAGTGCAAAATCAAGGATAATATCAATTCAGAAAAAGTTAAATTGCAATTTAAGATTTGATTTAAATACATACATTGTGGGTTGGAAAAAATATCAAATTATATGTTTGCTTCCAAGATTAGTTGTAGTGGAATATATTGATCAGTGCTGCCAAATGGAGAAAGGCGTGAAACAAACAACAAAATACTAAATTTTTTAACAATTTCAACATAAAATGAAAATCATTGAACCTCGCGTTCATGCACAAATTAATGCTGAAATTTTGACATTTAGAAAAATTGAGCAAAATTTGGACACTTCTTGAATTTCGTGATCGTTTAGACTTGAAATCTGGCATTTACATTAAACTTTCAAAGGTCCTTTCAGCGTCCGTATAATCTTGGGGAATAAAAGGGGTAATGTAGTCACAATAAAGAAAGAAACATGTGTAAATGTTTAATATATCACAATACGTTTTATAGCTCAGGGGTAGCGCACGTTTCGTATTAGTTCTAGGATACCGTCTCCCGACCTCTTCGGGTACCGCCGGGTACCAGGTAGGTAGGTACTAGTGCTGTAACAAAATATAACTAGTGGTTGAATATAACAGCTAAATGCCGTCAACGCTCGATGCTATTGACGAAATTTTTCGTCAACATTTCATTTGGTAATATCAGCAAATATCAGGCTTGCATGAGACATATTATAGGAATGATAATAAAATACACACAATCAAGAAATATTTTAGGCAAACGAGGTCTTCTTAAGAATAATGTCAGAATTTACTCCGACTCAAATGAGGCGCAACGAAAATTCCTAAACGATCCCAGGATTCAACCGGAGAAACGGAAAGAAATTGGTAAATACGTCTGTATAAAGTACATAATTCCACACTCAGAATTGTCCCAAATATGCGAAAAACAAGTTACAAAAATGTCGAATCAATTAATAATTTGGGAGGCGGGTATGGGTTAATTTTACAAGCTTTTTATTCAGTTCACATAATTTTTATTAAAGATGTATTTGTAAAGAATGCTCTAACTAAATGATTTTAAAAAATTCAAAAAATTGACGGAGATACAACATTTTATGTAAAACCGTTTGAAACAGTTTGAATGTGGAATTATCCTTAAGGGCCCCCAACCCGGATTTCTACAGATTTATTACATATTTCCCTTAAGCACGGTAAGTTTTAAAGCTCTTAAAAAAATGTAGGTATGTTATTTTTGAAGAAAATATCTAGACTTTGCCCGCGCCGAAATAAAAATTATATAAAATTCCCTCGATAGAAAAAAATCGCAAAGTATGCTCCAAAAATTATTATAAACACGTTTGTTTCAGTTATTTTACAAGTTATATGAATGAAAAAATTCACACTATTTCTTTAAATGCTGTTTAAGATTTTTGCTCTTTTTTAAACGAGTCGTGTTTTATTAAAGCTTTTCGCAATTTTCGCATCGATTTTGTCGCTGTAAATGTTAGCGCTCTCCTCTAACATTCGTAATTTCGTATCTCTCCATCTTCTTCTTTTCGATCCCGGTTGCAGAGCCTTAAGCAAAACCTTGAATGCGTTTTTCTAGAAACATTTTAAACACATTTTTAAACTTGGTTGATAACATATTAAAAAAAAACTAAACATCCGATTTCCGTCCACCCCTCCCCCGTTAGTCCGGCACTGGCAGTAGTAGTAATTTTATTTTAAAAATTGTAAATTACCGGTTCAGGCTGTATTTATTTATTCCTATTTTATCTGCATGGGATGATATTTGTATGGGACGTGCCAACTCCAAACCACCTATTTAACCACGATACTTAGCATATTTTTAAGGCACCAGGACGCAAAAAAAACAATTTGTCACTTTTTAAAATTTAATTTTCTAAAAGATGTATTTGTAAAGAATGCTCTAACTAAATGTTTTTAAAAAATTCAAAAAATTGACGGAGATACAACATTTTATGTGAAACCGTTTGAAACAGTTTGTATGTTGAATTATCCTTCAGCAAAACTTTGAACGCATTTTTCTCGAAACTACGTTTTTCAACCTGGTTGACATTATGTTAGAAAAACTGTACATCCGATTTGCATGCGCCATGCACCAAGTCTTACACTGTTCAAAAATCAACTATAGCCAGGGCCGTATTATCCATAATGCAGTGTAGGCAACTGCATAGGGGGCCCCGCATCGTCTAGGGGCCCCTAGGGTAAAGGGGCCCTGAAACGTGCATTGCCTAGGGGCCCCGACATGTTTAATCCGGCCCTGACTACATCATGTAGGTATTGTTTGATAAAGAGCCCCCTTCTATTTTATTTTATTTTTATGAACGACGAAAATTTTCCATAAAAAAAACGAAAAACAGGTTGAAAAACGTGTTAAAAAAGTTCCGAGAAAAACGTATTCAAAATTTTGCTGATGGATAATTCCACATACAAACTGTTTCAAACGGTTTCATATAAAATGCCGTGTTTCCGTCAATTTTTCGAATTTCTTTAAATTTGCTGAGAGTATTCTCAACAAAGAAAAAAAAGTATTCTCAACACAACAACCTTTCAGAAAATGAAATAAAAAATGTTTTCTGCCTTAAGAGCCTGCTACCCGAATTTCTACCAATTTCTTACATATCTCCCTTAAACATTTGGAGTTTTTAAGCTCTTAAAAAATATATATGTTGTTCTTTAAGATAGTATCCAGGTAACCCCCGGGCCGAAACGTAAATTATATGATATTTCTACGATGGAAATAAATGGAAAAGTATGCTCCGAAAATTATAATTTACACGATTCTTTCGATTATTTTACAAGTTACATGAATGAAAAAATTCACAATGTTTCTTTAAATGATGCTAAAGAAAACTCTCGCGAGATTTTTTCTTTTTTTTTTAAACACGCCGTGTTTAATTAAATATATTCAAAATAGTCGCTTACGTCTGTTCATATCAATGGCTTTTAACATTAGCGCACTCGCTCTGTCTTTAGAATTTACATATTTTCCTTTCAATCCGTCTCATTCGCCATCAGACTGGCGTGCTAGATGGACCTATGCTGGACGTTCCGGCAACTAAAATTACGCGAATTAACAAAAATATATCTTTGTTGTTTGTTTTTGGGTTGTTATGCCGTGTTACGCTACCTCTTCCTTTAGCCAACGTTTCGGACAGCGTTGCAGAGTCCATCATCAGAGCAGATGTTAGATTTTCACGGCCAAAAGTATTTTCGTTGTTTGTTTTTGGGGTGTTATGCCGTGTTGCGCTACCTCCTTCTTTAGCCAACGTTTCGGATAACGTTGCACTGTCCATCATCAGAGCAGATCCGGCAGATTAGTGAATCTCTCATCGGCCGGATCTGCCCTGATGATGGACATTGTAACGCTGTCCGAAACGTTGGCTAAAGAAGGAGGTAGCGCAACATAGCATAACACCCCCAAAAAAACTAGTTTTTTTAAAAAGTATTCAAGTATCCACCTCTCCATTTAAAGACAATGTAGGTATCTAATTACGTCACATTTAAAAATAATAGCTTGTTTCTTTCATTTTTCAAAAATTACCTTGTTTTTTTTACAGTAACTTCACACAGGAGGCCCTGAGGATTTTTTCCCTCAGGGCATATGTCATCTTTGGATATGCTGTGTGGAGGGTCTTTTAATGGAAAGGAAGGAGAGGAATTTCTGGGAAGGATAAGGTTATAGGGGTGGGTGGGAATTTGAGGGTCAGTGGGTTCGGGTGTGATGGACTTTTGAATCCAACCCTCCCACTGCGGTGCAAGGTGATGTTCCAAAAAAGTTCTGCCTGAGAGGTCACAAGGCCTCCCTCAACCAGTCTCTCCCGATCTGGCCTACCACGCAGCTGGTGGGCAGACACATCCGCCACCAAGACCCAAACCCGGGCACCCCTGCTAAGTCACCAAACGTAGCGAACAACTTGGGGTTATCCAATAAATGGTTTCCGGGGCGGCAGTACCCTTACCCGCATCCCAAATTGTTACGGCCAAAAAAATATGTAATTATCATCTTAAGCCACAATTTGGGAGGCGGGAATGGGTACCGCCGCCCCGGGAACCTTTATTGGATAACCAACACCTCTGCCATAGGTCACTCCAAGTGGTTCGCTACGTTTGGTGACTTAGCAGGGGAAATGACGACATTTACTAAATACTTAAAATTCCTGTAAATATTTACTGGTTGGAGATTAGTTTGCATATGTATATTATTCTAAAAGGGAATTAAATTCTTTACAACTTCTTTCTAAAGATAATAGATAAGCCTCACCCCACGAACCCGGCACCTCTGCTAAATCACCAAACGTAGGGAACCTATGATCTATGGCAGAGGTATTAGTTATCCAATGAATGGTTGCCGGGGCGGCAATAGTCGCCTTCCAATTTGATACCTCATCCCATGACCCGAGAACCCCTGCTAAGTCACTAAACATAGCAAACTACTTGGGTGACCTACGGCAGGGGTGTTGGTTATCCAAAACATGTTTTCCGGGGCGGCGCGGCGGTACCCATCCCGTCCCGTCTCCCAAATTGATAGGAGAAATTAAAGAGAAACGATGCTAATAGTAGTTCCGTTATAATAAATAATATAGCATAGTTTTGTGAACAGTCACCTCAAGTGTACATTACACTTTATAGGTAATCTAACGTGAGATCTAATCTATCTGAGAAAATAACAGATATTTTCATAAATATTATGTGTATTTTAAAATTGTGGCAGCCCTACAAATTATTATCAACTTGTCTGGGAACGAATGTTTGAAATGATCCTTGTCGAGAATTATTAGCCAAGTTCCAAATCAGACCTTTTGTAATAATGCGCGCGCTGCATCTCTTATTGTAAATTTTAAACACTAATTTTAATAATACCCACGCGCTGCAGACACCTCCCTTCGAATCCGTTCAAAAGTAAATTTCACGATGGTCCGAATTGAAATTTTTTGTGCGGAGAGCGGGGCCTTAAAGCTTTGTTTAGGATTTGATCAAGGGAACATGGAGGCGAACCCCTGGGGCCCGCCCCCTTCGCCCTCCCCTTAGTCCGCCACTGCCTACAGTGTTTAGCATATTAATATACAAATAATATCGACATTTTTAACAAAACAAATTCGATGTCTAAAACATAACAAAACGAATCTCGAATGTCAAATTATTATTTTTGAAAATGTTCAGATCATTACAATTTTTTCCAATTTTATACCAAAAGAAACCATTATTTATTATTACTAACCTTGTAAATTGTAACCATATGTACCAAATGTAAAAATCCTGTGGGCATATCGACATAAATGAAAATCAAAATATGCTTGTTTATAAGTATATATGTATAATATATTCGTGAGTTGTCTACGTATTGCTATATTAAGCATAGGAAATGTTTGAAACTTTAAAAATATCTTCTATTCACCCCCGCGAAGGTTTCTGTATTATTACGACCACAATACATCTCAAAATTTTTTTAATCATTCCAAAAACTCTCGCGAAACTGTCAAAAATGTCAAAATTTGAGAATGACATTTTGCAAACCATCTATTGCAAAATTCAATTTTCGAATAAACACATTTAAAGTACTAAGTAAGTAAGACTTATAGGCACATACATACATATTTTAAATAGGTACCTGAGTTAGGTACCAAATTTGATTGATTGTTGTTATAATATACAAAAAAAATATTTTTAATACATGGAAATTTAGGTATATAGTACGCACGATTGAAGACGGAATATTTTGAGACTGAATAAATGGAACGGGAAGAGAGAAGGCGGGGAAGGTGGAGGGGGAACGCGTGAGGGGAAGGGGTCATGGGAGAGGAAGGGGCGGCGGAAGGGGAAAGGGACGAATGGGAAAGAATGGGTATGGCATTGTAACACATGCTGGGAAATCTCTAGTAATAGATGATTAATGAAGTAAATACAAGGGGGGGGGGGGGGGAGGTTCAATCCCCTAAATCCGGCCTCAGTATTGCGGAGGAAAAAACAGAATAATACTCGGAGATTACAATCCTGAAAAACACAACAATATTATTTACAACATCTTTTTTTATCAATGCGTTGTAAATAATAAGTTGTGGTAAGCAGAGGTCCCAAAAATCATTATGATACATTTTCAACCCCCCTTTCTCTCTTGCCCCAATGTTCGAACCCCCCACACCTTAGTATCGAACTCCTCCTTTAGGGTCAAACCCCCTTAGGACCGAACCCCCCCCCCCCCCCCGTGTGAAAGCAATAGTTACGCCCTTGATTATCAGTAACAGTTATCGTATTATAATAGCTATAACGATTTTATTTCTCTATGGACAATGTAAATTCAATTTTGTTTCTCTATGGACAATGAGCTCTATATTTTGTTTAAGGAGCTAAACGTCGCAAAATTTATAAAATTGGCAAGACTTCGGTGGCTGGGTCATGTGGAGAGAATGACCGAGCATCAAGCACCAAAGTCCCTGCTGAACTCAAGACCAATAGGGTGAAGGAGCCTGGGAAGACCAAGACTAAGATGGAGCGACAACGTCATCAAAGACATATCTATCTTGGAGCTTCCAAACTGGAGAGAGCTGGCACAAAACCGAGATGAGTGGAGGAAGACTCTTGAGGTGGCCAAGACCCACCAGGGGTTGTAGAGCCATTAGTGGTGGTGGTGATGGACAATGTAAAGCAAACTCATTTACACTGACTTTTCTAAAGCTTTCGACCAAGTACATCATAAAACATTGTTAAACATGTAAGCTCTTAAAGATTAGTAGGAGAGGAAATCTTCTAAGATGGTTTTCTAACGTTAAAAATAGGAATCAAGCTGTTGCCTTATAGTGTTATATGTCACAAGAGCTACTCTCTCAGGAGTATTTGAAGATTCCAAACTGCTTTCTGCAGTGTTTTATTTGTGTATAAAAGTTATCAAAAATGGTATAAATTAAGCTATATAGAGGATTCTAATTAGTTACAGGAAGACGTAAACAGGATTCATAAATACTGCAAAACAATCAACTATTTCTTATAGACAAATTCTAATGTTATAACCCACTTATTTATAATAATTATTTAAACCATTTACTTTTGTAATGAGCTGAAAAATCAGAGATCTTGGAGTGTTTACTAGATTCTAAAATGCTCTACAGAAAACCCAAATCGAATTTTTTTAGAAAAGGCATATCACCTTAGTAATTATAATTATTAATCATCAATCGATCAATCTAATCCCATTGCTCTATACTGAGTGTTAAGACGCAACCGGGTGGTGTTTTGCTCATGAAAACGTTTTTCCAATTTCCTATGTAGATTTTGACACTACCGAAAATATTTTTTAATATAATATAGTTATCGACCATTTGCATGTCGGTTCGTTTTGCTTTTTTGACAAGTTACTTCTTACTGGAGTTAGGACCATTGAAAAATCGTTAAAATTGTAAGGATAGAACGTCATCAACAGACATTCAGTTTACTAACTAGATAATGTATTTTAATTATTTTTTAAAAAGCAGAACGTACACACATAGAGTATTTTCTTTTTATACGGTGAGTGAAAAAATCTTAAAAATACGTTCAGTTTTGGAGAAGAAAAATGGGGAATACAAAATTTCGATGTTGATGATTTTATTTAAGTAATATTAGGCTGAGATGCAGTTGTCCCTTTCGCTCAGTATTCGGGGGAGTAAGGGCGTCAGTGACAGCAACAGTTTGGTAATAAAACTATTTAACCATTGATTCCTGATATTATTTTGAGTCAAACGTGTTGACGAAAATTTTGGTCTCCGGTGACGATCTTGAGTTTTTTGTATCAACTAAAAACGTAGAATATCAGTAGGTGACAACTAGGATCGATGTCAGGGTGGGGCGGTTACTCGGCTGAGTGACCAGGGACGACATGTGAAAGAATTTTATTTTCATTGAATTTGAAAAAATAAAACTAATAAGCTTTTCCGTATTTCAACGATTATTATAAAAAATAAAAATTTATAAAAAAATAATTGTAAACTTAAAATACAAAATACCTATTTATGTCGGAACACAAATTTGGTGTTTATATATTAAAATTATTTCCCAAAAAAGCATTTTTAATAATTTTTTTATTCATTTTACTTTTAATCATACCTATTTTTTAAAATAAATATAGTAAAATAATTTTTTTAAATGTTTTTCTTTTACTCGCAAATAATTGCCGAAGTAGCCTCTAAAATCATGAAACACTAGGCCTAAATCTTGTAATTTAACCCAAAAATAAATAAAGTAGCTCACATCCGTACTAGATATTTGATATTAATTTTGATTACAAATTATCTCAGTTAGGTTGAGTATTTTGATCTCGAATCCAAAATTAAGATTTGTATGAAACGGGCCGAAACGGGCCGCGCGAACGTTCCACTTAACATTGGGCATATGGCCATACTCCTATTGAATAACCCCTTTGCGAACTTACATTACTAGATTATTGGTTGTGGGAGATAATGAAAATAATGGAAACAAATATTTTCAAAGTTGTAGTTTTATTATTAAAAAAGTATAAAATGTTCACTGGGAATACCTAACAATTAAATAATTAAGATCTGAAAGAAGATGGAAGACAACAAATAATTACATAGTTTGTTTATTTACATCTGTTGCTCAACCCAGTCAACCATGGATGGTACGCGAGACCATACTCCGGGGTACCTGGCCTGAGCGCAACCACTTCCCCAGGAAGTGACTCCGACGACGACTCCGTCAACGACAAATGGGCCACCAGAGTCTCCCTGGCAAGCATCAACGCCACCGACTCCCAACAGACCTCCACAGATCATCCTGTCGGTGACGGGGTTGAATCCGGCGTAGGCAGCGACGCAAGCAGCCTGGTCGACTACGGGGAGGGTCACCTTGCGGAGGGTGCTTGGAATGGAGCCTCCGGACTGTTGGAAAAAAAAAAATTAATTAAATTCATTAAAGAGAAGATATCAGTTTTTCATGGGCAAATGGTGTTATTATTTCTTCTTTGATGATGTAATACGAAATAGACCATAAATTTACTTACGGAGGTGGTTCCCCATCCGGTGACGAGAGCTGGAGAATCAGCGGGAACATCTTGGTTCAGGGTGGGCAGGGGAATGATCTTGGTGTTGAGGTTATCGATGGCGATAGGCTCTGAGAGGACGAGGACGGCGATGTCGTAGTCGAGCCTGGCAGAGGAGTACTGGGGGTTGGTCACAACTCTGGACACCTTGTAGGAAACGCCACCAGATGCGTGTTGGCTAGATCCGGCACGGACGTTCCATGCTCCAGCGGAGGTTCTGGAAAAAGCAAATCAATTTATTAGCAGAATGTTCTACTCGTCTGTGAATTCCAAAAAACATTATTTTTTATGCCATCAAGATGTTTTAGTATAAGGCCAAGTGTTTGACTTACGAGACGGTGCAATGTCCAGCGGTCAAGATGACGGTGGTGCTGATGATGGAGCCTCCGCAACGGAGTCCTCCGTTATACTGGAGAGCCACCTGCCATGGGGCATCCTGGATGGAAGCCTCGGTTCCTCCAACAATGGGGGAGGATCCGATTCCGCGGATCGGACCGAGGATGCCGGCTGGAGAAACATATTGACTATTAATTTATGGAGACGAAACATTAACTAACTTGTTTTACATTATTAATTATCAGTCGAAAATTGCTGACTATTTACAAAATATTGTATTTTTGGATAACTTGCGGACCAGCGGATTGGACCGAGGATGCCGGCTGGAGAAAGAAGTTAACTATGATTTTATGGAGACAAAGCAATAACTAAATTGATATATATTATTAAAATATGGAAAAAAAATTATTAGTAAAAAATTACTGACTATTTATAATTTTTTTTGACAACTTACCCGAAGCCACAGCGACGAGAGCAGCGAGTACTACGAATTGGAACATCTTGGTAATGATACCTTGCTTCGTTGTGTCTGATTATTTATACTACCTAGTTTTGCCAACAAATTATCTTAATATTTGCGATAAAAAAGTTATCTTGTGAAGACTCATCGGAAATTACTAACAATCAATAATGGTTTTCATTGTTAAATCAATCATGAAGATTAAAAAAATCATTCGGAAATACCATTTTTCTAACGCTTTCGACCAAGTACATCGAAATACTGCTAAACATGTATGCTCTCAAAGATTAGTTGCAGCCATAGACATATGCATATATATAGACCTGCCCTAAGTGATAAAAGCGTATTATTTCCCCCTCCCCATACCGGTTCCATGAAACCGGCTGGGCTTACGAGAGCCTCGCTTGAATCTAAAAAATGTGACGTCATCATTCTTGTTCGAACCAGCGTCGAGCTCTCATCGTACATTTTAGGAAATAACACGGCAAAAATGGTAGCTTGTGCTATACATTATACCCTAAAATATGTCGATCATAACGAATGTGGGCGGTTCTCCAGTGTGCTCTTCGCTGGTTACAGGGGTAAGTAAATTATGACACATTTGTAAAAGTATCTTAACTAAATACGGCAACAAAATATTCGTCTATGAAAAGTGGCGAACTTTAATAACGTGGCGAGCAATTCGCGCTTTCATGTAAAAAGGTCTATTCATTCAAAAACAGATTTTGCTTTTAAGAACTAAATGGTGATATTATAATGCGAGCAAGGGCGGCTGGTTGAACAGTGTGTTTGTGTGCAGCACTGGTAAATTATATCGTCTAAAATTACTTTATAACATCTAACCAAAAAATATAAAATCTATGAATTTCATTAAAAATATCACCTACCAATATATATATATGCATAATATAATATGAACCAGGGAGAGCTAATTCTCAAAGTTCCGCGCGAATTTACCCTGTCCGGTGTGCAGGCCGATTGCAAGCGGAACAAATTATGTTTTTGTATCGAATATCCCAAACATCGCCAGCGCGCAACGCCAGCCATATGTATGAAAAATTAAGCTATATTGGTGTGCCACCCGGCGGCCTTTATCATACAAACTTAAATTTGAATTTAAGGCCAAAATACTTAACCAAACTGAATAATTCTTTTTTTAATCAAAAGGTACAGCAAATACCTAAATTTTACATATATTTGATTTTTTATTGATTGGTGTTTTAAACTATACAACGCAGATCATTAAGGAATACAATTTTTTCATAGGTAATTTTGACAATTTTGCCCTCGTGCTGTTTATACATTGTTTATAAATACTGTTTGTATCCTGTTTAAAATGAAATATAAAACTAACTAACCAACCATCACGCCGTTTCCCCACAATGATAGGCAGAAAGGACGGACCGCCAAATATCTCGGTCTTGGCACACACTCTTTGCCTCACTCACATTCATACATCGTCTCATACATTCTCTTCTATTATTCCGACTATCGACACGGCCCGACTCAAGTATCTGATTCACTTGCTCGTGCCATGTCTTCCTCGGGCGTCCCCGACTTCTTCTACCATTCACATTTGCGTCGTATATTCTTCTTACACTACTTTCAAATTTATTTTATTTTATGAAATATAAAATAAAATAAATTAAACATTGTAAAAAAAAGAGTTTTTGGGTTGAAATTTAAGATTTATTTACGAAAAAATAGTATTTTGTTTTTATTTTCTTAGTACCGAAAAATAAAATTTTTAATTAAAAAGCGATATGTAGAAGTTTTCGCACTTCGAAAAAAGCTTAAAATAGATCTTTTCTCCAAATAAGATTAGTGGGAACATTTTTACCTAATGTTGCTTAGTAATCGTTATCTCATAGTTACGGATTATCAGTGAACCACCACGTTTTCAGGGCAGCGGCCGCCACTGAATGCAAGATGCCTATATACTGTCAGATTGATTTTTTAACGAATCACAGTCATCTTTCCCCTCTTCGTCCCCCCATAGTTTGGTTTTACCCCTCATCTGAATCTTCTCGTCTATTAAATTTGGATGTCTATGGTTGCAGCGGACATCTTCTAAGGTGGTTTTTATCTAACGTTAAAAATAGGAATCAAGCTTGCCTTAAAAGCTTATATGTTACATATTTAACACTAGTATTTTGACTTTTACGTTCCCCCAGATATGAAAACTGACCCGAGTTAGTCCTATTTTTAAGGCTGGAGATAAGACAGACGTCAAAAACTACAGACCGGTAGCCATATTATCAGTGCTGCCCAAACTTTTGAAAAATTGGTTTGTGACAAATTAAGTCACCAGATTGCGCCATTCATTGGAGAAAATCGGTTTCCTTCCGAAGAAATCAACAATCACAAATCTGTTTACTTTTTCGCGGTTGGTAGCCACCAGTTTAGACTCGAGGCACCAAAGAGATGTAGTTTATACCGACTTTGCCAAGGCATTTGACCGTGTTAACCATGATATACTTCTGAGAAAAATGTTTAAAATACGCTTCGGTCTACCAACACTGAACTTTTTCTCATCGTATTTAAAATTCAGAAGCCAATTTGTTTCGATAAATGGTCATAACTCAAAAAAATCCCAGCGCAATCTGGAATTCCTCAAGGATCTAACCTCGTTTCTATGTTGTTTGTAATACTAATAGATGACATCCAAAACTGTGTTTAGAACTACAAATGTCTACTATTTGCTGAAGACCTTAAAATTCTAATGGAAATAAGATGTCAACAAGATTGCTTTAAAATGCAAACTGATCACTGTCTAAATGGTCGTTGGTAAACAAATTAGATTTGAACACAAAAAAATTATCACAATGTCCTTCAGTCGTTGTAAAAACATTATAGTTTACGATTATAAAATATAGGGGGAAACGTTATCACATGTAAAATCTGTGAAGGATCTCGTTGTCGTCTTTGATCTCGAACTGATATTCTTTTGCCATATATCGCAGCTCACTCAGTCTTGCTACAAACTTCTTTGGTTCATCATCAGGACTTGTAAGCAGTTTGATTACCAAGAAGCTATGCTATCATTATTCGATGGCATACAGAGAAGCAAGCTGGAGTACGTGAACTATGTTTGGGTACCGTACCACCAGAAGTACATTGATATGTTAGAGCAAATCCAGAGGAAATTCCTCAGGTGTGTTTATACGCGGAAGCATGGAACCTATCCAAGATTCATACACCATATTGACTTACTTTAGGAAACTGATTCTGTAAGTCTAGATGCGAGGCGTAAAGCAAGTCTTGCTATTCTGTCTTTCAAAATTTGGAACAAGTTCATCGATAGCCCATTTATCTCGGGATGCTATGATTTATATGAACCATACCACCACAGCCGAAATCGATATCATGACTTATTTAAAGTACCGAACGGCAGAACAGACGTCTTGGCAAAGCATAGCATGACGAGGGGAGTGGTCAAACCATTTGGATATAAGTGACTGTTCTTTACATGCCTTAAAAATATTATTGAAGAGTCATTTGCCCATATGCTGATTGGGTAACTAAATTGTACTGTAATTTGAATTATTCTGTTGTACAAAAATAATAAATAAAATAATAATTTACGTCATTCTATATTCCAGTACTTCAATTATTTTCGTTTTTAGGCAAACTGTACGAGAAGGAAGATTTTTACGATCGGTTATTAGGACGATTGTCGATAACATGTATACGATCTCTGCCCAGTATCAGGACAGAGATCACAGCTATAATATCGATTGTCTAGCGCAGCATTTCCTAACCTTTTTCAGCCAAGACCCCTAGGAAATCAGGCACAATTTTCTGGGACCCCCTTGATAACAAAAAAATCAGCAATAATTTTCAGACCATTTATTTTGATATTTTTTTACTACTAGTACAAAAACATACTTTTTTATAAAAAATTACGTTAATAATTAACGTACAACTGCAACACCAACATTTGCATTAATTAACGGTTAATTAATGTGAAGGTTTATGTTGCTTTTATTCAACTACGAGTATATGCGTGATATTCGGGTTGATATTATTACTAAGTTATATCTCAAATCGGATTCCACTTGTAACCTAACTGTTTCGATAGCTATTGGAAGATGTTATCTCTTGAAAAGGATGAATAGGAACAGAGGGATGTCAACTGAATACAAGATGATCCTACCTTGCTGGTGATGTCCCGGGGTCCCACACTCATGTGTCTACTGCAGTTATTCGGCGAAAGAGACCTTTCGTCAGTATGTAACAAACTATGGTGCGTTTTGTTGTTTGTTCTACAACGAAATTTCGACCTACAATTTTTAATGAAATGTGGATTCAAACAATTGAAACACAACTTTTCCTTTTTTACGAAGTCCCTCCTACTGTCTACATTTAGTGATAGAAAGTCTTGACACTTTGTCAAGTGATGTGAGTGTTTACACATCATACACGTAATTTTATTAACATTATGCTGGTTCGAGCTCGCGTTTGAAAATAATACCCTCTTAGGAATTTTTTATCTTTTATATCTGAAAGCATATTCATTCGATTTTATGTTGCTAAAAATTCTACTTATTTTCCAGTATCCGGTATTTCATATTTTTTAACAAGAGATTCAAAAGACCGACGCGTTTTAAAATCTATTTTCTGTAGAACCATATGATAAACGATTTCCTCAAATAATTTTCTTCGATTTAATTCGCGTAGTCCCGAGATATTTTCACGCAGGGCATTCAAAATCTCTTCATTACAATTTAAAATCGAGTTGGCGTAATATATAAATAATGCTCTAGACTCCGAATAATGAGTCCAGAGTGTTTCCCATGCCAACTCATAATTTTCTTGAATCAATGGAATAGTCTTAACCAATGACAAAGCTGTTCCCTTCAAAGAGGTCAATAAATAATGAAATTTCTCAAAATGGTACTGTCATGAACAAGGCTCCCGAATAAATTAAAATATTGTGGCAACTCTCCAATGTTTCCACTAAATATAGGAATTTTTATTTCCCGAGCTAATATGCTACGCAGCGGGCATAGTTGTGTTTCCTCATTTGAAATGTCATGACTTGTGTGACTTTTCTACGATTGAATGTCACGCGCTGACGTGACTTCAAAATATAATTCTTCAAAAACGCGTGAAACTTCCAAAATATCGTTTTTCGATTCGAATGCCAGAAGGAAAACCAGATCCGACAATTCGCATTGAATGTTTTGGAACTCTTTGTACGTGGATTAAATTTTTTCCATTCTAGCCCTAAATAGACAAATAGGCACGGTAATCGGGCCTATATTTTTCCTTATATATGGCAATGACATGTTCCGTCTCCCTCTTAATGGAAATGTCATCTCATATGCGGATGACACAGTCATCATAATCGAAGGAATAACATGGACAGGAGTGAATATAGCTGCGAATGCTGACATTAACATATTGAAGGAATGGTTTGATGATAACTTACTTAGTCTTAATGTAGAAAAAACATCATATATACCTTTTCACCTTGCTGATCCTGTAACTGACTTCAATATTAGAGTAATAGTGCACAGTAGTTCGGGTAAAGGAGGAGAATGTAATGATAATTGTAAAATCCTTAAGAAAACCACAGATGTCAAATATCTAGGGATCACTATAGAAAGTAACATGAAATTTAAGAAACATGTCGAAAACTGTGTCAAAAGAATTAGAAAACTTACTTACATATTAATACATTTAAGAAATATCCTAAGTCATTCAAATATTAAAATGGTTTACTTTGCTTTTGTGCAGTCAGTACTGCAGTACGGCATTATGGCATGGGGAAGCATCTATAAGAATAATCTTTATCCGATAGTAACGACACAAAAAATGATCATCAAAGTTATTATTAAAAAACCAAGAATTTTCCCAACCAACGAACTTTTTGAAAAATTTAAGGTCCCACCGGTTTCAAAACTATTTAAAAAAAGCGCTATTTTAACAGTTTTTTAAGAATCTGAAGTGTCCTCAACACGAAGTAAAAGATCTAGAACATCTGGGAACTTAAATGTACCTAGATGCAAAACGACAGCTGCACAACACCATTATAAATACGTAGGCCCAAAGCTATATAACGAATTACCCAATGCAATAAAAAGTGAGAAAAACTATCTTAAATTTAAAAAAAAACTCGCGTTGTATTTATACAGATAAGCAACAGATTATCTTATTTGTATCGATGATTTTCAGATACAATCTGTTTCCAATATTTTGCTGATATTATATTTCTATAATAATATGTATTTTTCTAATTTTACAATTTTTTGTAATATCTTACAGTATTTTATTTTAATTTTTGTAACAAATTATCTATTATCTATTGTAACAACAACAGTTGCCAGACGTCAAGTTTAATTTTGCTCCGTAAAAATAGTAGAATAAAACGCAAAAAGTTTATTTTGATCATTAAAAACTGGCGTAGCAGTGCATCACTGTGCTGCGGTAATTCTGGGGCTAATATTATATGGCAATGCATGCGTAATCTGCAAAAGAAAATACTTTAATACAACTATTGCCCAATAGATGGTGATAGTTATAAAAATTAAAATAATATTTTTTTTTTTTTATTAAATAAAAGTTAATAATTTAAAATGACTTCCCTAACTCCAGAAGAGAGGTTAAAAAATTCAAAAAATTTAATGAAAAATTTTAATAAGATATTAACATCTAACATCTTGTCAAAGGATCAAAAACCTCCCTAACTGAGGCAATGTGTGAAATGTTGAACCACATTGAAGCCATGGTCCAAGAATACAAGGCACCAACTACCAAAGAAGGGGAGGACTCGACAGATTGTATCAGTCATTATATAAAATTGATAAGAACATTGAAGATTTAAAATTAAATATTGAGTCTAAATCGTATGCTGAAATTACGAAATATGGTAAATCTATTGAAGAACCAAGTAAATGTAAAAAACATGAACCTGTCATCATTATTAAGCCGAAAGATAAGGATAAAAAAATATGGTAACAAAAGATGAAATAAAACAAAACATAGATCCTGTTAATTTTGGTGTTACTGGAATTAGAAATTTTAAACAAGGGGCAGTAATAGTGGAGTGCAAGAACGTAGCTGCAATACAAAAGATGGAGGAGCAAATAATTTCAAAGATAGGTGACAAATATGATGTAAAAATCCCTCAAGAAAAAAATCCACCTGTCAAAATTATAGGCTTAACCGAAAAATATTCTTTTGAAGAAATGGAAAGGAAAACTAAATGTCGAAATGAGTTTATTTTTGAACAGCACTCAAAAATAAAAGTAACATTTGTAAAAGAAACAAAAAATCTACGAAATCAAACAAGCTACACCATATATGCTGACGTTGACGGAAAGACATACCACAGGATGTTAAAGGAAGAAAAAATAAATATTGGATGAGACAGATGCAGGGTCTTTGATAATTTAAATATCATGAGATGTTTTAAATGTAATGGGTTTAATCACAAGGCTATAGATTGCAGAAACCTAAAATCTTGTTCAAAATGCGCAAAACATCATGATGTTAAAGATTGCACCGATGAGGATATTCAGTGCATCAATTGTATAATGACTAGCAATAGATTAGGACTGAAACTAAATAGTGGTCACTCAGCCATGAGCAAGGAATGCCCAATTTATAAAAGAAAACTAGAAGCAAAAATGAGCAGAATCTCTTTTTTATAAAAAAAAGTTACGAGAAAGATGAAATTATGTACCTGAATATACAAAGCATAATGGCACATTACGAAGAGGTAAAAATACTTTTAGAGGAGAAGAAACCTTTTATGCTTATGATGAGTGAAACACATGTTACTGAAGATATTCAAGAAAGTGAAATTAGATTTGAACATTATAATACCATCCGTTGCGACTAACATAGTCGACATGCAGGAGGAGTGATGATTCTCTTCCTTAGATATCCTTAGAATCAGTAGTCTGTGCCCATTGTAAATGCATATAAACAGAGTATAATGTCTCAAGGTGTACTCTCCAGTAACAAAAGTAGCAGAAACCATAGTTGAGGTCTTTAGGAGTATTTTGAATGACTGGCAGCTTAGTATAGCTAGCTATCATTACTTAGCTAGCTATCACCACCGGACAAAAAAACCCTCACACGCTTCAGCGCTGACCGACGACAGAGGAGCTGACGGGTGTAATTAAGTTTGAGACGAGACAGCCATAATGTAATAATTTGGAATACAATTAACAATAGTATTTGAAAACATTTCAATAATGTAAAAGATGTTTAAAATAGATGAAACCGAAAACGGGACTTCAATTAAGCGCACTGTTGGGGTTCGGGTCATAAATCTTTCGGACGAGGGGCTTCTTTTAAAAAGTACGGAACATTTAAACCACTAAGACAATAATAAAATTCCTTACAAGTGCTTTGATGGATAACCATTGAACGAGAATTTAGGTTAGTGGGCTAGGTGGTGTCGGATACAATGAGTTACATTATACCTATCGAGTCCCGCAATAATATTTTAAACCTATCCAGGAAACTAAATGTGGTTATCAGGTTCAAGTAACTCCACCTTAAATCCAGGCTTAACCATCGTCCATTTTTCAAAAAAAAAAAAAATGATTTTAACAAAATGGACTCCCAGGAATTTTTCAGTCAGGCGAGAAACGCGGTTGAGGCTCTAACCGATCTAATAATAAACCCCAGTAGCAAACTGAACAAAGATCAAATTGCGAAAATGATTCCAAAAACTAATGCTATTCTTGGAACCATAGCGCAAATGGCTACAAAAATGGCAGCACTCGAGGGCAAGCTAATAGCTTTCAAAGCATTAACCAACCTAACCCATTAGAATCTACATGTGAAGCGGCTTGAAGAGAGGAAAAACAGAGCAAATAATCTCATAATTATAAACGTTCCCGAAAGCACACAACTGAACCAAATTGAAAAAATCAAGGATGATAATTTACAAATTAAAACCATTCTGAAGAAAATAGACAACAATATAGAACCAAATTCCATCAACACATTCCGTCTTGGAGTAGTGAGGCCTGATAAATCGAGGCCCATTAAAGTGATCTTAAGAAACTCAACTGAAGTAATGAATATTCTCTGAAAAAAAAACTTTTATCTTAACAACTCCCCTGTCAAATTTTTTTCCGACAAAACTCCGAACCAAAGAAAATATTTATCAGACCTACGTCAATCAATGGAAAGTAGGATACAGGGAGGTGAAGTTGGACTAACAATCAAATATATCAACAGCAAGCCGACAATAGTTAAGAAAAATCCAAAAAACTCAAACACATCAATGGATACGGCCAAAACATCCGCGACTGTCGAACCAAACTCTTAGAGTTGCAAACTTCTATTCCTTTACTTCAAAACGTCGATGTATTTCTCCTTACTGAAACCTGGCTTGATCCTGATATTCACACCGAGGAACTTGGATTCTCATCTTATAACACCTACCGCCTTGACAGGAATCCAGCCACCAGCAATAAAACCAGAGGAGGAGGAGTTCTCATATCCGTCAAAAAATCACTGCCATCCACTCGATTAACTTGCAAACATCTAGACGTAGAACAGGTATTTATTTGTATTACTAAAAACTAAATCAAGTAAAATTTTACTGGGATGTGTCTACATTCCTCCTGGATCCAACATTACAGTCTTCCGAAACCACATTGATGGCCTCGAAACCTTTAAAAATAAATACCCTGATGCCAGAACAATTTAATTTGGTGACTAAAATACCCCTAGCATTGATTGGATGAATAAAACCTCTTATTACAACTTAAGCCTACCAGAAAATGCTCGTGAAATAATAGATATGACGAAATTACTCGCTCTACATCAAGTAAATCAAGTCTACAATACCAATAACCGGCTGCTGGATTTAGTGTTCTGTAGTGATCTCTCAATTCACATTGTTAAATCAGTTGACGAGCTCCTCCCCCTAGACTGCCACCACCCCGCTTTAAGCATAACTATCTTGTTGAATAACTCACCAGACGACACAACTATTCTTCCTAACTTTACTTATAATTTTTCCAAAGCTGACTATCCTAATATGAACCAATATCTTAAAAATGAAGACTGGTCATTTCTTTACCCCAACAATAATATTAACTACAATCTTGAATTTTTTTACACAATTATCAACAGGGCCATTGAAAACTATGTACCACTTTCACATTTCAAAGAAGCGAAGTTCCAGAAATGGTTCAACAGCGAGTTAATCAACCTGATTATTTGCAAAAAAACTGCACACAAAAACTTTAAAGAATCTAAATCCCTAACGAATATAAGTTATTTCACAATTACAGAACTCAATGTAAAAAACTGTCAAAAAAATCATATTATAATTATATAAATGGAATCGAAAAATCTATACCCTCTAATATACAAAACTTTTTCACACATGTAAACTCTCTTAGAAAAAACAAACAAGGTTTACCCATTTCAATGCACTTCAAAGATAAGAGTAGTAATTAGTAGTAGTAGATTTTGCTGATTACTTCAAAAGTGTATATGACGAATATATCCCAGAAAATTACATACCACCACCTTCCCTTATTGAGAACATGCATATTCCTGCTGTACACTTCAATATAAACGACGTTAAATCTAAAATTAAATCTCTAGACAAAAACAAAAAGGCCGGGCCTGATAACGTGCACCCCAATATTCTCATAAATTGCATTGCTTCACTGGCTGAGCCGATTTGTCTATTGTTTAATCAATCGCTTGATACAGGTTGCTTCCCGGACATTTGGAAACGTTGTTATCTAACACCTATACTAAAAAAGGGTAATAAAAGTGATGTCACTAACTATAGACCTATATGTAAGCTATCTATAATTCCGAAACTTTTGAAAAATTACTTCTTGATAAAATTTCCCCATATATTAACCATCTCATTGTTCCAAATCAACATGGATTTTTGTCTGGCAGGTCAACTCTGACAAATCTCTCATTATATGAAAACTTTATATCAAATGCATTAGCTAACAAAACTCAAGTCGATTCCATATACACAGATTTTATCAAGGCCTTTGACAAAGTGTGCCATAAAATTCTACTGGTTAAACTACGTAAGCTCGGTATTGATGGAAAACTTTTAGACTGGTTTGCAAGCTATCTATCTGATAGAGTTCTACTTGTAAAAATTAATTTGTTCTATTCCAATCAATTTATAGCTACCAGTGGTGTACCTCAAGGGTCCCATTTAGGCCCAATTTTGTTTTTATTGTTCATAAATGATATTTTTATTATTATTATTTTTTTTTTATTGAAATAATAGATAATACATAATATAATCAACAAACAAGTCCTGCTAAGCCAATTGAATCGGCTTGTCAACAGGTGCTTATATTTTAGTTACATATTTATACATATTTAAAATTTACATCTTATATCTACAGATACAACATTTTTTCATACATATCAAAATCAATATAAATCTTTATTTTCCGATAGCCAATTTTTCACCATATATTTAACCTTATTCATAGAATTACATTGCTTTATAGTGTCAGGTAATAAATTAAATATCTTCGGTATGATATATTCAAACGTTCTCTGTCCGTACTTATTGTTAAATTTCGGAACTATTAACCCGTCGTTACGCGTGAATCTAGTGCTGTATTTATGTTCTAATTTCTCTTTATGCTGCGGGGTAAATATATGTTGAATTATAATTTTGTGCCAAAGTATTGCCTTAACAGGTAAAATTTTGGCACTCTGAAACAGCAACGGTTTATTTTGTCTCTGTTTGAAAATATTAGGGACGACCAATAATTTTACAATTGCGTTTTGTACAACTTGCACTTGTTTCAGATTGGTTATAAAAGTATTTCCCCATATTGTTAATCCATATCTTATAATAGATTCTGCTAGTGACATATAAATTATTTTAAGTGTTTCAATTGATAGGAAAAAATTTAATGTGTACATTCTGCCAGCAATCGATCTGAGTCTTTTACAGGTTTTTTTTATATGTTTGTCCCATTTAAAAAAACAATCTACAGTAACACCAAGATACACGTATTCCGAAACTAATTCTAAGCTTTCACATTTACAATTAGTTGGAATATTTTTATGAATGCAATTAAAATTATGAGATATAATATTAGGATTAAATTGAAATTTGGCATTAGGTGATCTTATATGCATTACTTTGGTTTTTTTAGCATTTATTAATAGTCCTGCATCATGTGACCATTTACAGAGTTGATTAAAGTCAATTTGCATGAGTTCAATTGCAATTTTTAGATCTTTATGTGATATGACCAATGCCGTATCATCTGCGAATACAAAATGTTTCACAAAAGAGAAAAGTTTTTTCATTATGGTTACATAAATTATATATAGTGTAGGTCCTAATATGGAACCTTGTGGAACTCCTGCAGATACATTTTTTGTTTTACTAAAAGTATTATTTATTTTGATACATATTTTTCTATCTGTAAGATAATCTTTAAATAAATTTAACACATTTCCTCTTATTCCAATTTTTTCTAGTGTTTTAAGCAGTTTTTTGGAGTTAATTGTGTCAAAAGCTTTAGAGTTATCAATAAATAAAACAATAACATGTAATTTATTATTCAATTGGTTATTTACGTAATTGGAAAAATCTTGCAGTAGTTTTTCAGTATTTTTTTTTTCTTTGGAAACCATATTGACTTGGATCAATGATAGAGAATTTTTCAATATAATTATTTAATTTATTTGATAAAAATTTTTCAAGAATTTTTTCTAATGCTGGTAGAATACTAATAGGCCTATAATTTCCCAGTTCAATGTGTTTTCCACCTTTAAATATTGGTCTAGTAATGCTACATTTAAATTCTTGTGGAATTTTTGATTGATTTATTATCAAATTTATTAAATGAGTAATTATTGGCCCAAGAGTTTTTATATTTCTTTTTAAATCAAACATTCTTATATTGTCAATACCTGTGCTTTTAGAGTTTTTCATTTTTTTAACAATGTTTTCAATATCGGTTATAGTAGCTCTTGGTATATATAAACTGTGAGGTAGTTCTTCCAGTACTATATTAGTAGCTTTGTGATTGCATTTATGTAACATGTTGCTGATGCTATCCGAGAAGTAATTCACAAGATCATTTGACACAGAATCCTCAGTTCTATCTTTTAACATATATCGTGTTATAGTTTGATCACAATCGTTTTTGGGTTTACGTCCTAAAATATTATTTATCTTGTCCCAGGTTTTTTTTGTATCATTAAAACAGTTTTTAAATTTATTATTATAGTAGTTCGTTTTATCTTTATTTATGAGTTTATTGACAAGGTTTCGTGTTTTTTTATATTCCGTTTCATATGTTTTGTTTGTTGGTGTACTTTTCCATTTTTTATAAAGTTTATCCCTTTTATTTATATGACATAATAATTCACTGCTTACCCATTCATTTATTGCATAAGGTCGTGTATTCGGTTTTTGCACTATCGTTTTAGAACTACTCTTGTAAAAATTGTTAAATAAACATGTATGATAAAGATGTAGATGTATTGCTTTTTGCAGATGATTTAAAAATATTTAAAATCATCAAAACCGCTGAAGATTGTGCCTGTCTACAAAATAATTTAAACAAATTAATTAGTTGGTGCTCTATTAACAAACATTATCTGAACATAAATAAGTGTTATTCAATAAGTTTTTACAGAATAAGTCAACCAATTATTCATCTTTATGAACTTAACAACTCTACCCTT
Source organism: Limnephilus rhombicus (assembly GCA_929108145.2). Lineage (NCBI taxonomy): Eukaryota > Metazoa > Arthropoda > Insecta > Trichoptera > Limnephilidae > Limnephilus > Limnephilus rhombicus. Next base: position 18,075,174 of record OV815278.1, on the reverse strand, counting down.
ACCTCTGTCGAAGAAATTAGTGACTTGGGCATAACTTTCGACTCTAAATTAAACTTCATATCCCATATAAACTCAATCTATAATAAAGGTATCAAAATGCTTGGCTTCGTTCTTAAAAATTCCATAGGTTTCAAGAATATTTCAACTTTAGAAATTTTGTATACATCCTTAGTACGTAGTCAAGTCGAATATAACTCCTCGATCTGGTCCCCCCATTTTAAAATACATTCAGATTCAATCAAAAAAATTCAACACAAATTCTTAAGACATATTAATTTTAACCTCGGTATTCCCATTGAAAACATAAATTATAATTACTTGATGAAAGAATTAAATTTACTAAGACTGTCAGATCGAAGAATTATATCCGACTTAATATTAATGTTCAAAATTGTAAATGGTAGAATAGACAGTCTTGATCTAACTAAGCTCATTGAATTTCGTATTCCCTCGAGAACCACTCGTTCTAAAATCCTTTTTAAATGTAACAATAATCGGACTGAGTATACGAAACACCCACTTTTACCTAGGTTGCATGAAGTTACTAATATATATGCAGATGTGATAGATCTATTTAACTGCACGGAACAGAGGTACAAGACGGCTATGCTATCATATTTTTTTAGTCACTATTAATTTTATTTCTATTATAGATTTATGTATGTAAATGTATCTCTGGTGTCACTTCCCAATGTATAGTCACAATTAACTGTTATACATACACTGTTTTACCATTACTAATATTTTGAATATGAATTTGTGACATGTTATTAATGTTTATGGCATACTTATGCCGTTTGTATTAAATAAATTAATAAATAAATAAGTAAAGCCCTTAGAAAATTTAACAATTTAGAAAAGGCGCGTTGCATGAGCACTTTCGTTTACAAACAAATTTTATATAATAAAATTCCCATCCAAAAATAAAAACCCCACACCTTCTTACCTCAAATTTCAGGAATCTCAAGAAAACTGTTATATAGAGACCTACATAAATTAGCTTTTGAAATCGTTTAAGCCCACACTTAGGTTTGAAAGTGGGCAAAGTACTTTACGTTTAGGTATATTTCATGCAAAATTTACAATTTAGCTTAAATCTTTAGTATTTGCGGTTGAACGAAACCGTCGGTAGGTGTTCATACTTCACGCGCGACACGTTCTATTCACATTATTCAGCAAATTTCCTTCTTTCAAATTTAACCAAACGAGTTACGAAGCTGGAGCGGACGGTGATTGCTAAAGGAATTTTCGGGTCACCCTATTCCATGATTACAGGGTGCACTTTATGCAGTTGCGATCTGGGGCCAAATAAACGATATGCAGGTAGGCTACACTATTTCCTAAATGTGGAGGCGAAGCAAGCAATGATACAAACTTGGTTCAATTAAATTGGAATTCTTTGTGATGGAGGCTCGGAAACCTGTGTCTCGAAACGGCCCTAAAGCAGTTGAAAGCGAGGCAGGTGCCCTTTCATGATATCGACATATATGCTACCACATGTATCATCATAAAAACATTGGGAGACGTCTGGAAAGCAAAAGTTGTGAATCCACTCATCCCCCCTTCAGCTCCCTTCCGAGGTATCAGCTGATAAAAGTCGCTGTCGCGGGAAGTCAATTTAATACAGTGCGGAGATAAAGATCTGCCCGGGCTACCTTTGTCATGAAGGAAAAGAAGTGACGAAATTCGCATTGGCTTCACTACCCTTTGGTTGCTCTCGTGGGGAGTTATCTTGTCAGCGGAACGGTGGGAACATGACATATGAAGTTGTTCTGGCAATCGATCGGTGGTTCTTTGTTGGAAACCGGACAAGCTTTCTATAACTTCCCCAAAATTAGAATTAGGGATCATCCAGCATCAGGATGGGAATGTACTTTAGACGAAAGCGTAGCAGGGGAAATAGTAGGAATGGAGGCCAGATTCACGACCTGGTGCCATTCATTCCTGGACCCAGTACCCTGGAAGACGAGCTTGACATTCCTTCTTCCAGTTGATTTTTGAGATGAACTTGGGTGATACCTATCGTAAGGCGAATGCCCGTGGCATTATCTTGGTGTACCGTCTCCCGTCACGCCTGCTTTTATCATGCAATGGGAGGTATTTTGATTCAAATCAAATACCGATGTTCACCGTGACTGAAGGCTGACGCATATTTCTGTAACGTGCCTAGGAAAACGTAAGCATTATTTCTACTGGTTCGAGGTGGTGTGCTGGACGGAGAACGGGACTGTTGAGGAGATGCGTAACTGCAGAGGCGAGGGTCAGTGACATAAATCTTAATTTAATTCAAACTTCGTGAGATCAGAGGAGCGAGTGGCCCCACCGATCTCTTGACATTGCCGTTTGTCTAATCCATTTCGGTTTAATGTTCATATTCGATGTTATAGAAGAGAATAGAACTCTAGTCATCGACATGCTGAAGGGCTTCTACAGTATGATAATCATCATCATCAATTCACAGTCTTGAATACTTCCTGACATCGGCTATCACGCCATAAATCGGAGCAGATCCTCACGGCGCGCTTCTATTCAGAATTAAATAAGGTAATTGTCATGCATGTACCATCTAGAACAGTTAACATAGATTCCAGGTACCCCCCCATGGTACAGCACTGTCTTAAAAAAAGTAATTAAAGATAAACTTAAATTCCACAAAAAATATAAAATCTATAACCGCATCTCTGACTATCAAACTTTCTCTCTTCTCCGAGAACGACAAAAGCGAATGGAGAAGGTGTGCTATGATAATTTCATTAATATGGCCGAAATTAATATCAATACCGATCCCAAACACTTCTGGACCTTTGTTAAATCTAAGCAGAGAAGCTCTGAACTACCTAACAATATGTTTCTTAACTCCCAGCGTGTATCGGGTGGAGAAGCTATAAGTAACTTATTCAACATACATTTTCAATCCTCCTTTGAATCCCCCGCCCCGTCCACCCCGTCTACCAATCGAATATATAATCCAAACACCTCAGTACTAAATCTTAATAATGTTTATATAGACACTGAATTAGTTTGTAAATATCTCAAATCATTAGATCCTACCAAAGGCAGTGGGCCTGATGGTATACACCCGGTATTTTTAAAGAATTGCGCTAATGTTTTATGTTATCCGCTAAGTCTAATATTCAAAACTTCTTTGTCTTCTGGTATTTTTCCACTAGAATGGAAAAGTTCATATATTGTGCCTATATTCAAAAAAGGCGACAAACACAACATAGAAAATTACAGACCAATCTCTAAATTAAATGTAATGGGTAAACTTTTTGAAAAGATTGTTTTCGATATCATTTTTCCTTGTATACGACCACACATCATTTCGAATCAACACGGCTTCGTGAACAGAAAATCAACAGAAACTAATCTATGCGAATTTGTTGACACAGTCCTTGTTGCTATAAATAACGGTTTTCAAGTCGATGTAGTCTATACAGACTATTCCAAAGCCTTTGATAAAATTCCACACAGCATTTTAATTGAGAAGGTCGAAGCAATGGGTATACACGGTGACCTCCTTCGTTGGTTAGCCTCTTATCTCGACAATCGTACGCGGGTTCTGCTCTATCTTTGTCCCCGTAACCTCAGGAGTTCCCCAAGGATCTCACCTTGGCCCCCTTTTATTCAACATTTTTATGAACGATGTTAACAAAACTATTTGTAATTCTCAGCTGTTCCTATATGCGGATGACAAAAAGATTGTCAAAATCATTAAATCTGAGATGGATTGTATAGAGCTCCAGGATGACCTGAACTCCCTGGTCAATGTGTATTGTTTAGAAAACCGCCTTCTTTTGAATGCAGATAAATGTTCCGTCATATCTTATTCTCGAAAGAAAAACACTATACTATATCCGTACATAATTAAAAACAATGTTTTAAATAGGGTAAATGAAATTAAAGATCTTGGAGTTCTATTAGACAGTAAGTTTCTTTTTCAATCTCACGTCGAGCACATCACGTCTAAGGCTTTGAAAATGCTAGGATTTATACTTAGAGTAAGTTCAGTTTTCAAAAATCCACAAACATTTAAGATTCTCTACATATCATACGTCAGAAGCCACCTAGAGTATGCTTCAACAGTATGGAACCCCCATTGTTCTACATATAAATCAAATATAGAAAGAGTCCAGAAAAAGTTTTTGAAATATGTTTCATTTCGCATGCGAAATGATGTAAATTATGTCTCTATGAACCTCAAAACCCTTGATCAACGCAGAGATATCAGAGACCTAGTAATGCTTTATAAGATAATCCACAATTTTATTGATAGCCCATACCTATTACAAAATATCAATTTCAGATGTCCAATAAGAGTCACTCGATCTCCAGACATATTTTATATTCCTAAGAGCAATGCTAATTATCTTCAAAATGTGTTTATAAGAAGCTGTAGCACTTTCAATAGATTAGGCACAGACATTGACATGTTTAACACGAACCTTGCTAACTTCATAAAATTCGTAAAAAGTAATATTCAACGGAAAACTTAATGTTTCATTAATTCCTTATCTTTCTTTTACATTTTCATTTTTCTTCATTTTCATTACATTTTCTTTTTTGATTTCAGCAGTTTGAAAATACATTTTTTGTAGATTTAAGTGAGTAGATGCACTTTTTCAGAACTGTTTATATTACATACATATATTTTTTTGTTTGTTTTTTTTTTATTTTTATTATGGTCTCAAATTTTTATGTCGTTATTTTATTGGTCAATGATATGACTATCTCTAACACTGTTATATATGAACTTGTAAAGACTGTTTATAACGCTAATAAATAAAATAAAAATAAAATAAAATACCAAACGATATGAGAGGACCTTACATCAATTAACATCAACACCAACATCAATTCGAAGGAGGATGCTACGATCTAAAACCTCGTGCCTCCCACGCATTCCTGAATATTTTCAGTCATCGGTTATCCCGCAATAAATTGAAGCAGATCCTCATATCAAACGATATGAGATACATTTCATCAAGCAGCATCAACATTATCATTATGATTTGGCGGCGTATTGGTTGAGAACACTCCCACTGTCACCTAATAAACCGGAAATACACGTCAAACCCTTTCCCGACAGGAGGCAAAACATGTCGATTTTTCATTCGTCGCTTGCGACCTTCAAAAAATTCTCTGGAGGAGTTGGAATTGGACTCTGACCGGGCTAATTGAACCTCACTAAGTCAGTTGCGGAAATGGAGGGGTCCAACTGTAGCAAGACATATTTTGTTTCATGTTAATCTCTAGTAATCTCCCAAAAATACCTACTCAAACCCAAAACTAACTAACAAACAGCTCTTAGAACCGTGACTGTAGAATTTGTGCACCCCGAACCTGTTTTGGTTGAATTTTGATTGAAAATCCGTAACTAGAGTACAAATGACAAATTATTTATATGATAGCATCCCAAGAACAGCAGAGGATACACAGCATCACACCAAAGGTGGGATCTTCCCAATTCACTGTATAAATGTAAATTTATGTAATAGGTACAAGGGAGGATGACGCGGATTAATCTAAGAAAAATAATCGTCAACAAACATAAATATAGAACGGGCTTTATTAGGGGAGGAAGCCGAACGAGGAGTAGAATTAGTTGTTTTCAAGTTATCTAGAGTCAGTCATTGTAAATAAGGTCTTTGCAAATTTTAACACGCCATATCTAAAAGAACATTAATTAAATAGGATTTTTTTTTACATTAACTCCACACAGGAGGCCCTGAGGAAAATAATTTTCCTCAGGGCCTATGTCATCTGGGATGCTGTGTGGAGGGTCTTTTTGAGGAGAGGAAGGAATGAACATTGGTCTTGAAGAGACCCGTGTTGTAGGAAGGAGGAAACACAGAGGCCGGCAAATCATTCCACAGCCGAACTGTTGAATACAAGAACGAGTCGAAGAAACGACCCGTTCTCATGTGACAAATGTCAACCGTGTACAAATGTTGGGCACGCATTTGGCGTGTTTCCGACTATGCACCGGTGCCGAAGGGAAGGGAACCATATCAAACCATTAAAACAAAAAAATTACACAACGTTGTAGGTTAATTATGCGTCGGTTCCCAGGTATGGTCTCCAGATAGTTTACAATCAGGGTGTTATTTGAACTGCTTTTGTTGGCTTCCTTTGGTTCCACACCACGGGAATGTACAGTGAGATGAGAAAGTTTGAGTTGGTTTGAGGTTATCCGTTGTTAGTAAAAACACTTATGTTAATATTGGATATTTGCAACTTAATTATTCTGGTGAATAATTTACAGAGAGATTCTGGTCTGAGAACTTGACTGGCGACAATAATTGAGAGTAATTAAAGTTTAGCAAAAGTGAAAGACTAAGTAGAATTTAGGAGAAAGAATGACAAGCGAAATGACATCAAGCCATTTTATAAACACAAAATAGAAAGCTGACGTGGCCACAAACGAAAGAGATTATGGACAGACAATTCATAGCAATATTTTAGTAAGCGGTAGCATAGACTGGAAAGTTAAGGTAAGAGGCTCTACACATCGAGATAAGAATAAATGATAAGTAAAAGTGTTCAGTGCTAAATGAATTTAAATATAAAATAGGACAATCACAACACACAACATCCAACATACTCCCGGCTTTGACGAACTAAGTTTGTTAATAAGAATGATACTTCAGGTTTAAGTTTTGATGAAAGTCTCTGTTCAGGAATGTCTGTTTGGTGAGAATCACTGGGAAATGTCACTGTGTTCGTTGTCACTGGGTAAGTCACTGTTGGGAATGTCACTGGAGAAAGTTACTGTGTAGAGAATGTCACTGTGGTAATTGAGATGATGATGTCTTTTCAATGAGTAGCAGACAGAGACGGTTGACAGTTCTCGTTACCGTCGATTTAGCGGCAGTGACAGTAGCTGCTCGTGTGATGCCATATGCGCCAGGGTGCAAGGTCAGAATACGACCGAGCGCCCACTTGGTAGGAGGAAGATTATCCTCGGAAAGTAGCACCAAGGAGCCCGGTTGCAGCACGTCTGGGGTCTTTGTCCTCCATTTAGCTTATGCTTGCAAAATAGAGAGGTACTCCTTAGACCACCTTTGCCAGAAATGTTGAACGAGTTGAGTTCCCCGTTCAAATCTGGACAGCCTTCCAGGATTCGTAGCGGTCAGGTACAGTTGTGGTGCAGCGACCAAAGATTCGCCAATAAGGAAGTGACCAGGGGTGAGAGGAGTGAGGTCAGATGGATCGGAAGACAAGGGAGTAAGAGGACGAGAATTGAGGCAAGCCTCGAACTGCGTTAAAACCGTATACAGTTCCTCGAATGTCAATGACAAGTTACGGAGAACTCTGGTCAAATGATGCTTGGCTGACTTCACTGCGCTTTCCCACAATCTGCAAAAATGAGGAGATCTAGCTGGAATAAAATGCCATTGAATAGAGTGAGAACCAAAAAAATCCGAAAATTCATTTTGAGTCGAAGAATTCTGTAAAAAACTTGTTAAGGATTTGAGTTCGTTTGAAGCTCCTATAAAATTCCCAGCATTGCCTGAGTAGATATGAACACATTTTCCACGTCGTACGATAAAGCGATTGAAACATTTGATGAAACCAGTAGTAGATAAATCAGTGGCTAACTCAAGATGAACTGCCTTGATAGAAAAGCACACAAAGATACACAAATAAACCTTGATTGTTGTTTTACTACGAGTATTTCCTGATTTAATATGATAGGGTCCTGAGAAATCAACACCGCATGTAAGAAATGGGCGTGTTGGTTGCAGTCTAGAATGCGGTTGGTTTCCCATTAATGGTTGAATTATTGTAGGTTTTGACCAGAATCAAACTATACATTTACTAAGCACACTGCGTATTGTACGTCGTCCGCAAAGCGGCCAAAATTGTAAACGAATGGATGCTAGTAACGCTTGCGGTCCAGCATGTAATAGTTGACGATGAAAATGATTTATAATTAATTTAGTAAACTGGTGATTGGAAGGTAAAACTACAGAATGTTTTTGACTATAGGTAAGGTTTTGCATTTGATAGACATCCGCCAACGCAAAGTACGTTTTCAGAGTCTAAAAATGGATTCAATGAGAGAAGTTTACTAGTTGACAAAAGACATTTTGATTTTGACTGTTATGCTTTTATATCTGATACGAATCATTGCCCTTAAACTATTTTAATAAGCGTTGTCATTGCAGTATTGAGTTCAAATAGGGTTAGTGCATTTGTTTGAGATTCAAACTTGCGGAGAGAATTTGTTTTAAAACGATTACAATAAGCTACTACACTTCGCAATTTGTGTAAAGTAGAATAACGATTATTCATACGAGTGATAATTCATGGTGGAATTCCATTATAATATATTATAATAAAACTAATATAAAACTTTATTCCACTTAATTTTATTCGACCGTAACCGGTTTCAGCTCGTTAAAGCCATCTTCAGACTGGTACAAATATTTCTTAGTCTACGGTTTATATTCTCAACATATTGGGGAGGGGGAGAGGGGTGGTCTACAAGGATTTTAATCAATTATAATAATTATATTTGTTGCTAAGTCGTTTTAGACTATCGAATTTCTAAATATTTTGGTAATTCCAGTACGCTAATTACATTGGGTTTGCAGCTCACTTCAATGATGATTAGGGAAAAACCTTACAAGTAATATGAGTTACTAATGACCTAATTTTGTTGTCAAATCGTTATTATATTTATGAAGTATGGTATGAAGGGATACATATTTACATGGGAGTTGGAATGGTCTAAACTAATTACATATTTTAATATCGAAATTATTATGAAAATTACACTGGATACAAAAGCGGGAACTTAGTAAATGACTCTAATTGCTTTATCTTTACAAAGTTACTTTATGAAGGGGTAAATGTTTACATTGGAGTAGGAACGGTCTAAGCTTTATACCTATTTTAATTTTGAAATTATTATGAAAATTACAATGGATGCAAAAGCGAAGACTTAGCAAATGATTCTAATTGCTTATTAATTACAAAGTTAGATTCTATTTTTTTAGTTAAGCGGGTAATTTCTAAAGATTCTAGTCTATCCAGTTTATGACCTTTATTGCAAATATGGAGAACTTTTACCCAGTTTGTAAAGTGTTCTTTAATTCGGGTTTTGACTGACCTCCCAGTTTGACCTACGTAATACGATGGGCAGTTGGCGCAATTCACTTGGTAAACGCCTGAGTTTTCAAGTTTTTTTCTTTTACCTTTATTATTAATTAAAATTCTCCCTAGAGAATTTACATTATAACAAGCTGTTTTACATTTATCATTATTAGTTAATCTGGATATTTTAGTTGATATTTCACCAATATAAGGGATTTTAACCCATTGTTTAGTCAAATCTTTTTCATTTTTCTCAAGGCCTCGATAATAAAATGCTAAGTCTCCGCTTTTGTATCCACTGTAATTTTCATAATAATTTCGAAATTAAAATAGGTATTTAGCTTAGACCGTTCCTACTCCAATGTAAACATGTACCCCTTCATAAAGTAACTTTGTAAAGATAAAGCAATTAGAGTCATTTGCTAAGTCCCCGCTTTTGTATCCAGTGTAATTTTCATAATAATTTCAATATTAAAATATGTAATTAGTTTAGACCATTCCAACTCCCATGTAAATATGTATCCCTTCATACCATACTTCATAAATATAATAACGATTTGACAACAAAATTAGGTCATTAGTAACTCATATTACTTGTAAGGTTTTTTCCTAATCATCATTGAAGTGAGCTGCAAACCCAATGTAATTAGCTTACTGGAATTACCAAAATATTTAGAAATTCGATAGTCTAAAACGACTTAGCAACAAATATAATTATTATAATTGATTAAAATCCTTGTAGACCACCCCTCTCCCCCTCCCCAATATGATGAGTATATAAACCGTAGACTAAGAAATATTTGTACCAGTCTGAAGATGGCTTTAACGAGCTGAAACCGGTTACGGTCGAATAAAATTAAGTGGAATAAAGTTTTATATTAGTTTTATTATAATATATTATAATGGATTCCACCATGAATTATTACTCTCAAAAATAGAAATATTAAAAATATAAACTCTTAGACGTGTATATTCTATCTTGAATAGTCATTTTTTGAAACTTAGGACATTGATACATACTATGATTTCCAGACAAAAATCTTGCAACATTAATTTTGAGATGTTACAAATGTTAAATTTGGTTTTTTGCTATTATTATCAGATGTGTGAGATGTTACAGATGACTTTGGAATATATTGAAGTATATGAGATTTATCAGTTAAAAACTTAATAAATGTATCCATGGAATGTACATAAGAATTTGGTTCTGGAATAGGAATTCTTTCCCACTCTCGAGATATTATAGGATCAAGTTTTTTGATAAATAATTAATTAGTAAAGCATCCCAATGTTCTGTAGGTAAATTTAAGATTTTAAGAGCCCCTAAATGAATTAAAATTTTATCTAAAAAAGATTGAATTTCTTTGGCAGATTCAAATTTAATTGTTGCAATATCAAATATAGATTGAATGTGATTTTGAATGATTAGACGTTTATTTGCGTATCGATCTGTTAATAAATTCCATGCAATATTATAATTGTTGGAAGAGATTTCAAGAGATGTTAGTAATTTGGAAGCATCTCCAGTTAATGAAGATTTGAGATAATGGAATTTTTGTTTTTCAGATAATTCGTTGTTTGTTTCAATTAATGATTTGAAGGATTCTTAAAAGCAAGTCCAATCAGAAAATGAACTTGAGAATGTAGGTAGCTTTAAAATTGGTAGTTGAATTTTAGAATTAATATTTAATTGAGATTGTTGTGACTGGGTTTTGAAATCGTTCGTCAGACGCGTTTTTGCTTCGGTGATCGCTTTGAAATACGTTACTTCGAAGCTATCTGTTTCATCATCCGAAGCGAAATCTGAACCTTCGTCACACATACTAATTCAGAGTTGAATTTTCACGAATAAGTCATGTAAATGTTTGACTTTAGCTAATCCGGCTCGTAGGACCATGCGTCGGTTCCCAGGTGTGGTCTCCAGATAGTCTACAATCAGGGTGAAATTTGAGCTGCTTTTGTTGGCTTTCTTCGGTTCCACACCACGGGAACGTACAGTGAGATGAGAGAGTTTGAGTTGGTTTGAGGTTATCCGTTGTTAGTAAAAACACTTATGTTGATACCGGATATTTGTAACTTTATTATTCTGGCGAATAATTTACAGAAAGATTTTGGTCTGAGCACTTGACTGGCGACAATAATTGAGAGTAATTAAAGTTTAACAGAAGCGAAAGACTAAGTAGAATTTAGGAGAAAAAATGACAAGCGAAATGACATCAGGCCATTTTATAAACACAAAATAGAAAACTGACGTGGCCACAGACAAAAGAGATTATAGACAGACAATTCATAGCAAAATTTTAGTAAGAGACTTGGGAAAGTTAAGGTAAGAGGCTCCACACATCGAGATTAGAATAAATGGTAAGTAAAAGTGTTCAGTGGAGGTTATTCACCTCTTACCCGCCCTGGTATAAGTAACTGATGGTTACTCCTTCAAGGCTCTCGCAAGATTCTATTTTTTTTTGTTAAACGAAGTTTGTTACATTTATTTATTTTGAATGAATCTAAACCTCCAGTGTCCTTGCATACGTTGTTAGTAAGCAGTATGCAAGTGCTTAACAGGAAAAACAAAATACAAAAAATAGGTTAGTAAGACAAAGATAAATTAAACAGGGCAAAAAAAACTCATTCATGAGACTCCATGAGGCGGCATTGCATCTGTAAAAACCTGCAAGCACCTGCATAAAATAGAGAACATAAGTAATACAATAAATCTCCAATCAATTGGCAAGTACCAACAAAAAATGTGAATGGCTTTCGGTCTGATCATAAACTACACTTAGTTTCCGTGTCCCTTAGCCAACCACTCAGTGAAGCCTAAAGAATGTTAACTGAATATTTGGGGTAAAATACCCGAAGACTAAAAGAAAATTCAGCGTTGGATAGTCAGAGGCAGGACGAAGGACAGTCAAGGTCGTCTGATCAAGCCTCAAGCCTGCACATGTCATTGGGGGAGGCGCAGATAGATTTGAGAAAGATCTGCAAAATTAATAATGTAACTAAAGATGAAGCAGGGACGAGGTCCAGCACATCCCCATGTGAGGAAAGGGAAATAAAAAATAAAAAAAACAATTTGGAGTTCAGTTCATCCAGTAAAACATTGAAATAGTTAAAGACAAATAAAACAAAACAAAACAAGGAACATGGCATAAATTAACAGGTAGTATAGTAATTATTAACAAAACAAATCGCAAGGCAATTATATACATTTTTGAAAATATAGTGAACAAAATAACATAACGCAAATGTAAAATATAACACACAACTCATAATACATAATAAAATAAATGTTAATAAAATAAGAGAAATAACGTATTACAGAAACACAAAACACATACATCATAACAAATAAACCCAAGCGGTAAATGTAAAGGAATCATGAAGAGTGTCCGTGAATTCAGAAGTAAAATACACCTGGTACCTAAGTTACTTTACAGCTACTCAGCGACTCTAAGATCAGGGCATCTCTCAACCCAAACTTTCGTGAATTTCCTCAGGCACTCAAAGTTCACCTTATTCGAGACGAGATCTGTATTCCAAGCAGGTCTCGTATTAACTTGTAAACCATCAATCATTTCGTCTCGAGCATCCGTATCTCACAGTGTCACAAAATGTGCTCGGCTGTTTGGTCGGCATCACCACAAGCGCAATTGGGATGGGATGATAGAGCCAGTCTGTGAAGTCTACCTCTAAACTCCCCATGCCCAGAAAGCAATTGGGTGATATGGTGGTCCATTAAAAGGTCCATTTCATTCTGATTTTAACTGATGGAAAGAAGAAGAACGTCCATCTTCCCATATTCGATCTATCCTATTTCATCTGCCATTCACTCAGCGTTTTTATTCTCATCATCTGTAGAAGTTCAGGGAGAGGCACTGCTCCACCAGGTATTAATCCAATACTAAGGTGGTTTACAGATCTTCCTCGTTTCAGACACTTCTTTGTCAAAACTTCCCTAATTTCTAAATCAATTGGCAAAATGCTGGCCAAAATTGGCAAAGCATCTGATGATACTGTTCTATAGGCTCCTGAAAGCGCCAGTAAGGGGATTTGCTGGCCCCTCTTAAGCGCTGAATGAATAAGTGAATTACCCAGTTGTTGTTCCCGTACACGGGCACCATATGAAACTTGCGCCACATATACGCATCTGTATAATAGACGGAGCGCAGGGAAACGTAAACCCCATTCAACAGTTGAGATTCTTCTCAGTTTTTAGAAGAGAGCCTGGGCTTTACTAGAAACGCTTTTAACGTGAGTCAAGAACGAGGACGATCTGTCTAATGTAACGCCTAAATATTTAGTACTCTCTACAAAACGGATTGCAGAATCTCCCATTTTTATGAAAGGGTTTCTAACTCTACTGAGGGAGCCTTTCATAAGGAGACCCACGGTCTTATGGGGAGCAAAAGTCAGTCTGTTTTCCTTTCCTCAGTTAAGAATCATATTCAAACCTTCTTCAGCTTTATTTTCAACTTCTTTTCTACTGTCCCCAGAGACCAAATAAAATTTGTCGTCTGCGTAATCAATCGAAATAGTGCCTTCAGGTAAAGGTAACCTGGAGGAGTCATCGAATAAAATATTCCAGAAATCCGGTGCAAGGGGAGAACCCTGGTGACAACCCATGTCCACATCTCTTTCAATGATGCAATCACCAAAAGAAATTATAATTTTTCTATCTTTAAAATAATCGCAAGATATTTTAAAAAGTTTTCTTGGACAATTACGATTTTTTAATTTAGTCAAAATCATCTCCCGCCATGCATTTACGAAGGCACCAGTTATATCTAAGAAGATACCGATTACGTACCTCTTTGTGCAGACCTTCACCCAGTCAAGCGCAGTCATAATGGCGTGCTCCGTGGACTTACCTGGGACGAATCCTTATTGATGTACATATGATGGTGTTAATGTTTCTGGTAGACGATTTTGAATAATTTTTTCCAATATTTTCCCCAATACAGGAAGAAGTGTTATTGGTCGATAAGCTTTAACATCAGTTCTTTATTTGTCGTTCCCTTTAGGTATGATCCTGAGCACGCCTTTTTTCCATACAGAAGGGAAAACTCCCCTTCTCATACACGTTTCCATAACCTGAAAGAGTTCTTCCTTGGCATGGATCCATACATAACTCACAATTTATTCTATTCAATTTATCATGCCCTGGTGCCTTCCTAGGACTCAAACCCTTAATTATAATTTCTATTTCAGCTCTAGTTATTTTAGAGATTCTTTCCTCCTGGTAGAGGATTGGAGGAATCCGTGATTGATTTCTAATCTGTTGGTGGTGGTCGCTTTCCCCAATTACTGAATCTATGGGAACTAACTTTCCCAGAAGTGTATTGAGAGCAGTCACCACGTTAATACTCTCAACGTTCCCGTTATCATTGTCGATAACACTAGATAAAAACCGATCAGAACCTTCCGTTTTTTCAATGGCGTTACGAATATCCCATGGGTTAGAGTTACCAATATCTTTAACCCAATTATGCCAAGCAGCCCGTTTAGCCAAAAGTACAGCCGATTTGAAAACTTTACGAGAGCTACTAAGATGTCTCCTGAGGGTGGATGTCTCCTCCTCCGTACATCCAACCCGTCTAGAGACACCTAAAGCTCTGTAAGCTCTCTTAAAGGTGCCCTTTAGCAAAGTCAGCTCATTCGACCACCACGGAGATCTAATTATCATTTTCGGGTTTGTTCTTCCCAAAGCCGATTCAGCAGCTGATACTACGGCCGCGTTGAAAAAATTCCCCAAATTGTCCGGATCTCTAGCTGCTACGTCATGAAAACCCCTTGAAGTATCACGTAGAGCATTCACAAAGTTATCTCAATTTGCCCGAGTAGTTTTGAAGTTCCAGGAGGATCTTGGAGCTTCGGTCTTCTTGACGCCCACCATATAAGTTATTAATCTGTGATCAGAATTAATAGCACATTCGGGGACCTTCCATTTAGAAATCTTGGCCGCAATCGATCCAGAGCAAAGAGGTAAATCAATATTGCTCTCACCATGTATGTTACTGAAAGTAAAATACTTCCAGATTCATTGATTAAAGAAAGACCTTGCGCCGCAATAAGGTCTTCGATGGCATCTGAATGTTCCATCCGTTGTTTAAAATTGTCAAACCACATTGGTGAGCGAGCATTAAAGTCTCCTCCAATTACTACGTTGCGTCCTTTAAGCGCGTTAAGTGCGCGCGTCAGGCTCAAGATATGAGGTAAAAGTATAAGTGAAAGTGTCCAGTGGAGGTAATCCACCTCTTACCCGCCTTGGTATAAGTAACTGATGGTTACTCCTTCAAGGCTCTCGCCAGATTCTATTTTTTTTGTTAAACGAAGCTACATTTATTTATTTTGAACGAATCTAGACCTCCAGTGTCCATGCATACGTTGTTAGTAAGCAGTATGCAAGTGCTTAACAGGAAAAACAAAATGCAAAAAATAGGTTAGTTAGACAAAGATAAATTAAACAGGGCAAAAGAAAAACTCATTCATGAGGCTTCATGAGGCGGCATTGCATCTGTAAAAACCCGCAAGCACCTGCATAAAATAGAGAACATAAGTAATACAATAAATCTCAAATCAATTGGCAAGTACCAACAAAAAATGTGAATGGCTTTCGGTCTGATCATAAACTACACTTAGCTTCCGTGTCCCTTAGCCAACCACTCAGTGAAAGTGTCCAGTGCTAAATGAATTTAAATATAAAATAGGACAATCACAACACACAACATCCAACACATTACAAATTGATTAATTGAGAGCACCTCGCCACGTATACCTAAAACGTATTACGTAAAGGGGTATCAAGGCGCTGCAAAAGAAATGAAGGGGAGGGACGTACAGAGTTTACGTTGCAGAGTCTACGAACGATGTAGAAAGAAAGGAAAATAAATCGTTTTTAAAGAATAAAATTTAATTAAGGGGTGGGGGGGCTCATTACACAATCTACATGTATTTCCCCCCTTAATGGTCTTATATCCAATTTTTATTTTTTATTTTTGTCGGGTACTGGAAAATAATCCTGAAGAGGACATAGCCAGAGAAAACAAGAAATATGTCATTTTCAAATCAGGTTTTAGACGTATTGACTCTTTTCCACAAAAAATTATAAATGGATTTCGAAGGATTGTTCTTTTATCTAGCATTCGTATGTAAGAAATTTTGAGAATTTTTTAAAATTTTTAGTATAATAAGGTTATTCCATAGGTCGTTGGCAGATTCGTTAAATTTTCAAAAAAGTTTTTGTATTATTCCACACCCATTTCAAATAATAGAATCATGCAGTAAAATAAATCAATACATTATCTAGCAAACGCATGTTTTAGAATTTTAATTTTAGTTTCAATAAAATCATTAAAAAATATGTACGTACATGTGTTTCTTGACGAAAATTGGTCCATTTGTGTATTTATTTGCGCACTTAAAAACTAATATATATCAGATTTTTTTACATACTTATTTTGCTAAGACGTTATTGACAAATAATAAATAATTTTTATCAAAAAATAATTTTAGTGAGTATTTAATATTAATTAATTTACAGCTTCGCATTCCAACATTTTTCTGATCGAAAGAACACAAAATTCAGAGCTCAGTCGGCCCGCAATCGTGGCCTGGACAAGTCGTGTCCGCGACGGTCTTGGTCGTCACATTTTAAAATGACAAATTGAAAACGAAACTTTAAAAATAAATATACTTTTTCTTGTTTCACGTTTGTAAAGATCTACAGGGTTGCCAGAACGCAATATTTCATGTTCATTGAATATTTTTGTGCTAAAATTTTTATAATTTTGAAATTTTTTTATTGTAAATTATTGTTATGTGAATACCACACGAGAGTCCCAACTGCTCAAAAAAAATGTTTTTTTCTAAATAATATAATATTCTAAATTATGTATTGTTAAGTGAATACCGCACAAGAGTACCAACTGCACCAAAAAAATAAATATTTTTAATTTTTATTATAAATTACCGCACAAGCGTCCCAACTGCTCCGAAAAAAAGTTTTTTTTAAATTCTAAATTATTGTTATGTGTTTACCGCACAAGAGTCCCAACTGCTCAAAAAATTGTTTTTTTTTGCGTGAGTAAGCCATTCATATATTGTGAATACCGCACAAGCGTCCCAACTGCTGTAAATTTTTTTTTTGAAGTAAAACTTCTTTACGCACGCTCGACTTGGGGGGTAAGCTGGTGAATGCGTTACAAAAAATGGTGATTGTTATAAAAAGTGGTGATTGTTAGGAAAAGTGTGATATGAACGGTAATTGATGCGAACGGTTATCGCGAAATATCACCGGGGGGGGGGGTTTTTTTTTTTTTTTTACAGTGAATACCGCACAAGAATCTCAACTGCTCCCGTCTGGAGCCAGTGAGACTATGGCATCCCCGATTGGGGTATGTTGTGAGGCTGAAGGTAGTGGCGGGTGGAAGGAGGTGGGGAAGAGGAAGGTTGGGAAGCACCTGGCTATTCAGATCTGTTCACCAAACACGGCTAAAGCCATTTTCAAACAACGTTTCAATTCTAAATGGTGGTCTTACACCAGGGCGATACTAATAGTATCTTCCACTCTGGAACATGCCGCAAATATACTATATATTATTTTAAATGAATTAATTGTGAAATAACACAAATTAATAAAATAAACTTTATTTGCGCATGCCAGGTTCGAACCCGTGACCTCCGGATTGTGAGTCAAGAGTCTTACCCATATCACGTGTATTTATTTTTCGTGATAATATTCTGAAAATATTCTGATGGAGAGGGGGAGGGGGAGCGGGAGGGGGAGGGGGTTGGGTAGGTGGAGGGGGAGGGGGGGGGGTGGGGATGGGGATGGGGATGGGGATGGGGATGGGGATGGGGATGGGGATGGGGATGGGGATGGGGATGGGGATGGGGATGGGGATGGGGATGGGGATGGGGATGGGGATGGGGATGGGGATGGGGATGGGGATGGGGATGGGGATGGGGATGGGGATGGGGAAGGGGATGGGGATGGGGATGGGGATGGGGATGGGGATGGGGATGGGGATGGGGATGGGGATGGGGATGGGGATGGGGATGGGGATGGGGATGGGGATGGGGATGGGGATGGGGATGGGGATGGGGATGGGGATGGGATGGGGATGGGGATGAGGATGGGGATGAGGATGGGGATGGGGATGGGGATGGGGATGGGGATGGGGATAGGGATGGGGATGGGGATGGGGATGGGGATGGGGATGGGGGATGGGGATGGGGATGGGGATGGGGATGGGGATGGGGATGGGGATGGGGATGGGGATGGGGATGGGGATGGGGATGGGGATGGGGATGGGGATGGGGATGGGGATGGGGATGGGGATGGGGATGGGGATGGGGATGGGGATGGGGATGGGGATGGGGATGGGGATGGGGATGGGGATGGGGATGGGGATGGGGATGGGGATGGGGATGGGGATGGGGATGGTGATGGGGATGGGGGATGGGGATGGGGATGGGGATGGGATGGGGATGGGGATGGGGATGGGGATGGGGATGGGGATGGGGATGGGGATGGGGATGGGGATGGGGATGGGGATGGGGATGGGGATGGGGATGGGGATGGGGATGGGGATGGGGATGGGGATGGGGATGGGGATGGGGATGGGGATGGGGATGGGGATGGGGATGGGGATGGGGATGGGGATGGGGATGGGGATGGGGATGGGGATGGGGATGGGGATGGGGATGGGGATGGGGATGGGGATGGGGATGGGGATGGGGATGGGGATGGGGATGGGGATGGGGATGGGGATGGGGATGGGGATGGGGATGGGGATGGGGATGGGGATGGGGATGGGGATGGGGATGGGGATGGGGATGGGGATGGATGGGGATGGGGATGGGGATGGGGATGGGGATGGGGATGGGGATGGGGATGGGGATGGGGATGGGGATGGGGATGGGGATGGGGATGGGGATGGGGATGGGGGATGGGATGGGGATGGGGGATGGGGATGGGGATGGGGATGGGGATTGGGGATGGGGATGGGGATGGGGCTGGGGATGGGGATGGGGCTGGGGATGGGGATGGGGATGGGGATGGGGATGGGGATGGGGATGGGGCTGGGGCTGGGGCTGGGGCTGGGGATGGGGCTGGGGCTGGGGATGGGGCATGGCATGGGGAGCTCCTGCCAAATCTCGCCCCATGAACCCGGGCTCCCCTGCTAAGTCGCTTGGGGTGACCTATGGCAGAGGTGTTGGTAATCCAATACATGGTTCCTGGGGCGGCGGTACCATACCCGCCTTCCAAATACTGATACTAACTATTGATGGCCAGCGTGGTCAAGGGGTAAGGCTCTTGACTCGCAATCCAAAGGTCGTGGGATTGAATCCCGGCGTGGGCAAATACATTTTATTTGACTAATTTGGGTTATTTCACAATTAATTCATTTAAAAATAATATATTTGCGTCACGTTCCACAGTGGAAGATACTTTCAATATCGCCCTGGTGTAAGACCACCATTCAGAATTGAAACGTTGCTGGAAATGGCTTAAGCCGTGTTTAGTGACCAGAAAGTAATTCCTCGCCTTCCTCTTCCCCGTCTCCTTCCCCTCCCCACCACCTTCAGCCTCTCAAAATACCCAATAGTCATGCCATAATCTCACTGGCTCTAGACGGGAGCACTTGGGTCTCTTGTGCGGTATTCACATAAATATAAAAAAAAGTATGCACACAAATAAATATTTCAAAATGAGTCATTTCTTACAAACCAACTGAATATTCCTCGGTTAAAATATAATTAAAACAAGCAAAAAATATATATAAAAATTGTTTTTCATGTTAGTATCTACTTTATACCTAAGTACTGTGTTTACGCATTTAACTTGCATCTATTTATGTTTACACACATCGAAAAACAAATTACAAATAACAACTTTTTCGGAAAAAAATCAGGAAGTGAGAATCCGACATCTTTATCTGAACCGAAACAAACTCCGCGTGACCCTAGTAGGTACGTGAAACACGGCTACCGGCGAGACGACATTTAGTTTCAAAAGCGTCCGCTCGCGAACGCTGATGTTTTATGAGCGCTGCAGTCGAAATCGGAATCCTGATTTGCTGGTATGACAGCCTGAAACGAAGTTGCGTAGCGATTATGAGACTTTTGGAGGCATTTATTTATTATTGTTAAATGGTCCAGAAATGAGACTGCGGACCCCCATACATGTATTCGCGGACCCCCAGGGGGTTAAGAAACACTGGTCTAGCGCATATATGTGATAAGTGCAGAAATTGAAGTATGGTGGGAAATTTACATTTCTTATTTCATCCTGGATGCATAAAACACGTATGTTGTCATTAATTTTTTTGCTTTAAATTTTATAATTAACTATTCTTTTGGTAGATATTAGGGAGTATTCTTTTAACTTGAATTTTAAAATTGGACTTAAAACACGTGTACGCTGGATCATGGATATGATGGTAATTTTATTTTAAGACGTTTATTTAATGAATTCAAACTAAGTTTAATAATTTTCAATACAAGAATTTCCGTTTACTATTATTGCCGTGTCATCGGCGTAAGAAATAATTTGTCCAGCAATTACAAAATTACACAAATCGTTTATATACATCAAAAACAGAATCGGGCCAAGTACAGTTTCTTGCGGAACTTCATTTTTTATCTGTATTTCTGAACTATACACAAAAATGTTTGTTTTTTGTTTTCTGTCTAAGATAGTTGGTGAATATTTTTTGTGTGTGATTTTTGAAACCTAGTTTTATTATATTTATGATTATGTTATGATTTACAGTATCGAAAGCCTTTCTTAAATCTAAGAATATAGCTAGACATTTCTTATTTTTATCCAAAGATGTGTACATATTTTTTGTTAAATCATATATTGCATTTTAAGTGCTTAGATCTCTATGAAAACCGTACTGGTTTTGCGATAGAATATTATATTTTTCTAAGTGTTCTACGATTCTATTTTTGATGCATTTTTCTAAAATTGTTGATAGGTTTGAAACAAGTGAGATTGGTCTATAATTGTCCAATTTATTTGTTTCACCAAAATTTATGAATTGGAATAATTATGTTGGCGATTTTAAACTGTTTTGGAAAATGACCTTCTTTAAGGCACATGTTAAATATATGTATGTTGTAAAGGAGTTACAATATGTTGTTTTATATTTTCAATGTATTACATGATAGTCCATCAGTTCCCTTAGAATTAGATGGTTTTAGGCTATCAACATATTTTTTAATTTCTTTTATTGTATTAGGTGAAAATTTTTCTATAGGATTGCTTGATTCGTTATCTGCAATTAATTGCGAAGATGTCTCTGTGTCTAAGCATTATTATCATTTATACTGGATGATTTAAGTACATCATCTACTATGAAAGAAATTAAAGTTTTTGGCGATAGCAGATTTGTCAGTTATTATTTTGTTATTTATTTGAACCACATTTACAACAGTTGAAGACATACTTTTTTTGTTCGCAATCATTTTTAATATACTCGTATATTGCATATAGCATATAACCGCCCATTAATCCTAGTACTTATAGGTACCTAGGTAATATACGTCCACATGCGAGCTGCTTACGGAAGTAGCGACATCTTTTGGCAGATTCTTAAACTAAAACCCGAATTACAACGGTAGCTTTGCTTGAAATTTCACGAACACAGATGTTATTTGTGGCGCGGCGTATAAGGCGTGACGTCAGACATGATGATTGATTCTCTTTTTTTAATTTTAATTTTAATTTTTTAAATTTTTTTTTACATTAACTCCACACAGGAGGCCCTGAGGAAAATAATTTCCCTCAGGGTCTATGTCATCTGAGATGGAGGGTCTTGTTGAGGAGAGGACGGAATGAACATTGGTCTTGAAGAGACCCATGTTGTAGGAAGGAGGAAACACAGAGGTCGGCAAAACGATCCACAGCCGAGCTGTTGAACACAAGAACGAGTCGAAGAAGCGACCCGTTCTCATGAGACAAATGTCAATCGTGTACATATATTGGGCACGCGTTTGGCGTGTTTCCCGACTATGCACCGATGCCGAGGGGATCAATGACGCTGGTTCCTCGGAGCATCTTCCATTGTAATACCGGTAGAACAAGGTTCTATTAAAAATAAAGTATCAGGCCAATAAAACTGTTTTATGGTTCAAAATTTCCTACTTGCAAACCCATTTTCGGTAATTGTTTTATTATATAATGTGGAGAAGTAAATTGTTCAGAAAATGATAGTAAAACATTTAAATATTTGTGCCTGAGCTTCGCGAAATAAAATCAAAATTTCACAATATTTTTTCCGTAGAAATGAAATCAGGCGGCTAATGGTACATACATTAATTACGTGAGCTCAGAATGGGAGGAGGGGGGGGGGGGTAGTAAAATCTCATCAAATCTCATTTAAACTGAGTGGGGTCAATAAAAATCTCACGTCAACTTTAAAAGAATATATATTATTATGGAAATAATAAAAAATAAAAAAAATTGTTTTACTTCTTTTGAAGTGTACCGGAAATTTAACCTAATCGCCATACACGTAAGGAGTGTTATTGTTAGCGGCCTGGTCCTGAATTTTACAGATATTACGGACGCAACGACGATATACAGGGTGGTAAGGGACGTACTTGACTTACTTTGACCAGTAGTTTAGAGTAAAAAATGTAAATGAAATTTTGGTCTCCGGCGACATAAAAACATAAAAAAATGGTAGTTGTTGAACAGTTGGAGGTGGGGTAAGGGGTTCTTCGGACACCCGGCTGAGTGACCAGTGACGATATGCAGAAGAATTTTTTTTTTGTTTGATTTTGAAGAAAAAAATTTGAAAAAAAAAAGTTGTCAAAAAAAGTCACCGGAGACCAAAATTTCATTTACATTTTTTACTCCAAATAATTTCAGGAATCACTGGTTAAAGTAAGTCAAGTACGTCCCTTAACACCCTGAATTATATTGTTTTATCGATGAAATACTGTTTTATTTTGTTGTTGCGAAGAGACGTGGAAGGTTTTTCCCTCTTTGTTCTATTTTTTTAACCCCGATTTGTATTTTTAACAAATAACCATATCGCTTTAGCCAAGCAAGCTTTAGTTACGCTGAAATTTAAAAAAAAAATTAAAAGAACGACAAACGTTTCCGGATTACGAATAATCTGACAATATTTGAAATTCTCCTACTACCAAACAGTAAGTGGAAAATATTGCCTGTGTCGTGATGGAGGACTTAACAAGCGACGGCTGTGTGGAACTTAGACTCGATGCCAACTCAGTCACTGACCGGTCAGAGATGTAACGTTACCTTCGATTTCATTAATAAATCGAAAGCACTCAAGCTATTTGTCGTTCTTTATTTTTTTTATTTTTTATTTTATTTTTTATTCCAGTTAAAAGAAAATTACATTTTCACTCATTTAACTAGAAATAATTATACACATTAAAATAAAGTAAATATTTCAATACAGCGATATTTTAATTTAATTATTTTGTTCTCAAGAATAAATATTAATAATTTTTTTTAAATTTACCCAGTTTATTTTCGTTTTTAATGTCGTTTGGGAGGCAATTATATAAGTTGCCTCCCTCGTAACCAATGGATTGTTTACCATAGTAAGTGTGGATGGTGTTTAAATGTATTTTATTTTTTTATTTTATTTTATGTGCATCTATATAAAAAGGTTTACATATATTTTTTTGGCCTTGCCTGTCTCACTAGGAAATCCTGTGTCGAGACAGACTAGTTTACAAATATTTTATAAATATTAAATAAAGTACACTTTTCAATACAGCAAAAATATTTGACAAAAATTTTCAGGTTGGTTAGTGGTAACAATAATGAGATAGAGGATTATATTTGGGTGAGGTGACTAATTATCGCACGACCTTTTTCGATGATCCATTGTTTGATCAGTATTTTGTATTTGTTAATATTATTCGATTGTCTTGTTTTGTCAGGTAGGTTATTGTATATTTTAGGCGCAATGTATTTGAAATTTCTTTGACCAAATGTTGTGTTTGTTTTAGGTGTTTGTATGAGTTCTTTGGTTTTGTGCAGTGTGTTTACAATATTTTGGGTATTTTCATAAAATGTACATGTTTTATTTTTAAACAGATGAGTTAAGATTGTTTTTGTGTAAATTTGTCGAATATCTAATACAGGGAATTTTTTGAATATATCTACAGTACTTGTTATTATGGGAACTTTAAGAATGACTTTCATAATTAATTTTTGTGCCTTCGATAATGAATCTATAGCTGATAGTGTTGCACCTCCCCATGCGATTATTCCATATTCAATGATTGATTGACAAAGAGAGTAATAAACAATTTTCATAGATTTGGAATCTAGTATGTTTCTAATGTTTTTGAAGAAATAAATATGTTTTCTTAGTTTATTCGTGACAAGTAGGCAATGTGTATTCCACTTAAGATATTGATCAAATGTTAGACCAAGGTATTTGATATGGTCCGTTCGATCTAGGCAAGGACATTGACAGAATGTATCATGAATGCAAGAACATTCATGTACTTTTATTTCAACATCTTGATTAGGTTGGCCAACAATATTTATACTAGAAGTAATGTATTTTGTTTTGGTAGTATTTAGTGCAAGAGAATTAATGTCTAGCCATTTTTTAACAGAGTTAATTGATTTCTCTGCCATTTTGTATGCATCTAACCAAGTGTCAGATTGAATGAGTAGCACAGTATCATCAGCAAAACTTACAATTTTTCCATCTAACATTAGATTACAAAGATCGTTTATGTATATGAGAAACAAAGTAGGGCCTAAGACGCTTCCTTGGGGAACTCCATAGGTTATAGGGAGGGGTTGGCTGAATTTGTTTTCGATTTTGACACTTTGAGTTCGATTAGTTAAGTAACTTTGAAGAAATTCGAGATCTTTCCCTCTTATACCAATGGTATTTAGTTTATTAATAAGGATGTCAAGGGAGATAGTATCAAAAGCTTTTGAGAGGTCTAGGAAGATAGAAATGCATTTTTTACCCTTATCTAAATTTGAAACAAGAAAGTCTGTAACAGCAATAATAGCATCGGCAGTGCTCTTATTTGACCGAAAACCATATTGATTTTCGGAGAGTAGCTGCTTGCTTTCCAAAAATGTTTTCAGTTGTTTGTTAATTATTTTTTCAACTACTTTCGAGAGTGAGTTAAGTATTGTTATGGGCCTATAATTATTAATGTCCACTTTTAGACCACTTTTGTATATGGGTATGACGAGCCCTTGCTTTAATTGTTTAGGGAAAATTCCCTGTGATATGCTAAGGTTAATTATGTAAGTGAGAGTTTCCAATAGTTCATGAACAAGTGTCTTGAGTAAATTTACTGTGATGCCATCCATACCGGCGGACTTTGTGTCTTTTAATGAGTTAATTGTATTCTTAATATCGTCATGTGTAACCGTTTGAAATTTAAATTGTTTAGAATGGGGTATATGTGTTTTTTCCTGTAATTTTGTATTAGAATTCAAGGAGGACATTTTGTTTGCTAATTTTTCCCGACATTAGTGAAAAAGTCATTGGCATGGTTTAGGATTTTTTCCGGATTCTTTGAGAAGTCGACGGTCAGTCCATCAATATTGAGCTGTTTTAGGTCAGTGTTTAAGTTAGGCTTAGTATGAGTAGCTTCGCGTAAAATGTTCCACATTTCTTTTGGATTACCTTTGCTTTCTTCTATTTTATGTCTATAATATAATTCCTTAGCATTCCTTATGACTTTTGTACATATGTTTCTGTATCTTTTGTAAAAGTTGTTAAGTATAGTGTCAGAAGGATTCAATGAAGTTTTTTTATGGAGTAAGTTTCTTTTTCTTATACAATTTATAATGGTGTGATTTATCCAGGGAGTTAGAGGTTTAAATTTGTGAGGGATTGTTTTTACTATAGAATTAGTGTTATTATTTATTTCAGTTTGTAGTTTGTCTATGAAGTAAGTCCATGCATCATCAGCGTTGGGTATGTGTAGTAAGTTGTGCCAATAATTACAGGAAAAAGATTTTCATCATAATCAACTCGTTTTATGCAATAAAAGTGTTTCATTTTTACATTTTTTGATGGTGTGTTTAATGAAATCATAGTTGCATAGTGGTCAGTAATAGTAGATTCAAAAACAAGTGTTTTGTATGGTTTATTCGTTTTTATCATAATGTGGTCAACACAAGAGCTGGATTCTTTGGTGACCCTAGTCGGGTGATTTATTGTAGATATCAATCCATGGTAACTAAGTAGGTTTAAGTAATCTTGGCATTGCGGATGTGAATTATTTGGTAAAGTGTTAATATTAATGTCTCCAACTAAAATTAAGTTTTTTTTATGCGCAAGTTGTGATAATTTTTCATTTAGGCTTTGTATGAATGGAATTATATTGTGGTAGGAGGGAGATCTATACATTGCTAGTATGCATGTGTCACCGTACGATATTTGTAGACAATTTGCACCCGGGATTATTATTTCCAAAGTTTGAACATTCAGTACATTATTCACATATATAATAATGCCGTCATTCTGATTGTGATGGGTTTTTGTGGAGAAGTGAGTATAATCAGGAAGGTGTTTTGGTACATATAGTTCATTAATCCAACATTCTGATAGAATAATTATATCAAATTTAACCTTTAGATTATTCAGTAAAGTAAGTATTTCTTCCCAATTTTTATTTATGGATCGAACATTATGGTGAAAAATTTTTAGGTTGGTGTAGTCTTTCATTAGTAAATTACAAAACTTTATATCTGAAGATACATAATTATTAATTTTATCAGAAGATTCTGTTTCATTATCAAAAATCAGTCTAGCCATTTTTAGAAACAATTTACAATGGAACTTTAATATTTTGTATTGGGAGCCCTGTCACAGTAGCTAAAACTGGGAGTTCGCCCTATATCCGATAGTAGTACATAGGTAAGATACATGATTTCTGACAGTATGGAAACAATCACTGTAAAATGATTTCACAACAACAATTTAAAATAGTCAGGATCAGGTTTTGTACGGTAAGAGCGATCGGGCCAATGTTCAACATGTGACAGAGCTCATCAACATCCTAAATAATTTTACATAAGTCATCAGAATGTTTAATATATATTATTTTATCCGTGGCTGATTTCTTTACCAAAATTTTTTCGTCTTTATACCAAACGTAGGAAAACTTTTTTTCCTTGCATATTTGTTTGGTTTTCCATAGAAGTTCTTTGAAATAAGGATTAAGAATAACACTTATAAAAATCTTTTCGCAGTTAAAGTATTTTAAGATATCATGGGGAATTTTTTTTCGGTTTACTAGTAGTAGGTTTCTTTTGCGAATGTCCGTGAATCTGATACAAATTTTCGGGGGAGCTCCGGGTCGCCTGTCGGGAATCCTTTTGGCTTCCAGGATATCGCGGGGAAGAAGCTCTACACCTACAGCTGCTGCTAGCTTCTTGACGGTCTCCGAGGGTTGTTCACCTTCACGCGGTGGTATTCCTGCGACCTCTAATGCATCCTCCTTTGAAGTCTGTTCGAGGCTGGCCAGACGAATTTCGAAATTTTTTATAATAAGGTTTTTTTCATTTAATTCTTTTCTTAAGTTTTCTACCTCCGATACTAAATTTGCAATAGTATTCATTTTTGTATTGAGGTCATCATATTGGCTGCTGATAAAATCTCTAGAAGTTCGTGCATCTTTATTTTCGTTGTCTATTTTTTGAAACATTTCTTTTTTCATGGTCTCAAATTTATTCTCCATCTGCTTCATGAAGATTCCAATGTTGGTCTCACTGGTGTCAGGAATATTCAGTCCTAGACCTTTGCTCCTAGTTTGTTTCTCGGCCATAACTGTTCTGATACTGCAATGCAACAAAACTGTCAAAAAATAACCTCAACTATATTGAAAAATTGTGATAGTGTATTATTTTTATGGTTCGTAAATAATGCTGAACCACTGTATAATTATAATTTTCACTTTAACTATCACTTTGTAGTCTTTTGCAACTTGTACACTTTATTTTATTATCAATTTATATAGGAGCAAAACAAAAACAAACATCTGTCACTCAAAGTTATTGTTATCGTTATTATGTTATCGTGTTGTCTTGTGAAGTGTTTGTGTACTTGGGACGTTTTAATGAATTCTGTGTTTGTGTGTACGAGTTTATTGCTTATTTTGTATATAAGGAGACATGTATTGTATTCATATAGTTTTCTTGATAAACAAAATAATTAAATTGAAATATCGCTGTATTGAAATATTTACTTTATTTTAATGTGTATAATTATTTCTAGTTAAATGAGTGAAAATGTAATTTTCTTTTAACCGGAATAAAAAAAAAATTAAAAAATTAAAAACGACAAATAGTTTTGTTTCCATATATAATTTTATGTGGATGTTCTGGGCTTGTAGTTAAATAGTTTTTTGATTACATTATTTTATATTACCTGTAATTCATGTATGTGTAATTCGTAATCGCTTGTACCAGGCATTTTTGCTTTCGATAAATTTAGAAAGTAAACCTGAACACTGACAAATTCGGCCATATTGTATAACCCCCTTCCAATCCTACATTATTTGATTATTGAGATAATGGAAATAATTGAAACAAATATTTTCAGAGTTGTAGTTTTATTATTTAAAGTTTAAAATGTTCACTGGGAATACCTAACAATTAAATAATTAAGATCTGGAAGAAGATGGTAGGCAACAAACAATTGTTTATTTACAACTGTTGCTCAACCCAGTCAACCATGGATGGTACGCGAGACCATACTCCGGGGTACCTGGCCTGAGCGCAGCCACTTCCCCAGGAAGTGACTCCGACGACGATTCCATCGACGACAAATGGGCCACCAGAGTCTCCCTGGCAAGCATCAACGCCACCGACTCCCAACAGACCTCCACAGATCATCCTGTCGGTGACGGGGATGAATTCGGCGTAGGCAGCGACGCAAGCAGCCTGGTCGACTACTGGGAGGGTCACCTTGCGGAGTGTGCTTGGGATGGAGCCTCCGGACTGTTGGAAAGAAAGAAAATATGATTTAAATTCATTAAAGACAAGATATCAGTTTTTCATGGACACAAGGTGTTTTCTTAACATACTAATATAATATTATTTCTTCTTCGATGATGTAATACGAAATAGACCATAAATGAACTTACGGCGGTAGATCCCCATCCGGTAACGAAAGCTGGAGAGTCAGCGGGAACATCCTGGTTCAGAGTTGGCAGGGAAATGATCTTGGTGTTGAGGTTATCGATGGCGATAGGCTCTGAGAGGACGAGGACGGCGATGTCGTAGTCGTGCCAGGTAGGTGAGTGCTGGGGGTTGGTCACCACTCTGGACACCTTGTAGGAAACGCCACCAGATGCGTGTTGGCTAGATCCAGCACGAACGTTCCATGCTCCGGCGGAGGTTCTGGAATAAGCAAATTAATTTATTAGCAGATCGTCCTGCTCATCATTTGGATGCCAAAAACATTTTTTTCATGCTATCAAATCGTTTTAACATAAGGCCAAGTGTTCGACTTACGTAGTGGTGCAATGTGCAGCGGTCAGGATGACGGTGGTGCTGATGATGGAGCCTCCGCAACGGAGTGCTCCGTTGTACTGGAGAGCCACCTGCCAAGGGGCATCCTGGATGGAAGCCTCGGTTCCTCCAACAATGGGGGAGGATCCGATTCCGTTGATTGGACCGAGGATGCCGGCTGGAGAAACATATTGACTCTTAATTTATTGAGACAAAACACAAACTAATTTGATTTACATTAATATTTATTAGTGTTACATTGTTGACTATTGATAAAATATTGTGTTTTTTGGATAACTTACCCGAAGCCACAGCAACGAGAGCAGCGAGTACTACGAATTGGAACATCTTGGTAATGATACCTTGCTTCGTTGTGTTTGATTATATATACCAGTTTCGCCAACAAATAATCTTAATATTTGCGATAAAAAAATAATCTTCAGAAGACTTAAGTAATGTGAAATTTTTCATGTCAAATCAATCATGAAGCAGAAATACCAGTGCTACGAACAAATATTATCTAAATAGCTATATGATTCTGAATGAAAATGATGGTTTAAATAATTTTGTGCCTATAACAATATGTGCTGTAGTGAAAATATCCATCAGTCACCTTACGCTTTAAACGTCTTGCAAATAAAAAATAGGGCAGGAGTAAAAAAAATTATACAAATGATCTCAATTTGGAATTACTACAATTTGATGACGGCCTTTAAACCCGAAAAAGCTGTCACAATGATTAGAACACCGTCAGAAGAAATATTTAAAAACATTAATATTTTCAATGTTCAAACACTTTTTAACCCATAACTAAATACTCTAATGCCCAACATTAACAATCAACTAGAAAAATAAGTTAAAAATATACTGGTTATTCTTATTGTGAATACATCAAAATTTGGGAGGCGGGAATGGGTTGCGCCGCCCCGGGAACCTTTATTGGATAACCAATACCTCCGCCATAGGTCACCCCAAGTGGTTCGCTACGTTTGGTGATTTAGCAGGGGTGCCCGGGTTCATGGGATGAGGTTTGTCTAGGTCTTGGAGGTGGATGACCAGGACACACATAACCCCAGATTCCTACCCACCCCTTAAACCCTTTTCCTTCACAGAACTCTCCTCCTCTTATTTTCCTTAAAAAATCCCTCCACACAGCATCCCCAAAGATGACATCGGCCCTGAGGGAAATTATTTACCTCAGGGTCTCCAGTGTGGGGCGAAAAAAAAATCTTTTGCGCAGAGAATTATTGGGAATTATTATGGTGGGAAACTATTATAATGACCTATTAAACCAGGACACACTGAACCCCAGATTCCTACCCACTCCTTAAGCCCTTTCCTTCCCAGAACTCTCCTTGCCTTCCCTTTCCTAAAAAAAACGCTTCACACAGCATCCTCAAAGATGACAAAGGCCTTAAGTGAAATTATTTTCCTCAGGGCCTCCTGTGTGGTGCACATGAAAAAAAAAACTAGAAAACAGAAACTTATGTATTTGAAACTAAAGTAAAAAAAAATGGCTGAACAAAATGACTGATAATAATCAACTTGCAAATATTATGAAGACTACATAAAGACATCTATAGACAAAAATTTTATTTAATTTTTTTTTATTTATCTATAAAAGATTCTGTATCTTTTGTGGAATCGATTCCATACGTAATCTCCTGTCAAATATAGGAAACATGTGTGATTGTCTATGACTTGCTTTTTCTACGGACTGATGTGTCAGCGGATTGGTTTATTTACGATATCAGCTATCGTATTTCAAATAGTAACACAAAACGCTGCAAGTACCTATAAATAATTATTTATTCATTTAATGTACGTTTAAAACACAATAAACCAGTTTAAAAGTTGTATACCACGGATTTGACATTTGCGAAGCTTCAATCTAAATACACATAAAAATCCTAAATCACCTAAATTATATGGGTTTCTCAAAATCCATAAAATAAATACACCTATCATGATTAATAACTGATTTAGTTCATAAAAGTAATGTGTTTACACCAAAATATGTAATTAAGAACTCTTTTGAACTGATTGACTTATTGAAAAATTTTGTACTTCCCATTAATGCCAAACTTGTGTCTTTTGATGTCATTAATCTATTTCCTAATGTGCCTATTACTGAAAGTAAAGCAATTATTTCCAAATTATTGAAAGATTCTAAATTACCTACAGATCTGTCCAGTGACCTAACTCGTTTATTTAACTTAGTTTTAAATCAAAACTATTTTCAATACAATAATGTCATATACCAACAAAAAGAAGGCCTTCCAATGGGAGCCCCCACCAGCCCTCTTATTGCTGATATATTTATGAATGATTTGGAAACAAGTGTTTTTAATTCAAAATCAACCCTTTTAAACAATGTTTTACTATGGAAGAGATATGTGGATGATATCTTTGTCATTTGGACAGGATCCGAACGTCAACTCAACAACTTTCTTAACCTTTTAAATTCCTTTCATAATCAAATAAAATTTACGATAGAAATAGGCAATGAAAAATTAAACTTTTTGGATTTAACTTTATCTATTATAAATAATAAAATCGATTTTAGTATATACGCAAGCCAACATACACTGACATAGTAATTCATAAGACCTCCAACCACCCTGTCTCACAAAAACACTCCACCTTCCATTCCATGATACACCGCTTAGTAAATGTCCCAATGTCTAATAATAATTTCCTTTCTGAACTTTCTATAATAAAACAAATTGCTATAAATAACGAATATGAACCAAAATTAATTGATAACATCCTAAATAAAAAACTTAGCAAAATTTCAAAAAATAAATATCTATACAATTCTAATAATATTATTGATAAAGAATGGCGTAAAATTTTGTATATTAATAATTTTTCAGTTCAATGTTGCAAAAATTTCCCTTCTAATATTAAACCAGCGTTTTATACAAGAAATAATATCGGTAATTTTTTGAGAAATACTAAAGATAAAGACCATAAATTGACTAATTCCGGAATATATAAACTCAAATGCAATGATTGTCCCTCATTTTATATTGGAAAAACAACTCGTAATTTTGAAATCAGAATCAAAGAACATTTAAGGTGTCTTAATAATAATAATTTTTCTGAGTTCGCTAACCATATCATTGAAAATAACCATAGTTTTAGGGATAAATATTCTTCATATTAATCATAAAGGAAAACGTTTAGATAACTTAGAAGCTTTGGAAATTAAAAAATCCCTTAAAAATAATGAATCTATTATCAACAAACAAAAAATATTGTCATATAGCCCAATCATGGATTTGTTCCCCTACCCACCCACTCTACACTAATACCTACCCACCCAATCTACATTATTAAATAACAACGGCTCCACCCCTACCCTAATAAAACATTGTTCTAAACTGTCAAATTAGTATAAGCATTCCCTGACGAAGGAACGTTTGTTCCGAAACCGGTCGGATTTGCACATTTTATAAGTGGTTTATACAAAGTTACATTGTTTCATTTTATTTTACACATAAATTGTTTAGTTTGCCCAAATTAAAAACCTAATAACCTGTTTTGTACACGTAAAGAGTCGTTTCTAGTAGTAATTGTTGAAAGAAAGAAGTGTAATTCCCACAATTTGTGCCTAAAAGTGCGGTGGTTAATTTATCGCCACAAGTTTATCACCGCACGCCTATCTGTCTCAATAGTTTAATTTCTTTCTTAATTTGGGCAAATGGTATTTGAATTGAAATGATACTTTGCAAATGTCAAATCCATGGTACATATACAACTTTAAACGTAAATTAAATGAATAAATAATCACGCATTTCGTGTTTCAACTAGTTGATATACGACGGCTGACACATACAGTCTATAAAAAAGCAAGTGCAAGCCATGGACAATCACACAAATTCGACACGACATTACGTGTGGAATCGATTCCGCATCCACTAAAGATACAGAAACGCTCTTCAAAACAGGAAAACCTAATTTATGATTTGTGCTTCATCATGTACCTACAAACTTTGCCACATAAACTAATAAAAAAAATAACTTGAAAACCTATTTTAAAAATATCTAACTTTCACTTGAACTAACTAACTGTAGTAATTTATTGATTTATTGTTTATAATCTCTCGGAAAACATTTACTTTTTGACACTGTTCTCGAAACAGAGACCATGGAAACGCCAGTCGATTTATGCGAACAGTTGAATAATTGATAACGTATGTAACTACTTACTAATGTTGGCGCCCTTAGACGTTCAAACATTTTTCAAACTTTACATATTTTTCAAATTATTTGGAAGTATACGGCTTTGTTTTATGTTTGTCAAACAAACGACGTGTTTGTGGGAAATTTTGATTGACGTCAAGTTTGACAAACACGTTTGAAGATTTACGCGAATGTTTGTCAAACAAACGTCGGTTTATGTTTGACACCACCATGGTAGGGTAAAAGTTCGTCGTCCGGACATCGCTGAAGAGATCAAGAAAAAAAAAGTTATCTGCGTAATTTGTAGTACGGCCGATACCTTAAAATAAAAAAAAAACACAACCAAGCGCCACTCCTGAGTGAGCGCTGGGACCGAGCTCACTCAAGACCACGCCCTACATAAATTATTACTTATTTTGAATTTGTAATTTCGTTTATGTTTTTAATTCTACTTGTTTCTTTATTTAAATTTAAAATTTGCTATATGAGAGGTGCTGGATTGCATTTTTTTCCTCCACATCCTTCAATAAAACGTTACTCTTATAACACGAGAACTGCATTTCACGTAAATTTGAGTGGAAACAGACTCAGTACCACTGACTTAATAGTTATCTTGTGTCTCTCCTTACACTTGCCTGAAAATGTATATCGCCATCCCATTTGAATTTCGTAATTATATTTATCCAATCATAGGCCTAAATTGAACCACGAAACCCGTCCACGAGACATTTCTTGTGTTATTCTTTATTCTATGCCCGATACGTAGCTTCTGGCGTCGAACGATTCTATCATTTTCTACCTGTGGCGAGTAAAATATTGTAAGCTGTCACAGTAAACAGCACCTCCAAAGCCCCAACTTTTGAACCTCCCTTACTTTGGGATTCTCAAAGGCCTAATATTATTAAATTCGTTATTTATAATTTTTGTTAGCGATCGCATAAACGTAGGCGTTATTTCCAATAGTTTTATTCAGCAGTTGACGATCGCCGACGATAACGGCGGCGTTGACGTTATCGAATAAGTTGTCGTCAACGGCCAGTACTTACTTCCCGGCACGTTGTCCTTGAGCGTACCAGGTTTTACTGGATGGGAACTGGGGCACTTCGCAAATTGTATGAGGTTATCTCCAGAGAGCCGATAGCCCAAATCACCAATTGACAAACCCACGGAACCTCTGATGCCAATAAAACTTCCCAAATACTTATATTCTTACGGATATGTCGCCTCGTCCTGGCCTGATAATGTCGAAATAGCTATTATTAAATCAGACTGAAAATAAGTTGTTAGAAGATTCTGGAGAAGATGTTGAAATAGGATAAGTTTGAACACGTATGATTTGAGATTTTCACGGCCAAAAGCATTATAGTGATTTATTTTTGGGATATTATGCCGAGTTCCGCTTCCTCCTTTAGCGAACTTTTACTATCCATAGTATCCATATCAGGGCAGATGTGTAATCGAAGATTGTGTTGAAGTATGAGTTTAAGTACAACGAAGCGACACCGTCCTGCTAGGTCGAATCCTCTGAAAGCTAGAATTACAGTATAATTTAAAAAAAAAGTTTTCTTCATTTAGTTTTGGTGCATGTCAATTACATTCAATTTTAAATGAAATTTATAATCTAATTTTTCAACTAAACGCAAAAAAAACATTTTAAATTTTACTGTTGATTAATTTTTAATTTGTTCAGATTTGTTAAGTGTCTTGTCAGGTATTATTGTGTATTTTAGTAGCAGTGTATTTGAAATGTCTTTATCCAAGTGTTGTTTTGTTTTAGGTATTTGTAAGAGATGGTTAGTTTTAATAGCCATTGTTATTTTCTCGTTTTATTTCACCTTCTGTGTACCTAGAAATTTGTTTAATGTAATCAATAAATAGTAAAATAACTACATTTACCGTCGATACTTCATTTTTTAATGCGCCATTGCCGGGAATTTAATATCTTCGTTTTTTTGGGTGCATTTACGCAACTCCTTCTGTTCTGTAAGAAATTAAGTAAGGTACGTTTTTAGATTTTCACGGCCAAAAGTATTTTCGTTATTTGTTTTTGGAGTGTTACGCCGTGTTCGGACAGCGTTGCAGTGTCCATCGTCAGGGCAGATCCGGCTGATATATACGACGTATGAATGTGAATGAAGCAAGGTGTGTGCCGAGACATAGTTATGAGGAGATAAATCCTCTCTGTTCACCCCTGCCGTTTAAAGGACTGATGGTTACTTAGGTAAAACACGGGGCCTATAATGTGTCATGTTTCTGCCATACAAATAAAAAACCCTTTGAGTAAATGTCTGTTTTTTACGATTGGGTCTAATACCAGTTAATTATATATATATTTTTAAAATTTTTAAATTCTCGCCTAGTATTATTATTTTTATTTGACAAAACGTACAACTTTAATTTTTCTTTTCACTTCGATCCAAAACTCTAAACTCTAATGGTTTTATTAATCTCGTTAACAATTCATTTAACAATTTAACTAACTAACTAACTAACTAACCATCACGCCGTTTCCCCGCAGGGCTAGGCAGAGAGGACGGACCGCCATACAACTCGGTCTTGGCACACACTCTTTGCCTCACTCACATTCATACATTCTCTTCTATTATTCTGACTTTTGACATAACCCGACTCAAGTATCTGATTCACTTGATCGTGCCATGTCTTCCTCGGGCGTCCCCGACTTCTTCTTCCATTCACATTCGCGTCGTATATTCTTCTTACACTACTTCCTTCGTTCATTCGTTCTACATGCCTAAACCATCTGAGGGTCCCTTTCTTAATCTTACTCATTATGCTTACATCAGCCTTACATTCTTTGCGGATATCCACATTTCTCACACGATCATACATTGTTTTACCACACATACGTCTCAGGGATCTCATTTCAACAGCATTCAGTTTACTTTCATCCTTCCTCTGCCAGTTCCATGCCTCACTGCCATACATCAGGGTAGGTACCAGGACTCCATTGTGGACTGCTAGCTTCGCTTTTTTTGACAGTTTTTTATTAGCGCCAACGGCATTCAGTCCACCATTAATGGAGTTACCGGCATTCACCCTTCTTTCAATATCTCTTTCAGCCTTCCCATCTCTCGTAAACATACTACCCAGATACACAAACTCATCCACCTGCTCCAAATATTCATCATTCACAACTATGTTGCATACTGTTTTCGTACTCTCCCTTTCAAACACCATGACTTTAGACTTACTTACATTCATCATTAGCTCATTCTTCATACATACTTCGTTCATCCTAGATACGAGAGACTGTAGATCTTCCATAGTGTTAGAAATCAGCACCGCATCATCAGCATACAACAGGCAACAATTTAACAATTTATAAAACGTTAATTAAGGTGACGCACTACTATGCAATGCAAAATCGTGTGATTTTGGTATGAAAATTCGATCACTTAGAAATGATTTAGTTCCTTTAACCCTAGATTCATAAACATACGTCTCTCATACACTCTAAAGTAGTAAAACGCTCATAGAGCGCAGCGCGAAAGAGCTGGCAATACGTGCGTCTCAGTACCCTCCCGACACGGTTAGAGCTCACTAGCTCAGTGTGGCGCTGTGGCGCAAGGCCGCAAGGGATCTTGGCGTGTACACGTGTAGTAGCGCAAATGTAGTGAACAATTTTATTAAGATACAAGTTTGATTATTTGCGAAATTAAACGAAGATTTCTCTTCGAAGACCACCAACTATGAGGCGATGCCTAAAACGGAATATCGATGTGATTTTCGGCGATACTTTGCCTGATGTACCAGCATACCAGAATACAAACCAGAAGGCTATGCAACTTCTGTCTTTACAAACAAAAACGCGTGACTAGATTTATCTGCACATCTTGCAAACGTCACATGTGCATGGAACATCGGGAAAGTTTGTACTTAGAATGTTTTGAATGATCTCAAAAATTGTTTTTAATGTGTTGATCTCAAATAAACTTTCCCATTATTAATATAATGTATTATTTATTATTATTCTTATAGTTTTAAAAAATTGTACACTTAAAAATAGGGCGTTTTACAGATATATGTTTATGTACATTGTAACAGTAAATATAGTTCATGAATCTAGGGTTAATAAAATACTTCCAGTAGATAACATATACGCGTTTGAAATAATTGAGTATTCCTTTACTAGTCTTTTTATATGCCCAGAAAGTGTAATGCGGAGAATTAAGTTCTTCAGAAAATGTTGCTTGTGTCGTGATGGAGGACTGAACAAGTCGAGGAATTGATCTAACGAAGGCTGTGGAAAGTGTAATGTGGAGAATTAAATTCTTCAGAAAATATTGCTTGTGTCGTGATGGAGGACTGAACAAGTCGAGGAATTGATCTAAAGAAGTCTGTGTGTGACCCAGACGCGATGACAACTCAGCCACTGACCGGTTAGAGATGTAACGTTACTTTCGCTTTATTAATAAATCTGAAGTATCTACTCAAACTACTTATTAGTCGTAACCATGATTTTTTCTTTCAATAAATTTAGACGGTAACCTAAACATAAAACCTGGCGTACTCCAGCGGTAAGGCTCTTGACTCGCAATCCGAAGGTCGCAGGATCAAATCCCGGCACGGCATATTGATTAATTTGTGTTATTTCACAATTTATTCGTTTAAAAATAAATAATTTATGGTATATTTGCGGCACGTTCCAGAGTGGAAGATACTCACAGTATCGCCCTGGTGTAAAACCACCATTCAGAATTGAAATGTTGCTTGAAATGGCTTTAGCCGTGTTTGGTGACCAGTGTGATGAATCGCATTAATCAACAGTGAAAAAAAAATCGTAGCTTCCTACTTTACGAATGATTAAAATATATCAAAATTACGAACAAAACAGACACACCTACGACACCTATCGGATTAAATTTGATTGAGTTCATATTGACAGTAGACATCTGTTATCATTGAGATTATATCGGGTTTCTAAAAATAAAACACAGAGGTTGTTAGGATCGTTACTGAGCAAGGCCTAATAATAAACACATGGTAAAATGTCAACCAATCAAAATTGAAACAAGGGTAATAAAAATTGGACTAAACCAATCAGTAAACAAGGAGGTGTGCTTTACCGTTCTCACCAAACCGAGGGGTTAACGAACTGACGTCATAAACAGGAGATGAACCAAGGACATTTGTTCAGTGTGTAGCGATTCGTTCCCCATCCCTACACTTTGTTGCATGCACATCACTAGCTGCGACTGACCATGTGACCAGCGAACGCTTGCTAGGGGGCATTGACGGCTTCACCCGGCAGTTTGGTTTTGGGAGACGACTGGAGCAACACCCCCCTGCGAACGGAAGATGGCGTTTGGTTGCCGGACTTAGAGATTTTCTTCTTCAGACGATAGATTTCTTCTTCAGACAATGGATTTCACCTTCACGATTCTTCACGTAATGTAGATTTAGCTTCATTAACTAACATCATGGTTTATCTTTAATTTCAATGGTTTTCTTATTCACCTTAAAATAAGATGGCGCTCAACCTTTACTATTTTCGTATATAAGTAACTTTAACTACCTACCTTTATTAATATCAGAAATTACATATCATTGTCCCTTCGGGAGAATGACACGCCCTGTAGATTCATTCAATTCATTTTTAAATTATGCTTGTTTGTTAATTAATAAATTCAATATCTCATGCTCTGGGTTTTAATTGTAATTAATTTCCTTTGTACATCATCACATAGCATCATTTAATAAGTATGCTATATTTATGGAAGATACTAGTAAGAATCTCCCTTACAAAATGACGCCCAACGTGAAATCGCCCTTACAAAATGGCGCGCAACGTGGTAATTATCCTCTGTAATTTCGGTTTCGTATATTTTTTTCACTGGGTAGGAGTTTTTTTTTTTTTGATATGACTCTGAAGTTGGGATCTTTAGGTTCCAGCGCATCTGCCGTTCGCCGGGTGAGTGTGTTTTATATTTTATTATTATAATGTCCTGATTACTTTAATTCCCATCGTTTCTCACTACCAAACTCAATTTTTGTTGTTTTGTAAAAAGTGTTACCGTTCACAAAATACTTTATTCATTATATAATTTTGCATCATGTGTTCCCAAATCATGCCTTATAATATTCAACGTTACCTTCATATTCTTATGTTTCAAGATATAATTGCGGTTATCCTTAATTCGCACAATAATGTTGGTTGGTTTACCTTTCTAATAATGTTACAGGTTGATAATAATATTTGCTATCACGGTAGCTCGGCACAGTATGTACACTGTACTTTCTTGTTTTCGATCGGAATAAATATGTACCTACGGTCATAATGGCACGCGTCCCACTACGTAAGTTTATTTCAACTTTATATTGTATCTCGGGAGTGAATATTTTTCTTTTATAATGCGATGTTGTTACAATATCGTTTCATATTTCTTATTGCAACATCTGATTCATAAGATTTGCTTTTGAACGTTATGCTGCTCAACATTTTTATTATGAGAGACGGGGGATCTATGTCAGTAATAATTTTTTTTTTCAGATTTATTTATGGACTTCCATGTTGATTCGTTTATGTTATATTATGTGGTTGATAATTATCTTCCTATTAGTTTTGAATTTATCTAGTAACGAGTTTTTCAAGGGATTTTAAATGTAACCTTCATATTTAATTATTCTTAAGTTGGATGGGCACTAATTTCAAATGGGGTTTGTAAATTTTATTGTCCACGCGTTAATAATTTGCAAAATTGTCACACTGATATGATTTACATCTTTATCTAGGAATTATTTTCCTGTGTTTTGGAAATTTTATTGTTGCTTCATTTCAAATATGTCAAATCATGCATTTCAGAATTGCGATTTGCTGGCCTTCCTCAAATGACTGTTGGATATGAGAGACGTCCTCTATTCAATGGAATTGCCGAGTCCAGTTGAACAGTTCTTCATGGATAAGAGGTCTTTCAAATTCTTATCTTATTTTCGGTTGAGTTGTTGTTTGATTTTACGGAAATATTTTGTAAATAATTTTTGTTAACTTTCCTTGGAATCATTCAGTAACTTTAATTGTTAATTATTTTGGTGAATTTTATTGGCATCTTGTCACAGTCAATTCATGTTGAATTATTGTCGATTCTTTTCAATATGCAAGAGCTCATGTATCTTGATTAAAATTGCCTTAATTTAATTTAAATCATAATTAAATTCTTAATATTCGTGAGTTAATTTTGATAGTACGCGATTAATTTGGGTTATTTTCTTCTATAATTTGGCTTCCTGGCAGTATTAAAGTTATCGACCTTTGCAAACACTTGATAATTTTAATAGCTTCTTTGGCATAATAATTTGTAGGAATTATCTAACCTTTGATGGATTACTTCACAAGCTCTTATGTTAGTTCTTACAGGGAAGAACTGATAATGACGGTTTTATAGCTGTTCATCTTACATCATTTTTCTTTAAATATGACGGGGTTTATAATTGGGTAGTCTTATAAATTCATTTTAATTAATATGTTGTTTAGAATAACTTTATGATTCATGAATTTAGTATCAAATTAATTATATTTTACCTTGATGGAATATCATTTATTTAAATTTCTCGGTGTACAATTATTTGTTTTGCAAGTAGTTATTTTGGGCGTAACAATTAATAAATAATTTACCTTCTCTTTTCTAAAACATTAAGCTCAATTTTCGGGGTTTTCCAAAATTTTATGCAATATTTTTTGAATTTTACTTAAATGGTTAGTATTAAATTCAGTTGTTTTTTAAATTTTATTAAATTTGAATATTTTTCTCAATATTTCACCGTTATCGATTATAATTATTTCAAGCTTAGCGGTTTCAAATAAATAATAACATTAATATGTATTTATTATGTAGCGGTTAGTTCCTGAGACGCTTTAACGGATTTTTTTACTCGTTTGATTGTACACCTTTTGGGATTTGTATTGTCAATCAAATGTCGGTAGATATCGTTATTTTGTCTTTAGAAAATTTATAATGTTTAATTATCATTTCGGTTTATTTGAATGTTATTATTTAACTTAAT
This sequence comes from Limnephilus rhombicus, assembly GCA_929108145.2. NCBI lineage: Eukaryota > Metazoa > Arthropoda > Insecta > Trichoptera > Limnephilidae > Limnephilus > Limnephilus rhombicus. The sequence goes on along the minus strand of OV815278.1, from coordinate 18,033,368 downwards.
AAAAGCGATTTTATCCTTTATACACAGCCTTTGGTTAGTGCATTTGCTATTTTATTATTAAAAATATTTATCGCATTTAACGACATCTGGGCGGCGCGCATCGGTTTAATATATTCATACTCCATATAAATTCTTCGTTCGTAACGCAGTTTTGGTTCGAGTCTTTGCTTACTTGGAATACTAAATAATCTTATAAATTAAATACGGCTGTTATGAAATAATAATTATTTTCAAATACTTAGAGATACTTTATTGGGATTCAATATTTAATTTATTTTAAACCAGTTACCTTATTTCAAATAATAAATATTTTTTTTCGTTTCGGCAACACAATATACCGACCTTGGAAGTGATTTATACTCAAATCTTTCATTACAATTTTTTCTTTTAGGAACATTTTCAGGTATTCATATATTTATAATAAGTTTGTACACTTATCTCTTTAATTAGTCTTCTTTGGCAACTCAAGTTTGGCTATTGCTAAACATTCATCAACGGTTATGTTGGATTTATATGGAAGTTTGTTACAGCATTGTTGTTTGCTATAAATTTTATTCGGAATTTTATACAAATATTTATAGAAGCTAAAGGATCAATATATCTCCGTTTTGTCTTCGAACATACTTCGGTTAATTAATGGCATAAGTCAATTTAATTTTTTCAGTTTTTTATTTTTTTTGCGGGAACACATTTTTTTTATTGTTATTGTTGTTTCAACATTACGATATCAACTGTAATGTTGGATTTGTGTGAAAATTATGCAACGTTAAGTTGTTAATAATAGATATTAGTCGGTTTCTATTATGGATATTAGATCTGACTTTGGTGTTTGATTTAACATCATATTTCGGGATTATTTCATTCCTTACTTCGACTTTCAATTTTTTTTTGGAACGGTTTCATTTCTTTTGTGGTTAGGTTAGTACTGAGGGAGCATCGTTTCACTTTGTCCGGCACAAAGTGGGAGGTTATTCTTTCTTAGAAACACACATTCGACGTTCATATAGATGAACACGATTATGAACTTCGAATGATTGTTTTGTTTTGTTCTGTCTGTCCTTTCGTGGCGTCCATGTGATGTTTCTTTTGTTTCTAATTTCGGGTTTTTACATTAATAACTTTCCTTTCGGTGGGAATGTTTCGGCATTTTGAAAGCGTTATGCGAATAATTACGAGCCTTCCATGTTTAATACCTCTGAGTTCGTGAGTAGTTAGTCTCGAGTTCTATGTATAGTTAGTTACCTCTGAGTTCTCGGACGCGATTTTTTTTTTTAAATCGTTTCGCGGAAATGGATTTGGTTTTTTTCCTTTCCTTTTCAATCGCAGGAAGACAGGGGACCTACTAATACAGATGATTTGCCTGTAGTGGTGGGAGGCCTGTGGTCCTTTTCTATTTGCCATTATTATTACGTCAATCGTTGAAGACGTCATAACGGTTTCGTTAGATTTGGAAGTTTTCCGGGGTTTTTCCATCTCATTATGAGGATTTATATGGGAAGTTTGTTCAAATGACATTTGGACATCAGTTGTTTTATTCGGTAATAAGACACTTTGGGGTTTTATAACATTTATATTTCTCGGGAATTTTTTTTTTTTCTTCAGATTTGATGTTCTGGGATTTTTCCGGTTTTCATTCTCATTCTGAGGATTTATAAGAAATGTTGGGCAGATTGTGTTGTTAAACAGTCGTTTTATTTTGTTCAGATAATTAATTTGACATAAAGTTTGTATATGGATTATAGTTTTACGAAGTACATTATCGTTCGGGATAATTATTTTAATACAGTACTTGACGTCATATTTTATGATCGTTTAGTTGGGTGATTATCTGAGCACTTTTTATTTTATGTGTTTTTCGTGTTCATCTTCTTAAGCACTTCCCCTATCTTAGGGAAATTGCTTGACGAGCTTTTACATATGAATTAAAAGATTAATATTTCTTGCCAAATTTATTATTTTAAACAATTATCGGTAGTTTGATAACTTCGGTTTAATTTTACGTAGTAATATTCTTTGTGAATTCCTTTCTCATATATTCGGGATTGATAAGGTTTTGTATGCCTAAATTTGTTTAATTACCTATTTGATAAATAATTGAAAATTTTCTGGTCATAATATATAGTCTGGGATAGACTCGATTTTTCAAAAAAAAAAAAAAATTTTTTATTGACAAAAATGTATTTTCAATTCTGCACTTTATCGCTGGCTAGCGTTTCTCATTTGTTGAGGACAAATGTTTGATAGTTTTCTCGTATTTGGAAACTTTTCTTTAGAAGGGTAGGAAGCGCCTTAAATTTGCTTTAATGGTGAATAACAATGTTTTTCTTAATTTGTTCAATTCCTTGCTGATAAACCATAATTAGGCAGTCGTAGATGTAGAGAACATCAGGAAGATTGGACTCGTCATACAGTTTCTCAACATTCGGGTGGTTCAGCCTGTCACATTTGGGTTTCTTCATCAAGAAATGGACTTTCGCATCAAGTATTGGTTTCTTCATCAAGAAATGGACTTCCTCATCAGTTTTGGTCTTCTTCAGCAAGAAATGGACTTCCTCGTCAAGTTTTGGGTTTCTTCATCAAGAAATGGTCTTTCTCTTCAGTATTGGTCTTCTTCATCAAGAAATGGACTTCCTCATCAAGTAATGGTCTTCTTCATCAAGAAATGGACTACTTCTCATTTTGCATTCTTACAAGATGGAACTCCAACTTACATTGATCTGCTTCTACATATTGCAGTCTTACATTTTCATGGACCTCTACTAGTCAAGAGAACGAGCTCCAACGTACATTGTTCAGCATCAACACATGCAGCATTCGGGATGGATACCTCTTCGTTCCAGAGTGGAAGATACTCACAGTATCGCCCTGGTGTAAAACCACCATTCAGAATTGAAATGTTGCTTGAAATGGCTTTAGCCGTGTTTGGTGACCAGTGTGATGAATCGCATTAATCAACAGTGAAAAAAAAATCGTAGCTTCCTACTTTACGAATGATTAAAATATATCAAAATTACGAACAAAACAGACACACCTACGACACCTATCGGATTAAATTTGATTGAGTTCATATTGACAGTAGACATCTGTTATCATTGAGATTATATCGGGTTTCTAAAAATAAAACACAGAGGTTGTTAGGATCGTTACTGAGCAAGGCCTAATAATAAACACATGGTAAAATGTCAACCAATCAAAATTGAAACAAGGGTAATAAAAATTGGACTAAACCAATCAGTAAACAAGGAGGTGTGCTTTACCGTTCTCACCAAACCGAGGGGTTAACGAACTGACGTCATAAACAGGAGATGAACCAAGGACATTTGTTCAGTGTGTAGCGATTCGTTCCCCATCCCTACACTTTGTTGCATGCACATCACTAGCTGCGACTGACCATGTGACCAGCGAACGCTTGCTAGGGGGCATTGACGGCTTCACCCGGCAGTTTGGTTTTGGGAGACGACTGGAGCAACACCCCCCTGCGAACGGAAGATGGCGTTTGGTTGCCGGACCTAGAGATTTTCTTCTTCAGACGATAGATTTCTTCTTCAGACAATGGATTTCACCTTCACGATTCTTCACGTAATGTAGATTTAGCTTCATTAACTAACATCATGGTTTATCTTTAATTTCAATGGTTTTCTTATTCACCTTAAAATAAGATGGCGCTCAACCTTTACTATTTTCGTATATAAGTAACTTTAACTACCTACCTTTATTAATATCAGAAATTACATATCATTGTCCCTTCGGGAGAATGACACGCCCTGTAGATTCATTCAATTCATTTTTAAATTATGCTTGTTTGTTAATTAATAAATTCAATATCTCATGCTCTGGGTTTTAATTGTAATTAATTTCCTTTGTACATCATCACATAGCATCATTTAATAAGTATGCTATATTTATGGAAGATACTAGTAAGAATCTCCCTTACAAAATGACGCCCAACGTGAAATCGCCCTTACAAGTGACCCGGGTTTAAAGATAAACGATGAGTGCATTCAGGAAGTCAAAAACCGTAGATCTCGAATAGATTAGAAGCTTTTAAGTTGTGGAAAAACACACGTGAATGACGACGGAAAATTTTATAGATTATATATCGAATAAAAGGGGCAGAAAACTTAAAAGAAACTATTAGAAAAAATTTCAACTGTAGGACGACTACGTATGACCGCCGGGGATGTCAATTTCGAGGAAAAACGTACCAAAGGGAAATGAAAATATTAAAAACAATGAAAAATTATTGCTATCAATTCCAGATTGAGGGAGAGAATGCAAAACCAACATTACACGAAAACTTAGGTAGAGAAATGGAAAACTCAAATTAACGTTATAAATAAGAGTAGATACGGATTCAAAATATAGTTCCTTATGAACAACGAAAGGAAAATCATTAAACTAGTATCAAAAACACCGTTATTTGAAGGTAATTCAGGTGGGAAAAAGGAAAAGTTAAATAAGTCAGATAAATAGTGAAAATACGGTTCTGAAACATAATCGCTGACGTAGGCAAGGGGAAAAGGGGGAACTTCCGTGGAAAATAGTAAGAGAAAACTTGCATTCAAAACTAGGAGACGGGAGTACCTACGTTTTGCAACTGATTATGACAATTTACAATATAGATTTAGCAAATCGCACATGGACCTATTAAAAATTGAGAAAAAAAAGAACACAAAAATAATGATATTTAAACCATATTTGTATGAACAGGAGGACAAAGGAAAGGAAGGGCAATCTAGCCGAAACTTGCTGATTCGGACCCTATAGGTATGAAGATACGAGACCAAAACTAGGTGTCTCACAGCGCAGGATGAGTAGAATGATACAAAAGATCTTATGTATTATACCGCACGGGCCGTCGTCGGTATACAGATTGTAATAGGGGGTTGGTAAAAACACGACAAACGTACACGCCAAGCCAAATATAAAAGGCACAGAAATCGACAGAGAGAGGCGGCTAGCAGGCGGCAGGCAGACCCGGGCAGGGTCCGTCGCCTAGGCAGATCCGATGAGAAAGAGAGCTTGGACGGTGAAAGCTTGCCTTTTTGTTAATTTAGGCACTTAACCGTGGCCAAGGGATGTACCGTTAGACCCCTAGCCCGAGCCTCTGATTGGTCAAGTCGCTTTCACCGTCGGTAGGTACGGATATGCCCGGGATCTAAGTTCCCACTACCTGCTAGTGCCCATTGTTTATTTTAAAAAGGTTTACATTACATACAGAATACAAATGACATATGAAATACAAACAAATATTGTACATTAAAATAATTTAAACATGTAAAGTTATTCTGGCATAAGCACGTCTGATACATGTATGAACAAGGTATAATGATGAGAAAATTTCAAAACATTACGAGTTGATAGGAGTTGGATTGACTTGTCAAAGGAAATTCAGATACACTCTTTTGAAACTGTAGGGGGTTTAGATGATGCAGCTAGACGTCATTTCAAGAAGTCGACCGTCGGATTTGAAAGGTGTAGTTTGCGTGACGCGGACGGAACTAACAGTAATTAGTGGGAAAAGTTTTCTAAGTGTTTGAAATTTTGATACTAAAAAAAAATCATGTTCAAGTCTGAGGAAGTGAAACTCTGGAACTGAGAATCAGTGAAAATTCATCAATAAAGTTTTACGTTTTAATTTATTTGTTAAAAGTTTAAAAAGTGCTCGTGATAAATACAACTTGTTTTAAGTGGAGAATTTGGGTTTTATAATCAATAAATATTGTATCTTCGGTTTTAGAAAAATTCGCGATTAGAATCAATGAAGTTAATATCAATAAAGTGATGAATAATAATTAAATGTGAAGAAGTTTTATAAATAAATGCGTCGAGTTTAAACGGAAAAGTTTAACAAATATCTATTATTTAAATTCAGTTATTAAAAATAGTGCAATTTGAAATAAATTTCCTCATAAATTAGAATATAATAGAGAACCCCCTTCACCTCATCCTAACACACCCTCAACCTCCCTCCCTTGGGAGCTGTTGGGACTCTTGTGCGGTATTTACATAACTATAGTACCAAAGCCTTCTCTGCAACATCGAAATTAGAGGAGTTCCCGAAACAACCGCTGAAAACAACTTGGAAATAATGAAGAAAATATCAAATATTATCAACTACAATAATACTTCCACTCCTCTGCAAACCGAAATCACAAAAATCTTCAGGCTGGGACAAAAAACATCCGATAAAACCACGAGATCCATTATAGCTACATTCATAAACACTCAAGCACGAGACGTCTGGTTAGACAAAATCAAAACATATATGAAATCCACTAACAGCAACTCGAACAAGCTTAACACAGCAGATCTAGGATACTCGCAGGAAAGAAATCGAATCTACATTTCGGAACACTTAACTCCAAAATGCAAATTTCTACTGGCCCAGACAAAAAAATTTGCTAGAGATCATCACTTCAAATATACATGGGTGAAATCAGGTCGTATTTTACTCAGGCAGACCGATGACTCGAATATAATAACAATCCGCAATGACATAGATATCGCACGAGTAAAACGCCAAATAATATGACTAAGGACACAAAGTATGCCTAACTCTAACTCTAATCACCAGCTACTCCATTATAGTATAATGAAAAATAAAAATCTCATTATCATATTTTCTCATCACCCACTCTACTTCTTTAATGCACATTATAGTAAAATTGATATTATTTGTACCACTTATAATTCTGCAGGTTTAATTATTATGATATGTTCTAAAGAGATATCAAATTTTTCCTCTACATATGAGAATCCACACCTAATAAATATGCTTGTATTATGTTTCCCCACTATGCAGCCGTACTCACTCCCAAGTATTGATATACTATATCTTATTATCCACCCAAATCATATCTTAATTAATAATATTATTCCTATCTTGCCTATCATAAAATCCATTACTATAATAAGTATGACACGTATTTGTAACTTTTTAAATCCAACGTACCCCGAATTATTTTTTCCTAGCTTTGCCAGCACTGTAAACTTCTTTATTTATACCTTTTTCATTATATACAAATTCACAAAAACAGCATATAGAAGCCACAATACTTACATATTCTCAAAATATTACATATTGAAAAGATTTTTCCATTACAACAATCCTTACCTAAACTTCACTTATAATCTTGAAATAACAAAGTATAAACTACTTACTATTGCTATTAACTCTCAGTATCAGAAAATTATCACTTATATCAATATAAATGTCATTGAACTCTGGAACTGTATCATAACTATGAACATATATTGGAAAAAATTCTCATTACAACTACCGCTTTTAAAAACCTGTGGTACCACTTACTCAAATAATTTCTATCATCTTAACATCCTCATTCATAAATACAAAATTAGTATAATTATAACCACAAGTGAAACTAACCTTTTGCATCTCATTGTTTATAACCACAACAAATTACATGCATTCCACATACCTTCAACACCAACGCTGAAGGATTGTATCCTTACTTGTCTAATTCCACTTATACATGTAATCCATTCCATTCTTATAATCATATTAATAACCTGCTATGATTCCTATTCTTGCTTCATATATAAAGTTATAATCATACATACAAATTTCATACTTTCAATGCACTTAATATACTTTATGATTGTAGATCTCCTATGTATTTTTACTTGTCTAATTATTGTTATTCTTTCAAACACAGAAGACACTATGCACCTGCAAAGACACATAACGAATAATAAATGTCTTGGTCTTACAATATACTTATACATTAACCTATCTTACCCAGTCGCTGATGAACTCAAACACCCACCATACACAGATGCCCATAATGGACCCAATTAACCCAATTGATAACTTTCTTAATATCACGGCACATACGACAAACAACACAAATGCATTAAAAAAATTTATCTCCAAACCAGAAGCTCTAAGAGTATTTGCCATGAATATCCGTAGCCTCAACAAAAACTTTGATAACCTACTTGTTCAACTTACTGACATAGGAAATGAATTTGACATCATTGTTCTATCAGAGTGCTGGATTAACGTTAATTACATCCCGAAATTATTAAACAACTACTCTGTGTACAACACGTCTCAGCACAGGTCCCAATCCGATGGGGTCATAGTTTATGTCAAGTCTAACCTAAAACATGCAGTATCCGAAATTTCAGTCGACCATGCAAATTGTCTTAATATCTCAATCGATAACTTAAATATACTCGCAATATACCGCTCCCCAAAGTCCAACAATGTCACCCCTTTTCTCTACTCTCTCGAAAAAAATATCGATGAAAAAACTAAGGATCTCATCATAATCGGTGACATAAATATAGACATCCTAAATGAATCCAGCCCCCACGCTACAAATTACCTAAACCTAATGGCACTACATGGCCTTATACCACACATCAACACACCTACACGAGTCACCCTCACTACTAAGACATGCATAGATCATATTATGGTTAGATCAAAGCGAACCGCTAAATCAGCTGTATTCGAATCCACTGTAACTGACCATTACTCAACCATTCTCGAACTACACAACTCAAAATCTACTCCCCCTAAGTCCAGTAATCCTTCCCATAAAACTGTTAATATGGTTCATTTGATAAAGTATGTTGAAGAAGAAAAATGGGAATCTACCCTGCTTTCTGAAAATGTCAACGACGCTCTTGAAAATTTCTCTGCATCACTAACTGCCCACATTAACCACGCTACTTTCCCCATTATAATGGCATCAAACAAAAAAAAGAAACTAAAACCATGGATTACAAATGGCCTTATCTTCTGTATACGTAAAAGAGACAGACTCCATAAACAATCCGTAAACAACCCAGACCCTCAACTCTTGCGCTTCTATAAAAAATATCGTAACATTTGCAATAATCTCATAACAATAACCAAACAAAACTATTACAAAAAAAAAATTGAAGAATCGGGATATGACAGTAAAATAATCTGGAACGTAGTCAATGACATCTCAGAAAACAATAAAACCTCATTCAAAATGCAATCACTCGCCATAAATGGGAAAAATATCCAAGTCCATGATGACCCAAAAACCTTAGCTGATCATGCCAACCATTTTTTCAGTAACATCGGCACGAACTTAGCCAACAAAATTCTAAAAGCAACAAACAAAACACAAAATCTCTTAACCTCACGGGTAAGACAACAGAGCTCTTTGCACCCGGAACTAATCCTAGCCCCTACCTCCAATAAAGAAATAGTTGACACAATACTCACCATTAAAACAAACAGTGCTGCTGGTAATGACAATATTTCTCCTTATATAATAAAACACATAGTTCACTTTATTACAATGCCGTTAAAACATATCGTTAACCTAAGCTTTAAAAGCGGTTCTTTCCCACACCGACTAAAACATGCAACAGTTATCCCAATCTATAAAGGTGGCGATAAAACAAATATTGAAAACTATAGACCCATTTCTTTGCTAAGTGTCCTGTCAAAAATCATTGAAAAAATTGTTAAAAGTAGACTTGTCTCCCATCTTGAAACCCAGAAGTTTCTCTCGCCTAATCAGTTTGGCTTTCAAAATAATTTAAATACAGAATCTGCAATCTTAGACTTGACGAATAAGATCACTAACAGCCTGGACGAAGGTGATTCCTGCCTAGCCATATTCCTAGACTTAGCCAAAGCATTTGATACGGTTTCCCACCCCATACTTCTAGAAAGACTATCTCAAATAGGCATCCGAGGTAGAACTCTTAACTGGTTCTCATCATACCTAACCGACAGATCGCAAGCTGTGAAAATTAACAACATAACAAGTAACCCCTTACCAATCCACTTCGGAGTCCCACAAGGAAGTGTTCTAGGCCCTATTCTGTTCCTCATCTACATCAACAATCTCTGTAACCTTCCCATAACCGGGAAACTAATATCCTTTGCAGATGACACTGTACTGATAACTAGACACAAAACCTGGAAAGGAGCATTCGACATAGCTCAAAACGACATACGCCAGATAAAGAAATGGTTAGATGATAATCTCCTAACCCTTAATGCTGGAAAAACAAAATTCTTAACCTTCAGTCTTTCTGCTGCAACCCAACCTACCAACAATCAGAATATAATAATTCACTCCTGTCTAAGAACTTGCACTTCCTGTAATTGCCCAAACTTGGAACACGCCACCCACATAAAATATCTGGGGGTCATCATTGATCAACACCTTCGTTGGGATCAGCACTTGGCCAGTCTAACCACACGCATCCGCAAACTCTCTTATGTCTTCCGAACCCTAAGAAATATCCTTACTACCTCAACTCTTAAAACTGTTTACTACGCTCTCTGCCAATCTCTATTAGCATACGGCATTATAACTTGGGGTGGCTGTGCACAATCTATCATCGAACCTCTACTAAAAGCCCAAAAAATGGTAATACGTGTCATTAACAAGCGACCGACAAGATACCCCTCCAAACGACTCCTCATCGAGTATAACGTCTTAAACATACGGCAACTCCATTTAAAATTTATGCTAATACATTTCCTGTTCAAATACAAAAACAAAACTCTCTTACAACACAACTACACCACCAGAACAATAACCAACAGACACTACAATGTACCTACACTACACACCACGTCAGCTCAAAGACAATTTTTCTTCCTAGCTCCTAAAATCTTTAACCTTATCCCTGAAAACTTAAAAACGTTGAGTCAACCCCATTCCTTTAAAAAACAAATTACGAAATGGATCCTTACACATGGGATACATTACAATTTTAACACCCATTCACTCTACACTCTATCGATTTAATCACTTTTCAGACAAAACATAATATATCTCTATTTTCTAAATTAGCGGCATGTATGTACAAGATTATTTAGTATGATCTATATCTAACAACTCCTCAAATTTCTCATTTTATAATAATTCTCTAACTTCTCCATCTTCTTCTTGTAACCCAATCTAACTATAAGTATATCATTTTCTTACTATAGAGCAGGCAAAACATAAAATATCTTTATTTACTATCTAAGCAGCATTATATGTATAAGACTGATTACTGTGAACTATATATATATATATATATCAATAATTCCTTAATTTACTAAAAATTTCAATCTATACTAACGAATGTATATCCACTAACTGTAAACTTCACCCGCCATAACACAGGGTCATCCCTAGCATGGAGGGTGAAATATCACAAAAAACTATATGTACTGTTGATAATTCATGTATTAAATAAATAAATAAATAATAAATAAACAATAAAAAATATTTAAAAAATAATTTGGAGCAGTTGGTACTATTGTGCGGTATTCACTCAACAATAATTTAGAATAAAAATATATTTTTTGCGGAGCAGTTGGGACGCTATTGCAGTAATTTACAATAAAAAAATATTAAATTTTTTTTTGGAGCAGTTGGCGTTATTACATACGTGATAACAATACATAATTTAAAATAAAAAAAATATTTAGAAAAAATTTTTTTTTGAGCAGTTGGGACTCTTGTCTAGTATTCACATAACAATAATTTACAATAAAAAATAAAAATAAAATTGGAGCACTTGGTACTCTTGTGCAATAATTTGGAATAAAAAAAATACTTAAAAAAAATAAAAAATCGGAGCAGTTGGACGCTTATGCGGTATTCACAATACATGAATGGCTCACCCTAACCACATCACGGTTCTAATGCAAAAATGTCATATAATATACAAACACCTCACGCCTCACCACCTCATACATTTGTCATGTAATACACCAACCACCTCTCACCTCACCTCATATTTGTCCTATACGGACATTCCCGCCTCCCAATTTGGGAGGCGGGAATGGGTACCGCCGCCCCGGGAACCTTTATTGGATAACCAACACCTCTGCCATAGGTCACCCCAAGTGGTTCGCTACGTTTGGTGATTTAGCAGGGGTGCCCGGGTTCATGGGGTGAGGTTTGTCTAGGTCTTGGAGGCGGATGACCAGGACATACTGAACCCCAGATTCCTACCCACCCCTTAAACCCTTTTCTTTCCCAGAACTCTCCTATCCTTCCTTTCCTTAAAAAAACCCTCCACACAGCATCCTCAAAGATGACATAGGCCCTGAGGGAAATTATTTTCCTCAGGGCCTCCTGTGTGGAGCTCATGTAAAAAAAAAAAAAACGTGACATGACATGAATGTAGTCCAATAAACCAACCACCTCACACTTCATATTTGTCCCATGCGCGACACAACGTGACATGACATTTGTAGTAATATAAAGAAATAGAGTTGGTACAAATAGGTACATTTAGTGAGGTGGGGGGACATTTTATGTGTTTGTATGGGACATTTGAGGTGCCTCTTGTATGAGGTACTCAACACTATAATGTACTTTATAGCAGCGGAATCATAATGGAGTGATGCCAAGCAGACACAAGAATCGAGCATAATCAAATCTACTAACAATTAACCATTTGAGTTATATTTAATTACATGTTCAATTGGACATGTATGATGTCGTTTACTACAGTTTATTTACGAATTCATTAGGATGTACGGAATCAAAATAGTGACAAGGGAAAGTTTAGCTCATTTAGAGAAACTATTTAAACTTAGATTAGCAAGAGAGAGACCAATACAATTTAAAGCTCAACGCTCTGTTCAGAATCAAAAGGTTACCACAAAATGAAAGTAATTAATGTCCCATACCATAAATCAAAAAATACACAATGTTTGGTGGAATTTAATTACAACATAAATACGGAAAATTTACGTTCAAGGTAGTAAATAACGTATTAATTAGTTTACATATGTCTATAACGATATGTAGTACAAGGGAGCTTTAAGTAGCTTTCTGTAGTCATCAAAGAAAATAAGGGTCCAATTTTCATGGAGGCTTGTGTGACGTAGGGCAGGAATTTTCTATCCATACTACACATATGTTTAAAACTATTATTAATTATGAAAAACTAAAACAAAACCTTTACATTGAAAATTGGGAAACTGTTCTATCCTCAAATGATACCGATATATGTTCACTGAATTTTGAATTAATCTTGAATAAACATATCAAATCTTCCTCTTCCATTATAACATGCTCCCCAAAAACTAAATTAAAAAAATTAAAACCTTGGATCACTCAAGGAATTATAATTTCTATTAGACATAAAGAAAAGATTTACAAGGAATTTAAAAAGTCCCCAGAAAACTATAAACTACACGAATATTTAAGAAAAATTCAAAAATAAACTATGCTACATTATCCGGAAAACCAAAGAAAATTTCTATAAGGAAAAAATCAATATCGCTGGCACCAACAACAAAAAGATATGGCAAACTGTCAATGAAATTATCAATAAAAAACCGAAAAAATCTAAAATAAATAAAATCACAGATATTGATAACAAAATTTACAATGTAAACACGGATCCAAAGAAATGTGCAAATATCTTTAACAATTATTTTGAGTCAGTTGGTAAAAAATTAGCACTTAAAATAAAAAAAAAAAAACACCGAAAATAATGATCTATGTACATCACCTTCCAATCCTTGTAACACCTTAACACAATTCCAACAAACTAACATTGATGAAATTAAACAGGCTATTAATGAATTAAAAAGTAATTCTTCCCCTGGTTATGACAATATTTCTGCAGAAATACTTAAAAAAATTCTGATTTAGGTACTTTGCAAACCATTGGCACACATCATAAACACAAGCTTCGAAAATGGCAACTTTCCTTTAAATTACAAAAAACTCTTATTACGCCCATTTTCAAATCTGGTGACCCCAGTCTAAGCAGTAATTATAGACCAATTTCTCTTACCTCAAATATAGCAAAAATATTTGAAAAAATTGTTAAAAAACAGATGTTTAAATTTATAAAAGAAAATAATATATTAAGTGCACATCAGTATGGTTTTAGAGAAAATTTGAGCACTCAAGATGCTATCGTAGATTTAACAACTGAAATATATAAATATTTAGATAATAAAAAAAATGCATTGGAATATTTGTCGACTTAAGTAAAGCATTTGACAGTATATCACATTCTAATCTTATCTCTAAACTAACGAAAATTGGTATAACCAATAATGCCTTAATATGGATTAAAAATTACCTACTTAATAAAGAGCAATTTGTTAAGTTAAATGGTTTTCAGAGTGATTCACAGACCAGTGATTTTGGAATCCCGCAAGCGACAGTACTAGGACCAATTCTTTTTATCATTTATGTGAATGATATTTTTAAACTCACCATAAAGTCAAAAATAATATCATATGCTGATGACACAGCGAATTTAACTCATGGACTAAACTGGAGAGAAACTCAGAAAACGGTTGAACTAGATATAAATTTGATAAAAAAATGGTTCGATCAAAATCTACTATCTCTAAATACAAAAAAAAACCTTTGTAATACCATTCACTCTGAATAAAAATGCTACCCCCGGGAATCTAAACATATACACTCATATAATTGTAATCCAAAGTCATATCTATGTAAACCTAACTGCTCTATACTCACTGTTAAAACAAATGTACAATACCTCGGTGTGATTATAGATAGTAACATAAAATAGAAATTACAAATCAATACAACAGTAAAACGGTTAAGAAAATGAATTTACATTTTTATTAGAATACGTAACATATTAAATATTGGATTATTAAGAACCACCTATTTTTCCCTAATTCAATCGGTATTACAATATGGAATTGTTGGCTGGGGTGGTGCTTCCAAAACTTCTCTTTTGACTTTAGAAATTATCCAAAGAATATTAATAAAAATAATTGTAAAAAGCCATACCATTAACCTACCATCAAATTATTTCAGGAATTTAAAGTCCTCTCACTTCATATTATTTATAAAAAAATACGCTTTTACAAATACACAAAGATTGTTTCAATAATGCAAACTTAACTCTTTTTTCGAACAGCAATAGAACAAATATCCTCGGTTCACCGCGCTGTTACACCACCACAGCCCAACAATTCTATAAATATATTGGAGTTAAACGGTTTAACGAATTACCCTTGAAATTAAGATTGGAAAAAAATTACAAAAAATTCAAAAATTCAATAAAAACTCTTTTTATATAACTTATCAACATAACAACTCAATTATAATATTAGTTATCCTTTTCTCTCATTATTTTTATTTCCCCCTCTTCAATCTGTTGTTTTTCTTATCTAATATTTGTTTTATACATATATATAAAAATATTTATATATATATAAATGATTTTTTCTTATATTCTGTTAATTATCTATTTTTTGTTTTATATATTTAAAAAAAAATATTATTTTTCCTTTGCTAAATTGTGCGCCTTTTTAACACGATCTTTGCTCTTAAAGAGGGTGTAAAGCGTATTATTAAATGTATTTTAATAGAAATTTTTATTTAATGTATATAAACATGTAGTTGATACAGTTGATACTATTATATTAAATAAAATAATTAAAAAAAAATGTAAAGCCTGAAAAAATTTTAAGAAAATTTTAAAAATCGATCAGAGCCAAGTGAAAAGTTGAAAGAAAATAAGAAGAGGGAGAAGGCGAAACATTACAATTGTTTTGCCGAGGACCAGGAGAGTTTAGTAAGAGGCTGGCCGAAGGAGAAAAGAGAATCATCACACCAGGTGAATAGCCAGGTACTTCCCCACCTACCTCTTCCCTATCTCCTTTCCATCACCACTACCTTCAGCCTCACAACATACCCTAATTGGGGATGCCATAGTCTCACTGGCTCCAGACGGGAACAGTTGGGACTCTTGTGCGGTATTCATGTAAAAAAAAAAAATGAAAATTTGGTCATATTGCATAATCGCCCTCCGAACCTACATTATTTGATTATCGACAGCTGTATGAGATAATGGAAATAATTGAAATCAATATTTTCAGAGTAGTAGTTTTATTATTAAAAGTTTAAAATGTTCACTGGGAATACCTAACAAATAAATAATTAAGATCTGAAAGAAGATGGTAGGCAATTGCTTATTTACAACTGTTGCTCAACCCAGTCAACCATGGATGGTACGCGAGACCATACTCCGGGGTACCTGGCCTGAGCGCAGCCACTTCCCCAGGAAGTGACTCCGACAACGACTCCATCGACGACAAATGGGCCACCAGAGTCTCCCTGGCAAGCATCAACGCCACCGACTCCCAACAGACCTCCACAGATCATCCTGTCGGTGACGGGGTTGAATCCGGCGTAGGCAGCGACGCAAGCAGCCTGATCGACTACGGGGAGGGTCACCTTGCGGAGGGTGCTTGGGATGGAGCCTCCGGACTGTTGGAAAGAAAGAAAATATTAATTAATTTCATTAAAGACAATATCAGTTTTCCTTGGGAATAAGATATTTCGATAATATATTTTTATTTTTTTTGAAAAGAAATAAAATAATTCCCGGGTTACGAATAACCCGAGAATATTTGAAAATCCCTTACTCCCACCACAAGCCAAAAATGTTGCTTGAGTCGTGATGGAGGACTTAGCCAGCGGAAGAATCGTACACGAAACAGTTGGGTGTGACCCAACCACTTTTATTTCTTCTTCAATTATGAAATATAATAAAGACCATAAATGAACTTACGGAGGTAGTTCCCCATCCGGTAACGAGAGCTGGAGAGTCAGCGGGAACATCCTGGTTCAAGGTTGGCAGGGGAATGATCTTGGTGTTGAGGTTATCGATGGCGATAGGCTCTGAGAGGACGAGGACGGCGATGTCGTAGTCGAGCCTGGCAGAGGAGTACTGGGGGTTGGTCACCACTCTGGACACCTTGTAGGAAACGCCACCAGATGCGTGTTGGCTAGATCCGGCACGGACGTTCCATGCTCCGGCGGAGGTTCTGGAAAAAGCAAATCAATTTATTAGCAGAATATCCTACTCATCCGTGGATTCCAAAAACATTATTTTTAATGCCATCAAATCGTTTTAGTATAAGGCCAAGTGTTCGACTTACGAGACGGTGCAATGTCCAGCGGTCAGGATGACGGTGGTGCTGATGATAGAGCCTCCGCAACGGAGACCTCCGTTGTACTGGAGAGCCACCTGCCATGGGGCATCCTGGATGGAAGCCTCGGTTCCTCCAACAATGGGGGAGGATCCGATTCCACGGATTGGACCGAGGGTGCCGGCTGGAGAAACAAATTGACTATTAATTTATGGAGACAAAACATTAACTAATTTGCTTTAAATTATTAATTATTAGTATCACATTGTTGACTATTGATAAAATATTGTGTTTTTTGGATAACTTACCCGAAGCCACAGCGACAAGAGCAGCGAGTACTACGAATTGGAACATCTTGGTAATGATACCTTGCTTCGTTGTGTTTGATTATTTATACCAGTTTCGCCAACAAATAATCTTAATATTTGCGATAAAAAAATAATCTTGAAAAGATTTAACTATTGGGAAATTACTACCAATCAATAATAGTTTTTCATGTCAAATCAATCATAAAGATAAAAAAAAACCGAGCGGAAATACCAGTGCTACAAACAAATATTATCTAAATAGATTTTAATTCTGAATGAATAACATGGATTAAATAATTTTGTGCTAATGACAATAAGTGCTGTAGTGAAAATAACCAGCGGTTAACTTGCGCTTTAAACGTCATACAAATAAAAATAGGGCAGGTGTAAATAAAATCATACAAATCATCTCAAAGTGGCATTATTGCAGTTTGATGACGGCCTCAAAAACCGAAAAAGTTGACACTATGATTAGAACACAGACAGAAGAAATATTTAAAAAATTTTGTGTTTTCAAAGTACAAAAACTTTATTAGAAAACATGTATTATTTAAACTTGAAACATAAACGAATACTCCAATGTCCAACGTAAAAACTCAATCAGGGAAATAAGCCAAAACATATTTGTTATTCCTAGTTTGAATATATCTTTTGCACAGATTAAGTGGGCAACTTCTCAAACACCAGTTGTAAGGCCCTCCGTTCATGGAGATACTTACGATCTACGTAATTGTGACGAAACCACAAGTACCCTGCTGATATACCACTTTTTAATGCTAGTCTCCGTACACGGCGCTATCCGAAATGTACTGAACTTGATCATTTTTCATGTGCAGCCGTGGGGTGAACACGCTGTCATGCGATGTCTTATGACTTTTTTCCAACATCAATCCATGCCTTCTCCACTAAATCGTTTCTTACCATTGACCTAAATACTTGATCGAAGTTTCTTACGTATTCTGGTAAAGTATAGTTATGTAAACATGCATTTTTTCCACTTCCAGAACAAATCTAACATTACTTTCATGTTCCGACGCCATTTCTGTCAAACGTCAAACGAATGAGTATCAGACACAAATGATGCGAGCGTCGCGTGCGATCAGCATTGTCGGTATCGTTATACTGATTGGAAACCGACAGCCACCGCGTAGCGCCGTGAACAGGTACCAGCAAAATCGTCCGGGGGTACTTACGATCGGCGCGTATGATACGCGCATGAGGATCGAGTATCTTGTAAATATCTCCATGAACGGAGGCACTAAAGGGCGACGCTACCAGTCACTCGATACTTGCAATGCTAGTTGCCGCGTTTCAGTTGCCAGGTTGAAAGGTTATCATGGTTGCGCCTCACGACCCTTCAAGTTTTCAAGAAAATTGCGATATGTCCGAGCAGGAAAATATCGATTTCGTTCAGGAGGTTGATAAATGAATATTATATACCCATATGTGCCCAAAAGATCGTTTTTATCCTGAAAACAGGCTCTGGAAAAGTAGCGAATTGTTGAACGCAACCGCTTGTTTTCGACGTCTAGCACCATCTATCCATGGGTACTATCTACCAAAACAAGTAGACAGTTTTGCTTAGAGGTCAAAGTTGTAATTTCTGGTGATAGTTCAATTCATGACTCAGTTGAAGTTGACGAAAAAATCCGGTTTTGCAGAGAATAACGTAAGTTTTATTTTTTCTTTGTAAATGTACCAAATATATTTTAAAATTAGATAGTTTACTTATCTAATGCAAATGAATGAATCCGGAAAAAAAAATTTCACAATTGATTTTTCAGAAGTACGCGGCTTTGTTTTACGTATTTGTCAAACAAACTACGTGTTTGTCAGAAATTTTGATTGACGTCAAATTTAAAGATTTACGCCAGTGTTTGTTACACAAACGTCGGTTTGTGTTTGACATCACCATCGGGAGTGCTCCGCTACGTCGTCATATATTTGCAAACCATTCCAAGAATACATCTTCCAAACATCACTGAAGAGGTCCTGAAAATTTTTTTTTTGCATTATTTGTAATACGGCCGATACCTTAAAATAAAGAACATAACCAAGCGCCACTCCTGAGTGAACGCTGGGCCCGTGCCCCACATAAAGGATTAGTTATTTTTAACTTGCTATTTTCGTTTATTTTTCAATTTTACTTGTTTTTTTATGATTTAAATATGCTTAACTATATGGGATTACACTACTTTCCCCATATCCTGGAGTAAAACATTTCTATTATAATAGAGAAGTGCATTTCACATAAATTTGAATAGAAACCGATGTATCACTGCATTAATAGTTGCCTACTGGTTCTAGGCCATATGTTCTCAACGTGGGCGATAACGCTCCCTTGTGGGCATTTGAGACTTTCAGGGGGGCGGTAGAAGACCCAGAAAAACTACGGGGCGTTGAGGAAAACTAGGGGGCGTTGAGATGGCATGGGCAGATAAAAAATATGTTATAAAAAGACAAAAATAAAAATAACACGCTTATCACGTACTAATGATCTTTATTATTAAGAATTGACACTATATCATGAATACAATAAAGAAGGAGGTAGCAAACCTGAAACCACCCCCCCCCCGTCATGGTAAATATAATCGTGACAATAGCTGTTTCAGATTCGCGACAGATGGTAAGTAAAAACAAAGTAGGATTTGGGCAAAAAATAAGGTTGAGAACCTATGTTCTAGACAATTTAGCACGCGGTCTCTCTTACACTTGCCTGAAATTACGTATCACTATTGAAGTTCGTAGTTATACATTACGTAGTTATCATTACATAGTATAAAATGAAGTCGCTCAAAATGTATGTGCGCGTTAATCTTTTAAACTACGCAACGAATTTTCATACGGTTTTCACCAATAGATAGGAGTGATTGAAGAGGAATGTTTATATGGATAATACATGTAAATTATATTAGAGGAAAGCCGAGAAATTTAAAGAAAACATATTTTTGTGTGATTTAAAACGGCTGGCGGGCCGTACTATAGTCACTTTTGAAATTCGTTCTACGGAAGAAATTGGAAAATAGATGTCCTAGAGTAAGTAGGTATTTGATTTGAATTATTTTATTTGATGAAGTCGCTCAAAATGTATGTGCGCATAGATCTTTTAAACTCTCTCTCTCTCTGGTTTCAATCGTGGGATTGGTTTGCAGCAATTTCATCTATACGTTTCTTCCACTCTTCCCTGTCTTGTGCGGCTCTTTTGAAGTCTGCATATGATGAGCAGCGCACGTCCACCAGCAGGTCCTCCAGGTACTCTCGGTGTGGGCGTCCCCTAGCGTTTGTCCCCTCGGTCATACCCTCCATTATGGCATGCAAGAGGCCTTCTTGTCTTATTACATGGCAGATCCATCTTGCGCGCCTTTCGGACAAGGTCCTGAGCAGGTGCCTTCCTCCTTCGATTCTTTGGAGAACCTCCTCATTTGTGATGTGGTCTCTCCAGGAAATTCCTAATAGTATTCTATAGGACCACATCTCAAAAGCCTCTAGTCTCCGTTTATCTCTTTCGGATAGGCACCATGTTTCGCAGCCGTACATCAAGATACTCCATACATAGGTCTTGATGAGGAGTATTCTCAGTTTTAGGTCTATATTATTCGATTCTATTATTTTCGACCTTTTATTGAATGCAAGCCTAGCCTGGTGTATACGGCTGTCGACCTCGCTCTTAGACCGACCGTCCCATGTTATTTTGCTCCCGAGGTAGATAAACTCCTTGGTGTTCTTTAGTGGAACTCCTGACATCTCTACTCTCATCTGGTGTTGCGTTCGGCCTACAGTCAGCAGCTTTGTTTTGTCTTTATTTATCTTCATGTTGTAATTGTTTTGAAGAATGCTTTGCATGATTGTTAAGGCCTCTTGCAGTTCTTCTTCGCTTTCAGCAACCATAGCAATATCGTCAGCAAACCTTATCATATCCACCTTTTGCCCGTGTATCTTTACACCTTTTCTGTGACTCATTCTCTCTCTCAAGTCATCAATCGCACTTTGTATATAAGCGTTAAAAAGAACAGGTGACAGAGAGCATCCCTGTCTCACCCCTTATCTTATACTGGCTTCTTTTGCATCATTGTCACATCTACTTATAGCGGCCTCATTCTTGAATAGCGCCTGGATTATTCGTCTATCTCTATATTTGATGTCAATTCTCTTCAGAATCTCGAAGAGTCTTTTCCAGTCAACTTTGTCGAAAGCCTTCTCCAGGTCTATGAATGCGATGAATGTGTTTTGGTTTCTTTTTATTATTTTTTCAAGTAGTATTCGTAGCGACAATATTGCTTCTCTGGTTCCTACACCTCTTCTAAAGCCAAACTGGTCTCCGGAAAGGATGTTCTCTACTTTTGGTTCGATTCTTTTTAGAATGATATTGGCATGGGATATTAGGCTAAGAGTTCTGTGTTGTTCACATTTCGTCGTGCCCGCCTTCATTTCTCGAAATCCTCTGGTATCTTTCCAGTCTTTTACATTGTCTGTATCATTTTAAACAGGGCATCTATAGTTCCTTTTCCTGCTGGCTTAATTAGTTCAGCCGGAACGTCATCGATTCCGGGTGCTTTCCCGTTTTTGAGATTTTTCAGTGTGAGGTCAAACTCTTCTCTAGTGATTGGATCTCCCAAATCATCTGCGTCTACCTCATTTTCTCTTTCTATCAATGTTTCGTTGTCATTATTTCCCTTTCCATTGTACAGCATTTCGAGATACCTTTTCCATCTCTCTCCTATTTCGTCATTTTCGAAAAGTATTTTGCCGTCTTCTCCTTCTATTGCATCACCCTTTCCAACTCTCATCCCAAAGAAGTCTTTCACCGCAGCGTGAGCTCTTTCTACATTTCCTCTCTTGAGGTCGTCGTTTATCTCATCGCATTTATTCTGGTAGAATGTTTCTTTGGCTATTCTTGATTCTCTATTTATTTGGTTTCTCAGCACTTTGTATTTCTCTTGTAATTCAGCTCTTTTATCATGTTTGAGCTCTCTTCTATCCTTTATCATATTTAAGATCTCATCAGTTATCCATTCTTTCCGTGCTTGGGGTTTTTCCTTGCCTATAGTTTCCTCTGCCGTAGTTATAATCATCGTCTTTATCACTTTCTAGATCGCATTCACGTTCTCTTCTTCCATTAGGTTGCACTCTTGCGTCTTTTCCCTAAAACTGTCGCTGATCTCTTTTATCTTTAATACTTTTGTATCCCATTTGAAATTTTTTCTCTTTTTTATTTTTTTCAGTTTTAGAAGACTTTTGGCCATTACCATATTATGGTCACTATCTATATCTGGACCGGAATAGCTTCTACAGTCTTTTATTTGGTTTTTAAATCTATGTCTAACCATTATATAGTCGATTTGCAGACTTTGTCTGTCTCCAGGGGATTTCCAGGTGTATCGCTGTCTTGGGTGGTGTTGGAAACAAGTGTTTGCTATCATTAATTTGTGTTTTTCGCAGAATTCTGTCAATCTGTTTCCTCTGTCGTTTCTTGCACCCAACCCAAAGGGCCAAATGCAGGTTCCTTCACATCCTTCTCCTACAACAGCCTTCCAATTTATTTTTTAATTTTTTTATTAGTATCTATAGCAAAATTTGTACATAATGTATTTATAAATTATATTATATTAAGGTATTATAAAGTTTTTTTTTCACAGTCCTCCTCACTAGGGTTTCCTGTTCTGAGGCGGCCTGTAGTTTTTCCACATTTGTATTTAGTATCCAGTTGTCTTTACATGGTCTTCAGTATGTTTGATAGTTCATTTTCACTTTGTTCTCTCAACCTCCTAGGAGAATCAGATTTTCACCTGCTTTTATCTCTAATATAAGTTTATCTAGCGAACTGTATACCTCCTCCACTTCTTCTTCGCTATGACTAGATGTTGGCATATATACTTGGATGATTACAGTGTCTACAGGCTTAGTTTCTATTTTGACTAGAATAATTCTTCCGCTATATTGCACGTATCCCTTAACCCATCTTCCCCACTCCTTGCATAGCACAACGCCTACTCCTCCTTGGCCAGGTTTATCCTTTATGCATCCGGTGTGGATGATTCTGTAGTTGCCACTCCAGAAGTCTCCGCAATTGGGCCATCTCATCTTTGCTATACCTAGGGCATTTTAAACTACGCAACGGATATTCATGCGGTTTTCACCAATAGATAGAGTGATTCAAGAGGAAGGTTTATATATATAAAAATATGCTTATAATAGTAGAGAAAAGTCGAGAAATTCAAATATTCAATTCAGGCAGCGGGCAGCGGGCAGCTGGCAAGCGCGTAGTGTGGATTTTATAAAGGTTGGGTAATGGCATTGTGTTTCGTTAGCCACAGCAACGTGTGGCTGGATCTGCTAGTGTATAATATTTGTGGTTATGTATTTATCCAATTAAGGGTCTAAATTAGACTAATAATTGGACCACGAAACCCTCCCACAAGGCAATTCTTGTGTTATTCTTTATTCCATGCCCGATAGGTAGCTTTTGGCGTCGAAAAATTCTATCATTTTCTACTTGTGGCGAGTAAAACATAGTAAGCACCTCCACAGTCTCAACATTTGGAACTCCCTTACTTTGGGATTCCCGAAAGCCTAATATTATTAGATTCGTTATTTATTATGTTTTTTAGCGATAGCACAAACGTAGGCGTTATTTCCAACGGTTTTATTCAGCAGTTGACGATCACCGGGTTGACGTTATCGAATAAGTTGTCGTCAACGGCCAGTACTTAACTTCCAGGTAAGTTGTCTTTGCGCGTACCAGGTTTTATTGGATGGACACTGGAACACTTCGCAAATTGTATGAGGTTATCTCCAGAGACCCGATAGCCCAAATCACCAATTGACAAATCCACGGAACCTTCGATGTCAATAAAACTTCCCAAAAACTTATATTCTTACGGATATGTCATGTCGCCTCGTCCTGGTCTGATAATGTTGAAACAGCTATTATTAAATAAGGCTGAAAATAACTTGTCAGAAGATTCTGGAAAAGTTGTTGAAATAGGATAAGTTTGAAAACGTATGATTTGAAGAGTTCCGCTTCCTTCTTTAGCCAACATTTCGGACAGCATCACAGTATCTATTATCAGGGCAGATGTGTAATCGAAGATTGTGGTGAAATATGTGATCATGTGTGTAGATGCGACACCCTTCTGCCAGTTCCAAAGGGCTCTCTGAGGGCTGGTATTACAGTACAATTTAAAACAGTTTTCTACGTTTAGTTTTGGTGGACCAGTAAATTATCGTAAATTTTGGTGTATACGTCAATTATCCATAATTGACGGCTGCACCAAAACTAAACGAAGAAAACCATTTTAAATTATACTGTTGAAGAATTATTGCACGACCTTTGTTGATGATCCATTTTTAAGCCTAGATTTTATTTTTTTTTCAGATTTTTAAGTGTATTCTTTTGTCAGGTAGGCTGTGTATTTTAGTAGCAATGTATGCGTAATTTCTTTGTCCAAATGTTGTGTTGTTTTAGGTATTTGTTGGTTTTAAAGACCATCTTTGGTTTCTTATTTTATTTCACCTTCTGTGTTTCTAGCAATTTGTTTTTTGTAATTAATAAATATTTTATTTATTTAATTAGTTATAATGTATTACAAAAAAACATGGTAAGTAATAGATTACTCCCAATGAGTTAAGAAAAAACTCATTACGGGTAATAGTAGTCGTTCTTTAAAAAAATCGTCAGAAATGAATATACCTTCTACTTATTTCAACTTCCTCGCAACTAGGATGAAATACACTGCTTGTACTCGCGCAAGTTTGAGAATAATTTAATCACTGTCTCCGTTAACTCCCCCTTTAATACCTGAAGCCACCTCACCTGCAGTAAATATTAACATCATCTGGAACTATTACCACAGCGACATAAATTACCCCGTACAAGAACATGCCCCTTGACTTACCCTAATTACAACGCTTTTGATTACGAGTTCAACTACGGGGTACGAGGAGAGCAAGAGGTGCATACAATAATTAATCTTCACACTTCATACGTATCTAATGCTGAACCTGCTACGTCTGTACTAGAAGCTAAGTCATTATGTCTGTGAGCCGAACCCTTGCCGGTAGATATAATTCTGGAAGATATAACGACTTGGCGAGATCATCGATTCGCCTAGCGGCTAGAGCTAGTAGATGTCTGGAGCGGCGAAGACACGAGTTCACCTGTGCTCAGCTGCCGCAAGCGATTGACATTTACCGCATCACTAATGAATTATTACACGGGTGGCTTCTGCAGATTTTTTCATTAAGGTACGCAGGTTATTTTTGAAAGACATTCTACGAAAATCATAATACTGCTTATCTTATACCCGTATTTAAAACTAAAGCACAAACATTGCTGAGGAAACTGAGTGATAATCAACTTGCAAACATTATGAAGACTGCACAAGGACAGCTAGTAGACCAAGCTAGTAGACCAACCCTCTGGGTAACGGTCGGGGACTGCCCATGACTTGAATGTCATTTGGTCTACTTTCTAAGCTGTCCACGTTTGTCACATCGAATCTGTACAACACCGCTTCCTACGAGGAATTGCTTGTAGGTTAGGACTTGAAAGAGGAGAGTACTCGTATGATGAAATTGAAAAAACTTTAAACATTTCTTTTTTAGAAAAACGTAGAAAGGACTCTGATCTAATTTGCATATTCAAAATTATCAACAGTATTACTGACACACCCGCTTTGTTACAACTCATCCAGTTCAACATCCCCTCCTGTA
This sequence comes from Limnephilus rhombicus, assembly GCA_929108145.2. Lineage (NCBI taxonomy): Eukaryota > Metazoa > Arthropoda > Insecta > Trichoptera > Limnephilidae > Limnephilus > Limnephilus rhombicus. The sequence goes on along the minus strand of OV815278.1, from coordinate 18,007,436 downwards.
GACTCAGAAATAATGAATTGCTGTTCCTCAATCAACATTCTACTAATTATAGATATCAATCTCCTTTATCCAGAAGGTCGAGACTTGTCAACGCAAATCAAAGCATTCAATTTTTAGGTGGAAGCCTAAATGAGTTTCAGCAGTCGATACGCAATGTGTAATTTTTAAAAACCTTTTAAATCCTTCTTCAAGATACTTGAAGTTATCTTCTACTTTTATCTATATGTATATTGTCAATTCTCTTCATTTATATGTACTCTCCTTTCATTGTCATCCCTTTTTAATTTGTGTTATTGTTAAATTGTTAATGGACTATTTGTCCGTAAATAAACGAATAAATGAAAAAATTTGCCAACGGTGCATTTCACAAAAAATATAATTGATTGATTAATACGGGAAAATATAGTCGATTGATTTACAGATCTGCGAACACCAACATCAAGTTGTAGTATATCAATCGACCTAAGAAACTAAATTATAATACGTTATTTATGTGTGCTTGGGACACGAATGTTTAATAACTTTTTCAGTAAAATGAGCGCTATCATTTACATCACTTTCACTCCACAGTTTATCACCTCTGAAAATTGAATACGGAAAACAAAAAAAATGTGTTCAACTATCACATACACAAACCTAAGATGCTTTAGAATATTTAATGCTTTACTTTAAAAACTCTATTCTTTTTTTTCCTTAACCTCACAAACTTGTGTTATATTCAGCAATGGTTTTGGAAGGCCATTATTAAAAAAAAATGTTCTTAAATAAAATTTGGTTAATTTTGTAAAAATCGGCGTTAATCGCAATGTTTTCATTTCATCTCATTTTTAAATAAGTTTTTTACAGAACAAAACTAGCGAAAACCATTAAAATGATGTGAATACTAATCTGCCAATAGCTTGATATCACTGCGTCCGCAGCGCGTCGGTAGCGCTAATACATAACTTTGTTAATTAGTTGAAAAGGTCTCTGCCCACTACACCGTTCCACACCATGACCGTATTATGAACGTATCAGCCTCGAAATAAACACGCTACGCTCTACTATGCCCACTAGTACGTGCTAACACCGTATTATATCTGTACGTAACAGGTATAGTGACCGTATGATACCCGTATACAACGCGGTTAGTGTCCGTACCATCCCCGTTCAAATGTCTGTCTACCCGCTGACGCACGTCTCATAGAACTGAAGACAAATCACGAACTGACGGAGTGGCAACGCGGTTAGAACGGGGTTAGAACGGGGATCATACGCGTACGATCCCCGTTCTAACACCGTCGCGTGCCATATATAGTGCGGACCGGCACCTGCAAAATATTGTGATCGAGAATTCGCCGTCAGTCCGGTCATGGTATGCGACGGTGTTGGTCGTTGATGGAACGGGCTAGTGGGCAGCGTTTCATACTGATCGATACAAAGAATATTTTTTTGCATGTGCCGCTACGGTTACGGTCATGGTATGGAACGGTGTAGTGGGCAGAGACCTTTGTGGGGATTGCTTATTTGAAGTCGTCGGTATACTTACTCAACTCCAGGGAAGGATATTGCGTGTATTTATAATAATAAAAGCATTCTCCACGTTTTTATAATTTATTACGTCTTAGTCAGACACATTTACAATTCTATACTTCGCGGGTAGAAATGAAAATGAGATTAATTAATATTTAAGCGCGTGTTCACGAGCCAGGTCCCGTAACTGGAATGTCGCTTCTCTTTCAGCGGCAGTTGGAGGAACTACATTGGTCACGTGATCAATGTTGCCACGACATGATTTAACTAAAGGTTTTTAGGGATAATTAATCGGGTACTTAATCGCATTTCCATAGCCTCCCCTCCAGTGCTAACGATAAACATGAACAATAGACAATCGTTAAGAGAGACTATACCAGTGATGCTAATCCTATTCTGACGGCGGCACCTTCCGTCAAAACAAGAATAGTCTCCAATGTGTTCGGAAAATTGTGCGGGTTACTCGAGCAGAGTAGATTGATTAGTTATTTTTTGGAAGTAGACTGCTGTTATACTTTCAAGAACACATTAGAAGATATTAATGGTTTAACCAAAAAAAAATTACTGAAAATCTTACTTCTAATACATGAAATCATAAAATTAAGTGTGTAACAATGAAACGTAATGTTGAGATTACTATACTATTGTATCTTATAAACCATTTTATTTGTTGCTGAAATCAGTAAATTCTTAGGTGTGAGTATTTACAAGTTAGTTTTAAATAATGTTTTTAAAACTTGTCAAGCTCTATGAACTCTTTACTTTATTTACAGTGTTAAACGCATCGACGAACTAGGTGTTCGGAGCATTGGTGTACATAATATAGCGTGGTACATGGAATTTGAGAAATGATTCCAGCTGATTGTAGTGGTACATGGAATTTGAGATATGATTCCAGCTGATTGTAGTGGTACATGGAATTTGAGATATGATTCCAGCTGATTGTAGTGGTACATGGAATTTGTTGCCTCAATGAACTATGTTCAGAGTTAGTAAAATTATTTTACCAGTCATGCGTAATTAGAAACGCTGGTTGTAAAATCATTGTACATTGATTGTATACAAAAAAAAAATTAAAACTATGACTTAAAGTAACCTTAAAATAACATTATACATGTTTGAAAAATCGCAAATGTATGGTTAAAAGTTGTAATTTACTTGATAAACATTTCGATGGTAGGTTGTATATAGCTGAATGCTGTATTTTTACATGGGTTATATTGAAAAAGAAAACTATAGTAGAAGGTATGTTTTAAAATAAGCTATATCTAGTGTAAGAAATATTTAAATTGATACATAAGTAGATATGGTAGAGTTTTCTTCCTCAAAGTATTATATTTTTTGGAGCCTTAGTTAGGCGTTCATCATAAAATTATAAATAATAAAGGTTTATGCGAATCTGTAGCGAAAAATGACGATTTTTAAGTCAAAGAAGCTGCACATTGTTCTCAGTACGTAAAAGTGTGTTTTTTGTTGATGTAAGTCGAATAACCATGTTCCTTTACGTACGTAAGACAAAGTGGCTTTAACTTGTAAGTGTATAATCGTGAAAGAAAAAGTATATTTAAAAATAAATAATTTCAACCACATGATTCGCTGGATGTATAAGAGTGCCGTGTACGGGGTGTGTAAGGGGTGCTCCGTATTATACCCAAGGGAAACGATAAGCCAAAGACGGATATCAAGGCCTATAGACCTATTACGCTGCTTCCTGTTCTAGGGAATATTCTAGAAAAAATTATACGAAACCGCCTATACCAAACCCTGTCTCCAGCGGACGACTGTCAATTTGGCTTCGTCCCGGGTAAATCCACGGAGCACGCCATCAAGTTTGCGCTTGAATGGGTGAGGGTTTGTCCAAAGAGGTACGTGATTGGAGTCTTCTTAGACATCACTGGTGCCTTCGATCATGCGTGGTGGCCGATGATACTGTCGAAATTAAAAAACCGTAACTGCCCTCGTAAGTTGTTTAAGATAGTCTCTGACTATCTCAACAACAGAAGTATCTCCTTAACATATGGTGATATCACCATCAACCGGGAAGCGAATATGGGTTGCCCACAAGGCTCAGTCCTTGGCCCAGAATTTTGGAATATACTCTTCGACGATTCCTCCAGGCTGCCCTTGCCTGAAGGATGTATCTCGGTCGACTACGCTGATGACAAATTATTACTGGTCTCGGGGAACAGCAGGAGAGAAGTTGAAAGCAAAGCTGAAGAAGGTCTGAGAGTAATCCTTGAGTGGGGTAAGAGAAACAGGCTGAATTTCGCTCCCCAAAAGACCATGGGTCTCCTTATGAAGGGCTTCCTCGATAGAGGAAGAAATCCTACTATAAAAATGGGAGACTCCAACATCCGATTTGTGGAAAATGCAAGATACCTAGGCGTTATCTTGGATCGCTCTTCATCTTTCCTGGCGCATGTCAAGAGTGTATCCAGCAGGGCCCAGGCCCTGTTCATGAAACTGAGAAGAATCTCAACTGCGGAGTGGGGATTACGCTCTCCGGCACTTCGCCTACTGTATAGGGGAGCGTACGTGGCACAAGTCACGTACGCAGCCTCTGTATGGGAGCATCGCCTAGACAACGTACTGATCCACTCGGCACTTAAGCGGGGCCAGCGAACTCCCCTGCTGGCGCTCTCGGGCGCATACAGGACTGTAGCTTCGGACGCATTGCCGGTTCTGGCCGGTATTTTGCCCATTGATCTAGAAATAAGGGAAGTGTTAACTAAGAAAAAACTAATTAGAGGAAGGTCAGCCGTCCATCTTGGGGTTGAACTAACACCAGGTGGGGCAGTACCTCTCCCTCGACTGCTGAAAGAGATGCGTGAACTCACTCTTAATGAATGGCAAAAACGTTGGGATAGATCGAATACGGGCAGATGGACTTTCTCCTTCTTCCCGTCAGTTAAAGCCAGAATGGAAGGGGCGTTCATCAAATTGGATCATCACTTAACACAAATACTTTCAGGTCATGGAGAATTCAGGGGAAGACTGCACAGCCTGACCCTATCTCCCCATCCGAACTGTGCGTGTGGTGACACAAATCAAACAGCCGAGCACATTCTGTGGCACTGTGAGATTTTGACGGACGCAAGAGATGAAATGTTGGAAGGTCTGAAAGTAACTACGAGACCAGCATGGAATGCAGATCTCGTGTCGAACAAGGAGAATCTCGAATGCCTGAGGAAATTTACAAGAATCTGGGTTGAGAGATGGCCTGAACTTAGAGTCGATGATTAAATTTAACTTCATTGTGTGTTTAGGATCCAGGTGTAATTGCTCCTGGAATCCATGGTCACCCTTTTATTATACTTCTACTACTACTATTGCCCGGATTTTTATTATTTCGCACTGAAACTGTTTATTCATGTATTTATGTATCATGCTTTCTTAGGTACCACCTTCAACAGCCTCTTTAAAATCTAAAACTTGTCTCTATTTCTTGCTTTTTAATCATTGTTTTCTCTCTCTTAACTTGATATTATTAATAACCTTACCAGTATATACTACTCTTGCTACTTTCATTTTATTCTTTTTTTTCTAAATCTAAGATATATTTCAATCAAGTTTTGCGTGTCTGGACTTGCATAAGTAAGGAGCCGGATCGTAAGGAGCCGGAACGGAACTACCATTTAATCATTTTGTATTGTCTTACACCCCATCAAGGGGGTGGACTAGACCTATGACCGTGCATCAACTGAGGAGATGACTCCCAAGGCAGCGGTTGCATAACCCGCCCGCGCCTCCCCCGTCGCCATGAGCGGGCCTGAAGACCAACCGTTGCGGACCGGTGCCCTTCCGCCCTGCCTCCGGTGACCCGATGCTCACTTTTATCCCTAGGGTCTTCAGGTCTCTCCCTCTTTAATTCCAACACTTTCTTCGAGGGCGTACTGGGAAGCCGGCTTAGGGGCGCGGACACCGAGTCCCGCTTGCAACTGGACTGATGGCTCCGCTTATCCTCGGCGGGACTGCCGGACGACTGCAACTCAGTTGCTTTGGTTAGGTCGTACAATCTCATCATAATAATGTTTTTTTTTTTTCTAGTAACTTTCCCTCTTTTCTATTAATAAACTTTGTTTTCAGCTATATCCAGTGGCGGAGATGAGACATGATACTGTGAAATAAATAACTAACACCATGTACGCACTCGCATACTGCCTGCTAACAATGTATGCCCGGACATTGGAGGTCTAGAGTCATTTTAATAAAAAAATAGCTTCTTTATAAATAAAAAATTAGAGTCCTGACGTGTACGGTGAAGGAGGAAACCATCTGTTTCCTTAGAACGCCGTGGGAAAGTGGTGGGCAACCTCCAGTGCCGTGTACATCCAGGGAAGCATGGTTAAAAAACAAAAATGCATAAATAACAATGTTTACCATGTGCTAAAGAGTCACCTACTATGTACATAGTTTGTAGAGTAGATAGTGTGTACATTGGTACATAATGTATAATATGATGATTTAAATTAATTGTGCGAAAAGTTGATTATAATCGCTATTACGATAATGCTGTAATACATGTAGTAACGCATAAATGCGGTTGTATGATGTGAATTTTACATTTTTAATTATAACATTTTTAAGAATTGTAAAAACACAGTGGTGTTTGTAGTACCTTTGAAGTGCACTAATTATGCAGTTGAATGATGAAAAGTTTTCATCTAATTAGAAATGATTTTATGTTATGTTTTTTTTTTTTTATTATATCAGGAGATTCGCTTATTTTTTTTTAAATTGCATGAGTTATGCAGTAAAATGATGAATTGTTACATCGTATTGAAGGTGTTTCACACTTGTGAATACACAATAATGATCTAAGTTTTAGATTATGTTAATTGACAATTTACAATATTACAGTTAGGATTTCCATAAAAAATCTGTGCATTTTAATATTGTGTTGTTCGCAGTATTTTAAAGAAAAGTATACTTTATGAATATGGTTTGCAATACAAAGCTAGGTGAAATTTATAATTTAATTTCAATCATGAGTTATGAATGAGAAAAGTGCCAAATAAAAATATCTTTTTGTGCATTATTACGTCCCCAGTCTCTTTGGGAAATGTACATGCCGACCTGAACGCGTTGTGATCTTGGTTATCGGTGTAATGGGAACTGGTGGGTGTATCGTGACGTTTTCTTCAACCGGAACGAAAGCAGGCTTGAGTCGGTCTATGGAGACGCGTTTGGATTTGCCTTTTATTGATTTTGTCATCACGTTGTTCTACCTTGTAAGGACCCTCGTATTGGTTCTGAAGGGGTCTTCTTACGCTATCTGTTCTCAGGAAAACATGAGTGGCGACAGGTAGGTCCTTGTGCACAAAAAATTTCCTTGCGCTGTGATTACTGGTAGGGGTCGATTTGATACTTTCGAACTTTCTCTGTAGGCGTCCTACATACGTATCGGGTTCCTCGCGAGGAATTTCTGAGAAGAAGTCGCAGGGAAGTCTTAATGTCCTGCCATACGTAAGTTCTGCGGGGGAGCATTTTAGGTCCTCACGCACTGTAGCTCTCAAACCGAGAAGTATTAGAGGTAGGTTCTCAACCCAGTTTTGTTCTCCACATGCAATTAGAGAACTTTTTAAAGTGCGATGCCATCTTTCTATAATACCGTTCGCTTGAGGATGGTAAGCAGTGGTTCTTGAGTGTTTGATGCCAAACTTTTCTGCGAGTTTTTTGAAGAGACAACTCTCAAACTGTCGTCCTTGGTCAGTGGTGATGCTGTCAGGTGTTCCGTGACGAGCGATCCAATGCGTAGTCAATGCTGTGGCTACGGTTTCTGCTGACATATTCTTCAGGGGAATTGCTTCGGGCCATCGAGTGAACCTATCGATCATGGTTAGTATATATTGGTAATCATTGCATAGCGGTAGTGGTCCGACTAAGTCGATGTGAATGTTACGGAATCTATCCTCAGGTAATATGTACGTTGCTAGAGGTGCGACCGTATGTTTTGTTACCTTAGCTTTTTGACAAGGTATACATTGTTTGACGAAGCTCTTGATGTCTTTCGCCATGTAGGGCCAAACAAATCTTTGTTTTACCGTATTTGTAGTTCCCAAGATACCAGGGTGGCAAACATTATGTATGCTTGCTATGACTTGTTGTCGCATGCTGGGTGGAACAAGTGGTCTGACATGACCTGTTGAAATATCACACCACAATCGAGTGTCAGTGCCAGGGATCACCATTTGACGTAGAGCAAGGGTGCTGCCATCGTTTGCCTTGAATTGTCCGTCAGGTTGGCATTGCTCTAACCGCATTTGCTCGAAGTCAATTACAGTGGGACAGTTGATCTCATCGATGCGAGATAGGGTGTCCGCGACAACGTTCTCTTTTCCAGAGACATACCTGATGTCGGTTGTAAATTGCGCTATGTAATCAAGCTGTCTCTCTTGCCGGGGAGAGCTAGACGCGCGTTTTTTGTTTAATGCGAAGGTGATTGGCTTGTGGTCTGTGAAAATGCTGAAATGACGGCTTTCGATGTGATTCCTAAAGTATTTCACGGATTCATAAACGGCGGTAAGTTCGCGGTCAAAAGTGCTGTATTTCTGTTGAGCAGGAGTGAAATTTTTGGAGAAGAATCCTAGCGGTTCCCAGGTGTTTCCTTTTGATTGTTGCAATGAAGAGTCTAATGCTTTGTCACTGGCGTCAACCATCATTGCAAGCTTTGCGTTTGGGTCTGGGTGCGCAAGTAGAGCTGCGTTCGCTAGTTGTTGTTTGCAATCTTCAAATGCCTTTGTCTGCTCCTGGTTCCAGTTGAGAATCCTCTTGTCATTCTTTTTGTAACCGGCAATACTGTCGTATAAAATTGCTTGGGTGTTGATCGAATTTGGTAGGAACCTGCGGTAGTAGTTCAACATACCTAAAAAGCGACGTAGTTCTTTCGCAGTTTTAGGTTGTGGAAATTCTGTCACTGCTTTGACTTTGTCCTTGATAGGAGTCATGCCTTCTGGAGTTATTGTGTGTCCGAGGAAGTTCACTGTTGCGGCTCCTAATTGACATTTCTGGATATTAATGACAAGTCCGTTATCAGCGAGTCGTTTGAGAAGCAAATCTAGATGTTTTTTATGTTCCTCTTCGTCAGCGGAAGCTATCAGAATGTCATCTAAGTAGACAAAACAGAAATCTAGATCTCTTGTTATTGCATGCATGAATCGTTGAAAACTCTGAGCTGCATTTGATAGTCCAAATTGCATGGAGGTGAATTCAAACAATCCGAACGGTGTGATGATGGCTGTTTTAGGGATGTCCTCCGGTTCCACGGGTATCTGATGATAAGCGCGCGTTAAGTCGATGGTTGAAAAAATCTTCGCTTTTGCCAGTTTATGGGCGAAGTCTTGAAGTTGCGCTATGGGATATTTATCAGGGACCGTTTTTGAGTTTAAGATTCGGTAGTCACCACACGGACGCCATTCGCCGTTTGGCTTCTTTACCATGTGTAAAGGGCTGGCCCAGTTGCTTTTAGAAGGACGGCAAATCCCTTGTTCCATCATGTACTTAAATTCACGCTTGGCTGCCTCAAAGAGCGCCGGTGCTAATCTGCGTGCACGTTCAGATACTGGAGGGCCTTTGGTTTCTATGCAATGAGTCACAGAATGTTTAATTGCATCCGGTATCTGCATAGTAGGCCTTGTCAACGTAGGGTATTTTTTTAATATGTCAAGATACTTTTGAGAAGAGGAAATTGTGGCGATGCCCGGTGCTGGTCCTCTGTAGGTAGCTCCTCTAATTTTTAATCCAGTAGACTGATCTTCAAGTTTTGCTCGTCTCAAGTTGACTGTCAAGTTGTAATTGTGAAGAAAGTCTGCGCCAATGATGGGTTTGGAAACATCGGCTACTATAAAGCGCCATTTCATTGTGCGGCGTAGGCCAAAGTAGAGTTCAACTGTTTTCGTGCCGTATGTTTTTATTGGTTTTCCATTTGCCCCATATAATGTGGTAGGGCAGTTGTCGGAGGTTAAGTAGCCTTTCTCAAAAGTCATGTTCCTAGGGATGACAGAGACGTCCGCGCCGGTATCCACTAGGTATTTATGACTTGTTCGCCGGTCATAGATGAAGAGACGACAAGAGGTATTAGGGATCTCACATGTCTCTACTGGGTGTTCCCGTTGTCGTTTCCCGACTTCTTCTTTACATAAGAACATGGTTTGGAGCATTTATGTGCATTTTCTCCAAATCTTGCATGGTAGTAACATTTTCCATCTTGATTCCTATTGGGAGATGGATTGCGTGACCCGGATCTTGAGCGGCCAGGTTCACGACGGGGGCTCTGGTTTCTCCGTCCTCTATAGGTTGATGTGGGCTTGGTTTTGGCTATGCGTAGCTGGGATACTTCACGCGAAAGTGCTGTTATTTGTTGCTGCAGTTGTAGTAGTAAGGATTGTTCAGCTGGTTCCTGACGAGATGAACTGGGTAAGCTGCGATTTTCCATGGCGCTGCAATCGGTTGATTGATAGACATCTAGAATTTTGTCTGCAGCTGTGGCAAGTTGGTTAATGTCGTTGTCGGGTAGTGCTGATAGGATTGCTTGCACATGTTGTGGTAGGCGTTGTAACCACAGTGTACGCACAATTGCGTTATCCGCTAAGGTAGGTCCTGCTAGCTCCAGCATATGTCTCAATAGACCGGTTGGCTTCCTATCCTCAAGTTGTATTCCTGTGAGTAGGCGTGTGAGGCGTTTCTCAGCCGAGTCTTGGAGTCGGTCTATAAGGGCTGCTTTCAAATTGGCGTATTTGTCATTGTTCGGTGGATGTGTCACAATGTCGCTCACACATTGTAAGGTTTGTGAATCCAAGGCTGCTATAATGATATTGTACTTCGTGAAATCCTCTTTAATGCGCGAATTCGCAAATTGTGCTTCTGCCTGTATAAACCAAAGTGAAATCTGATCCCTCCACAGATTTGGTAATCTCACGGACACGTGATTTACTGCTGTCGCAGAACTAGATTCACCAGTTGATTCCATGTTGGTTGATTTTGGTTGCGGAGTTATCGATTCTTGAAACAAAGTCTTGAGTTGATGAGTTGATGTGGTCGCTGGAGGTTATTCATCCGAGGTCATTTCAACATTTATACGGTAATAAGCACGCAAAGAAATTATTTTTATGAGATGTTGACATCTATGTAAAATCTACGGAAGTTACTAGAAAATATCCGAGGTGCAAACCTTTACGAAAATTAGCTTTCAAGTAGAGATCTTCGACATGCGATAATAAATAATGAACCATAATAAGCGATAGCATTTGATGTGGGTATCAAGAAATATTATTTCAAAACATGTGTTCAGAATTGTAACATATTATCTTGTGAAATTTTGTGGTGGGTATGCAAGATATTATTACTAGAAATGTCGTATAAATTGTGACATGTTATTTTGCAGAGTTCGAACGTGTAGTATGTATGTAATGAAATGATGTTGAGTTAAAAATTTACGTGGCTGAACGTTGTTGGGCTGATGCTGATCTGGTTTCCGAGAATGTCTGCGGTTGTGGAGGTTGCGTCGATCTGTTGATCGGGCTGCAGGAATAGAGACTCGGAGTTAGATGCTCCTTTTGCGTTCTGAGGGTGTCCGCAGCTGATGCAGGCAATGGGGGCTGCGTCCAGCTGTAGACGGGGCTGCAGGAAGGGCGACTCGTCTGTAGGAGCTCCCTTATGTAGCATCACGCGTTGCTGAAGATGTTCGATGCCTAGAATAGAGGGTAACACGCACTTAATCCGAGATAAGAACAGGACATATATTAGTGTTCACAAGTAGGGTCATTTTAAATTGCAGATTTATATGTGTGTTTGCATACGAACATAACCTGTGATGAATCCGAACGTTCAAAAAAACATGCTCGTAAATCAAATTCACAAAAGAGTTGGGAGTGTGAAAACATGAGATTGGAGAATATTCAAGCTTTACCACAAAGTCTTGCATCAATTTGTTATTTTAAGTTGAATTAGCAAAGTTGGGTAGAACAAAATGGCTAGACACGTGTGAATCGGTACTCGAAAACACACGAACTTCGTTTATTACGTAATTGTACAAATCTGTTATATTATTCGTTCTGCGTTGAAAACCAAAAACATAGGGTATAAATTTTTTAAATACTGGGATATATTAAATTGCTTAGGTATATAAAAATTGAAACGGTACTCACCAGATTATTCCCAGGAAACCAGCTACGGAACTGCGGCTCGAGAACACGTGTAAAAAGAATTTTAAAAATGGTCTATACGTTGAAAAAAATGGCGTTAAACGTCGAAAGGCACTAGATGTGACCATTTTTAATCGTCGGAGGTCACCAATTGTGAGGATTGCTTATTTGAAGTCATCGGTATACTTACTCAACTCCAGGGAAGGATATTGCGTGTATTTATAATAATAAAAGCATTCTCCACGTTTTTATAATTTATTACGTCTTAGTCAGACACATTTACAATTCTATACTTCGCGGGTAGAAATGGAAATGAGATTAATTAATATTTAAGCGCGTTTTCACGAGCCAGGTCCCGTAACTGGAATGTCGCTTCTCTTTCAGCGGCAGTTGGAGGAACTACATTGGTCACGTGATCAATGTTGCCACGACATGATTTAACTAAAGGTTTTTAGGGATAATTAATCGGGTACTTAATCGCATTTCCATACCTTAAATTAATCGCCAGTATTTTTTGGAAGCTTTACAAATAATGAACTAAATCGCATGAAAATTTCAAGCTTCCAGCAATAGGTCTGTTTAAAAATATATATTTACACTTTCTAACATATAGGGGCTGATGTCGTGCCAGGCGATAGTTATTGTACTTAGCATGCTATGACTCATCACTAAAAGAACTTCTAGCCTTATAGACATACCGTTACCCCATAGACATATGAATATATCTGGACCTGCCCTAAGTGATAAAAGCGTATTATTTCCCCCTCCCCATAACGGTTCCATGGAGCCAGCTCGGATCAACGAGAGCCTCGCTTGAATCTAAAAAATGTGACGTCATCATTCTTCTCCTGACCAGTGCCAAGCACGCATCATACATTTTACGAACAATAAACAAAAATTTTAACAAAACAAAAAAACGACTTCATAAAATGCACTAAAAAGTAAAAAAAATAATTTCGTATTCTTCTACAACTTCATAATCAACTCTCTTTTTCAACTCATCAATATGTAGGTACGATTGTTATTTTTGGAGTCGGTGTCAGTCGAGGTAGGTTTGTAACTACATAAGTACATAGTTATAGGTGAGATGTGCTTATGTCGCACGCGCGACTTGACGAGGCGAGAGGCGTGAGCGGGGCCGCGGCGTGAGGGGAGCTGTCAAGCGAACACGCCGGGCTGGGTACCTTTGCTGACACCGACTCCAAAAATAACAATCGTACCTACATATTGATGAGTAGAAAAAGTAAGTTGATTAAGAAGTTGTAGAAGACTACGAAATCATTTTTTTACTTTTTAGTGCATTTTTTTAAGTCGTTTTTTTTTAATATGGGTAGACCTACTAAACGTGCTGCTCATATGAGACAGGCATAATTTGACCATAAATTAAGAGATTCGGCCGAGTATCGTTAATTTGCTCCTAAGAATTGAAGAGTTCCGTTACTTTGTCATGGATCCCATAATCAGAACCTAACCAAACTCTCATCAAACTACCCTTAAAGTACATCCTTTCCAATAAAAAAGAATCATCCAAATCGGTTGGCGTGATATTGAGTTATTCGTCCATTTGTCGCGCACATACTTAATGCAAATTTAAGTCTTATATGATTTTCTCACGGATGCCATTATCGGAACTAGACCATATTAAAATGGAACCACACGGAAAGCACTAGCTTTCAAGTAAAAAAAAATCATCAGTATCGGTTCACCCAGTCGAAAGTTCTGAGGTAACAAACATAAAAAAAAAATAAAAAAAATACAGTCGAATTGGGAACCTCCTCCTTTTCGAAGTTGTTTAAAAATGAGAACCTGTGCTATACATTATACCCTAATATATGTGATTATAGTGAATGTGGGCGATTCTCCAGTGAGCTCATGGCTGGTTACAGGGGTAAGTAAATTATGAAACATTTGTAAATGTGTCTTAACTAAATACGGCAACAAAATATTCCTCTGTGAAAAAGGTAACGAACTTTCCTTTCCCATCTTTGGACTACGCAAATATGTTAATAACGTGGCGGGCAATTCGCGCTCCCATGTAAAAATATCTATTCATTCAAAAGCAGATTTTGCTTTTAAGAACTAAATGGTGATATTATAATGCGAGATGCCTATATACTGTCAGATTGATTTTTTAACGAATCACAGTCATCTTTCCCCTCTTTGCCCTTCCATAGTTTGGTTTTGCCCCTCATCTGTGTCTTCTTGTCTATCTATTTGGATGTCTATGCGTTACCCAGAGGGTTCACTAGCTCTTGGTCTATAGAGGATAAATAAAAAAAACTACAGGCCACCTCAAAATAGAAAACCCTAGTTTATGCTTTAAGCTTCGTCACGTACAAAATTTGCTACATAAACTTATAAAAAAAGCAACTTGAAGGCCTATTGATATGTAATATTATTAAATAAGACCTACTCAAAATAAAAATAAAAAAACCATTTAGGTCACCACACGTAATCATAATACTGTATGTCTCTTGTTTTCACTCAATATTAGAATTCGGATCATTCATATGGAATCACCAATACAAAGTAAATATTGAAAGGATAGAAAGAATTAAAAAAAAGATATTGAAACACCTGGACTTTAAATCGTTTCGAACTTCAGAAAACCTAAAAGACTCATTAACATTCCATAATTTATCAACTTTAGAAGAGAGAAGAAATATATCCGACCAAAAATTTTTATTCAAAATCATTAACAACGTTGTTGACAACAACTATCTTCTAAAATACATTAATTTCCACTGTCCAATAAGAAACACAAGATCAAACCACATCCCAAACTAAAAAAAAATTACACACAACATTCATTTCTCCAAAGGACGTGCACAAAATACAATGATATCTTTTATGACGCTGATATTTTCCATTTGTCCTCAGGCCAATTTATTAAATCCATAATAGAAAAAATTAAAACAAATTGTTAATTACGAACTCTCCACCCCTGCTGTATGTTTTTTTTTCATTCTCATTATGTTGGTTTTCCTTCTTTTTATTATAATAATAATATTTGAATGATTTATATATCCCATATGCTTTAATTTGTGTGTTTTTTTTTCATTCTGTTGTATATATATATTTTTTTTCTTTTTTTTCTACCATTTATGTTTTCTTTAATGTTTTAATCTATGTTTTTATATAAATATTATAAATTTTAGCGGAAACTTCGCTGGTTAATGCAGCCATGTAATATGTTACTTTCTTATTAAAATATGTATAACTGTTTGTTTCCTAAATAAACTAAAATAAAATAAAAATAAAATATTAGTGTACAGTTCACACGCGGTAAAAGTGAAACATTCAGAAAACTGTAGACAAGAGTGGGGAGGCTACGAACCACCGCACAAATAGGTGACCGATTATTATATCTCATTCTCTCGCAGGCTAAATCCTACAGATGTATGTTTTTAGTGTTGCTTTTTCGTTTCATCGAGTTTCAAATCACAACGGTGCTAAAGAAATTTTCACTTCAATAAAAAAACTCTTTGAGGTAATATCATTTACCATCGGGTCTAATATACGAGTACCTGTTAATGATAATTGTTTTATACATTATTTATAATTCCTCGCCTATCATTTTTATTTAACAAAATGTACAAATTTTTTTTTTTTCACTTCAATCCAAAACTGAAAATAAAAATAAAAATCTTTATTCCTCAACAGATTTTTTTACAATATTCCACATTTTGTTTATTTATCATTGATTCTATTGACAAAACGGACAATGCTCAGCTATACACACACATTCATGATTTCTCCTGTAATGTATTCTGCAGTGATTCTATTGACAAAACGGTCAATGCTCAGCTATACATACATTCACGATTTCTCCTGTAATGTATTCTGCAGTGATTCTATTAACAAAACGGTCAACGCTCAGCTATGCATACATTCACGATTTATCCTGTAATGTATTCTGCAGTGCCTCTGATAAAAAAGATGTTGTTTTATTCATGTCCTCACAACTAAAAAAACGTTATTTAAGGTGATGCACTACTAAGTGACAATTTGGGAGGCGGGTTTGGGTACCGCCACCCCGGGAACCATTTATTGAATAACCAACACCTCTGCCATAGGCCACTCCAACTAGTTCTCTACGTTTGGTGACTTAGAAGGGGTGCCCGGGTTTTTGGGGTGAGGTTTGTCCAGGTCTTGGCAGCCGTTGTGTCTGCCCACCCGACTTGTGGCAGGCAGGATCAAGAGAGACTGGTTGAGGGAGGATTTTTATCCTCTCCAGCCGGAATCCCTCGACCCACAGTCTTGCACCGCGGTTGCAGTCCGTCACTCCTGGACACACTAACCCGCAGGTTCCTACCCACCCCTCATACCTATTTCCTTCCCAGAAATTCATTGCCATCATTTCCTTAACAAAACCCTCTACACAGTATCCCCTAAGATGACAAAGAAACATCTGAAGGCAAAGAAACATCTGAAGACATAAAGAGTATTATCACAAAAACACTAAAAGCGCCTAACCTAGGAATTGGAATAATTGGAATAAAAAAAGCAACAAATAATAAAATAATTATGACCTGCTCAAATAAAGAAGATGCTAAGAATTGAAGGCGGAAATAAATAAAAATAAAAATGGAATATCAGCAACGGAATTAAAAAAGAAGAGACCGTGCATGATTATTAAAGGTGTCGGTGGGGAGTATAACGAAGAGAATTTCCTAAACGATCTTATTCTACAAAACAGTGAACTTAACGATATAACAAATGAATCCATTAAAGTAACAAAAATATTGAAAAATAGAAAAAGTGATCAACTCCGTAATATAATAATTGAAACCACAGGCCCAATCCGGAAAATGCTACTACATAAACAAAGAATCAATACAGGCTTTGTCCGGGCGCAGATAGAGGATTGCGACCCTTTGATGCAGTGCTATCATTGCGTTGGTTTCGGACACACATTCTTTAAATGCTTAAATAAAATGAATAAGCCCAGATGCATACCTTGCTCAAAAAATCACAAATTTAGCGAATGCGAAAAAAGCAAAGATAGTGTCAAATGTTACAACTGTGACAATAACAACAAATTATTCGGAACAAAAAACAATACCCAACATAGTGCAAATAGTGAAATATGTACTTACCGGAAAAGAATGTCTATCATAGCACAGCAAAGGATCGATAATGAATAAGTAATGGATGATTTTCTAACTGAGGAAATTGATAAATTAACAGATGTTTCACAATACACTTGCGAAGACTCAAAACAATGTAACGAACTATTAAAAAAAGTTCCAAATGCATTCATTGTTCTGCACCAAAATATCAGAAGTTTGCAAAAAAATTTCGAAGGATTTGTATTAACATTAAATCTCCTTGAAAATTTACCGGACCTCATTGTTTTAACAGTGTTATGTCTGCCCTTTCCTCGGCAGATAGTAATTATTAAATACGGTTCTTTGAATATAAAAGTGTTTATTTACTGGAATAACCTAGCTGGATAGCTACGACTGTTTACTATTCGGGGGTAGGTAAATCTCTGCGGCCTTGCCAGTGGAGCTCGTCAAGTCTATCTCTGAGACTGCTTCTTGTACGCCAATGCCATCTGGCGAGCTATGGTGCAAGCTACATGCTTACCGCCATCTATCGTATTCTTTCCATATGAAATACTTAATTACTCTACATCACACCCTCCCCCACCTAACCTCAAGCCCTGGCTACAATAAATACAAGACATGTTCTTTTCAAAGAAGTTATACAATTGACAAAAAAAAAAAAAAGGATTTTAAATATTTCATTTATACACGATTTTATACACTAAATTCAACCAAACATAGTCATGATTTTAAATATTTCAACTTAAATATTTCTGTTTCTCTGGGAGGGACCTTTATGAACGCTTTGAACGGAGCCTTCCTTCCCAAGGTCTTAGTTGAGTAGTTTGCTCTCGATCATCCGCTGGTAATCTGAAATCAAGAGAACTCCACGTTAGCCCCTTCAACAAAGCTGAGGTTCCCAACTCGTCTGAAGCGCATTTCGTGACCTCAGACGCGGTAGGTGGGTTATTATCTTCACTCTCCTCTTCCCATTTCACAGATAAACTCTTCAACTGATCAATATGCCTCTTCCAAGTCAACGGAGTACCACAGATCCTAACGATATAAACTTTTTTACCCACTTTCCTTTCTACAATACCTCTAACCCAACCAACTTTATTCACCTGACGGAAGTCCTTGACCAGACATTTTTGTCCAACATGTAAATTCCTAATTTTTACGCCCCCATAATTCCTTATTTGATTATCTTGACTCCTTTTTATATTATCGTTAGCTATTTTTCTCTGTTCTGACACATCTTCCTGAGTGGTTTTAGGAATTAAACTACTGAAAGTTGATTTCAGTCTCCTACCAAACATCAAGACTGCCGGTTCTAATCCCGTTGTGCAATGTGGCGAATTTCGATAATCCGATAGAAAATCACATAATCTACTTCCATAATTTACTGGAAAATTATTCCTAACCATAATTTTTTTAAAAATTTTTTTACCGTTCTAACTGAATTTTCAGCTTGTCCATTACACTGAGGGAATTTGACCGGTGAATTTAAAAATTCTATGTTATTCTCTTTAAGAAATTCTTTAAACTCTACACTAGAAAATGCTGTTCCATTATCCGAAACTATGCAATCAGGGTTACCAAAATTAGAGAAAATTCTTCTCAATTTCTTAATCGTGTTAAACGAATCCGCCCTTGGAACCTCTAAGCAATCGATCCATTTGGAAAAAGCGTCACAAATTACAAGAAACATTTTTCCTGCTACCGGCCCGCAGTAGTCTACGTGCACCCTACTCCAAGTTGCCCCAGGGTTCGGCCACACTGACAAATGACTCTTAGAAGGTGCCGGCCTCATAGCCGCGCAATCATCACATTTTAGAACCATTTTTTCAATGTCATTGTTCAGTGATAGCCACCAAAAATAAGCTTTTGCTAGGCCCTTTATTTTAACTATTCCTAAATGAGATCTGTGTAATAACTCTAGCACATGTTCTTGTAAGGAACTCGGAATGACAATTCTATGTTGCCAGAAAAGGCAATCCTTGACTATGGACATTTCGTTTCTCTTAACCCAGAATCTCCACAGTACATCATCTCGACCAACTCGTTTTGGCCAGCCCTTACGCAAACACGTTAAAACTTCCTGAATAACCGTGTCTGTCTCTATAGCTGTGGAAATGAGCTTGATATCTATGTGCTCGCATTTATCTACATAACACACAAAATCTGATCCATAATCATCTTCAAATTCTTCTTGAGAATTTTCTACCGGAAGCCGAGATAGAAAATCCGCATGATTATGACATGACTTAACAAATTCTACCTTATACGCAAATCCGGCTAATATAATGCCATAACGCTGCCATCTGTTAGCCGCCAAAACTGGAATATTTTTGTGTTCCCCTAAAATCCTCATCAAAGGCATATTATCTACGCATAAAGTAAACTCCCGACCGAATAGGTATTGAAAGAATTTGTTCAAACCAAACACAATAGCTAACGCTTCTAAATCTAGAATACTGTACTTCTTCTCTGCACTAGACAAACTTCTTGATGCAAATTCGATCGGTCTCATTGAACCGTCCGCAAATGTGTGCAATAACACGGCCCCGAGGCCTGCGCTGCTCGCGTCTGTATATAACTTAAGAGGAAGGTTGGGAAAATAATGAGTGAGAATTCTATCAGAACCCATTAGATTCTTTACTTTATCTACTGCGTCAATACATGACTTCCCAAATTCAAACTTTGCATTCTTCTTTAAAAGATTATGCAAAGGTTCTAAAATTGATGACATGTTCGGTATGAAGTTCCGATAAAAATTAAAAAATCCCAAAAGACTCCTCAATTGATGCACGTCGGATGGGTACGGCGCATTCTTAATTGCTTCCAATTTATCTTTTTGCGGTTCAATGCCCCTTCCCGAAATAACGTATCCCAAAAATTCTATAGATTTAACAAAAAACTGACACTTCCCAGTATTGACACATAGACCACATTCTTTCAACCGCTCGCAGACCGCGCAAATATTATTATACAGATCAAGTTCATCGACCCCTGAAATAATAATATCGTCTAGGTAAAAGGCTACGCCTTTTAAACCTTGTAAACAACTTGATATTGTTCTTGCGAAGATGGCCGGAGCCGATTTAAACCCAAAAACCAACCTGTTATATTGGAACAGACCTAAGTGTGTGTTAATAGTTGTAAACTTTTTACAATGATCCGCTAATTCTAACTGTGAATATGCTTCTTTAAGGTCTAATTTTGCAAAAACTTTGCCCGAACTAACCTGATGTATGACCTCCTCAATCTTTGGCATCGGATATTTCTCTAAATTGGAAATCAAATTAAGACTCTTTTTATAATCTACACAAATTCTTATATCTCCATTTTTCTTGACCACCGGAACAATCGGTGAAGCGAATTCGCTACTTGTAACCGGGGAGATTATACCTTTTTCTACCATTGATCTTAATTCGGATTCGATCTTCCCTTTAATAGAAAAAGGAACCGGCCTTGCATTGAAAAAAATTGGATCCGATTCCTGGTTTACTTTAAAATGGACTTTATATTTGTTAAATCTTCCCAACTTTTGCGAAAACACTTCCGGGTAATCTTGAATAAACTTTTCTCCATTCCTCATTTGCGGCGTCACTAAATTAATTGTCTCCTGAGAAGTTATCCCAAGATCAAAACATTCCATAAAATCTCTTCCCACAATTAATTCTGTTCCTTTTATTACTACAATAAAACTAATATTTTTGTTCCTACCCTTAAATTTCACATCAAAAATCGCCTTTCCTACGACTTTTAAACGATTATTTCCATAACCTGAAATAATCCGCTTGTCTTGTGACAAAATGATTGAACTAAAATGTCGTTTAAAAATACCCTCCGGCATCACACATAAAGATGAACCGGAATCAATTATTGCCGTAAACTTCTTGTTATCAATTTCAATTTCAGCAGTAATCGGACTAATTGACGCAACTAAAACTTTACTATCCCTGTGATTTTCAAAAATGGGATTTATCGGATTATTCTTGCAAAATTTCTGTAAATGCCCAACGCCCTTACATTTAAAACATTTCGCATTACGAAATTTACAATCAAACGAAAGATGATCATTCCTTTTGCAAATAAAACACTGTTTTTTAACACTACCCACGGGTGATCTAAAATTCGTACCTGTATTTGATCCTAACCTATAAGCTGGTTTCGTGTTAAAACTACCCTTGGGGCTCGTCGATCGTTCCCTACGCTGATCTCGCTTGAACCCATCGCTAGTAACTCGTTTTTTTACTAGGTTTACTTCTGATTTAACTGTATTAGTACTATCCAAAGTTGACATACTAACTGCAAGTCCTTCTATTTCATTAAACGACAACGTTTGCCCTTCTACGAAAATTTTCTCCTTCGCGCGCCCCGGTAACAACCCGATTGCAAACATGTCTATAAGGTTTTTTTCAAGCCTCGTTTCGAATTGACAATACGTTGCTAAAGAACGAAGTCTAACCGCGAAATCTCTTATCGTCTCGCCTTGTTGTTGTCTTGCTAAAAAAAAATTCTCCCGTTCTTTAAAAACTGAACGATTTTTGTTTTAATGTTTGTCGAGAAGCGCTAAAAGTTTATCAAAAGATAAGTCCGTTACTTTACTTGGAAAACACAGATTAATTAGTAAGGTCAACGTTTCTGATTCTAGGAGATTCAATAAAAAAGCCCGTTTTTTCTCCACAGACGCTTTGTCATCATGGATCACGAAAAATTGCTCTATCCGAAGTCGAAACAATCCCCAGTCTCCGGAGAGATGGCAAAACGGTGGTATTCTACCCGATTCCATAACTCCCAACAAATAAATCGGCAAAAACAATTAACAAGAAAACAATAACAAATAATCCTTCTCAAAGCAAAGATACTTATCTCAGGAACTCTTCTGGTCTCCCTCTGGGTTTTATCCTTGTCTTCTGATTAATCCAATGATTCGTCCTTGAAACTATTAACCCAATGATCCGTTTTGACCTTGAAACTTCTGATTAATCCAATGATCCACAACCAGATCGCCTCCTTGCGGTATTTCACTTCTGTTCCTAAAACAAAAATCTTCTTATCCAGCCCGTAGCCACGGAACCAAATGCTCCTTAATCTCGAGCAGAATCTCTTCCGATTCCTTGCCAAAACTGCAAGTCACTACAGCAGTGACTTAGTCCTCCGTGTCCAGCACCAATTATTATTCGCACGCGTAACTTCCACACAATTATACTTATACGGCTGCGCCAATTGTTATGTCTGCCCTTTCCTCGGCAGATAGTAATTATTAAATACGGTTCTTTGAATATAAAAGTGTTTATTTACTGGAATAACCTAGCTGGATAGCTACGACTGTTTACTATTCGGGGGTAGGTAAATCTCTGCGGCCTTGCCAGTGGAGCTCGTCAAGTCTATCTCTGAGACTGCTTCTTGTACGCCAATGCCATCTGGCGAGCTATGGTGCAAGCTACATGCTTACCGCCATCTATCGTATTCTTTCCATATGAAATACTTAATTACTCTACATCACAAACAGAAACACACTTAAATATAAATAATGCTGCCGCACTGTACAACACGCCTGACTATACATATTATTCGTCCACAACGCATATTAATAAGAACTGTAGTATTGCTGTTTTCATCTTCAATAAACACAATAATATCACAATCACTGAAATCAACATGAAGCTAGCAAACTGTCTAAAACTGAACTTAAAAGAGAATGAAGTTATATACAATATCATAGCTATCTACCGCACACACGGATCGAATCCAAACAGTTTCATTACAGATTTGGAAGAATTATTGCTACAACTAAAATCATTTATAAATAATCCAACACGGACTGTCAGCGGACAAATTCCTTCCTGCATCGATCACACATGGTGCAACTCAAATAACTATGAAAAAAACATGTCAATATTATGGAAAACCAGTCCAACCGATCACTACACCTGTATATTTGTTACCAACATTGATAAAAGAAGTACCAACTGTAATACAACTGACAAAAAAAAAGAAAAAAAACACCTAAATATGGAAATTTTAAGAACAAATCTTAAAACGGAAACCTGGGCATCAATATTTGAATCGGAAAATCCAAATACCTGTGCTGAGAATTTAGAAACAGTTTTCCAAAACCACATAAACCTATCCACACAAATAATTGTTTCTAAACCAAAATCTAAGCACAGATTAATAAAGCCATGGATAACCCATGGACTAGTGATTTCAATCAGAAATAAAGAAAAATACTACCACCAGTCTAAAAAATTTCCCAGTGATGAAAAAATCAACACCTTCTACAAGAAATACCGTAACAAACTTGCGCTTTTAATAAGACTGACAAAATTAACTGTCTACAGGGATCAGCAAGCCCTGGCTATGACAATATAACCGTAAAAACATTGAAAGCCGTTCATGAGATAATCAGCAAACCGATTGCTCATATAATAAATGTAAGTCTAAAGAAGGGTATATTCCCGAACAACTATAAGAAGACTATTATCACCCCTGTTTTTAAATCTGGAGACGAAAAAAATATTTCCAACTATCGTCCCATAGCACTCACATCAAACATTGCAAAAATCTACGAAAAAATTGTTAAAAAACAACTCAACAATTACATAAAAGAAAAAAAGATAATGAGCCCAAACCAATTCGGGTTTAGGGACAATTTCAGCACTCAAGATGCAATTGCTAAATTAACTTCAACAATAATACAAAAATTAGATAATGGTGAAAAGTGTCTTGGTATATAGCTCGCTGGGCTTGCCCCTGCTACAACAGGACATTCGTATGGTGACCAAGACCCAAGACCGCAGACGCAACACCCCGGACAAACTACATATCTCTTTTCACAACCCTAAAACTAGGGATTCGATTCTCTCAGTAAAAAGTGCGGCCAAAACACTTAACTTGAGTTCGCCGATTTACATCAGTGAAGTGCTTTCACCTTACTTTAAGGAACTATTGTGGAAAACCAAACAAACTGCCAAAGAAACTCTTTTCCTATTCGTGTGGTTTAAAGCAAGCAGACTACTTGTACGTAAAGGACCCGGGGAAAAAACCATCCAGATAAAACACGAAAGTGATCTGAAAAAAGTGGGGACTCATCCATAAATCATTAACCATCAAATTTACATTTTCTAATTTACTTAATATTAACATGGCTGATCTACTGAAAATGAATCCTAATTACTTGCACCGCCATTACACTACTGCGGATCAGAAATTATGTGATACAATCCTCACTAGCCCACCTTCACTAACTATACTAAATCAAAACATACGTTCTCTCAACAAAAATTACGATGAACTCGACATCCTAACCAACACTTTTACTACAGATTTTAATATCGTTATTCTTACAGAATGTTGGATTACAAACGCCTTCACCCAAAAACACAAACAAAATTACACCCAGTACCACACATCAAATAATAAAAAACAAAACGACGGTGTTGTGGTCTATCTTCATAACAACCTTAGTAGCTTAGTTTCTGAAATTTTCATTGATAACTCAAACTGTTTACAAATAATCGTCAACCAAGAAACATGTATACTTGCACTATACAGATCACCATCCACCCATGATATCGCACCATTCATATCTTCCCTTAATAGTCATCTTAATAAGCTAAATTCCTTAAAAAATATCATATTAGCCGGTGACCTTAATATTAATCTACTGCCTAATGGTCACCAACAAAACCACGATTACCTTTTGATGCTGATGCAACATGGTATCTTCAGTACTATTAATACCCCTACTAGGGTAACCAATAACACTGAGTCTTGTATAGATCACATTATGGTAAAATCAAAACATTATATTAAAAGTATAGTCTACGAATCCTCCATTACGGACCACTACACAACTTTACTAGACCTGACTACACCAACTCAAAATTTGCCTACTCAACGCTATTTCACAATTAAGAATATTGCCTAAGACAACATAAAATCATGTTTAGATAAACAATCGTGGAAGCATTTAAGGAGTATAACGTCAACTGATAAGGCTTGGCACTACTTCATTACATACTTACAAACCATCATCACACAAAATACTAAGACATCAACAAAAATTATTCCCCACCGCAAAAAAAACTAAAAACTTGGATAACCCAAAGCATCTTAAACTGTACTAAAAAAAGAGATAAGTTACACAAACAAGTCAAACTCAACCCTTCGGATACTATTCTCTACTCATTCTACAAAAGCTATAGAAATCTATGCACCCAAATTATACGAAAAGCTAAAGAGCTACATTTCAAAAATAAACTGATAGAATCCAATTACGATCCCAAAAGTGTATGGTCAATACTAAAGGAAAGTACTTGCACTCATAATTTCGATGATGATAATATCAAAAATATTGTCATTAACAATGAAGAAATCCTCTTCCACAACAATCCTACACTAGTTTTAAATTACATTAACAATCATTACACAAATATTGGAGGCATTCTGGCAGAAAACATTACAAGTACTGTGGCAGAGAATCTACATTCATCTAACCATCAAGATACTCCTAACTCTAACAAAGATATACAATTTAAATTCCAAACCATCTTATGCGATAAGACGATAAAAATAATACAATCATTAAAAAATAGCTCAGCTGCAGGTACTGACAACATAGATGCTAAAACCATTTAAACTCTAAGTAAACAACTCCTCAATCCACTTACATACTTGATAAATCGTAGCCTAAAATAAGGTATTTTTCCTAGCTGCTTAAAAAATGGACTAGTAATTCCTATCTATAAGTCAGGACCTAAAAATCACATCAACAACTACAGACCTATCACTCTTCTAAATACTATGTCCAAAATTTTGGAAAAAGCCATCAAAGAACAGCTCTACCACTACCTAGAAACAAACCATCTACTCTCGAAGAACCAGCATGGCTTTAGAATGAACAGAAGTACACAACACGCTTTAACCTCAGTAACAGACTTTATTAACTCTAACCTTGACTCAAAGAAAAAAGTAATTTCAATATATCTAGACTTATGTAAAGCCTTCGATACAATATCTCACAATATACTTTTTAAGAAACTTAATAAACACGGCATAACTGGAACTTAACTTACTGAAAAGTTTTATGTCAGAGAGAACTCAACAAGTCATTATCAACAAAGTGAAAAGTGAACCCCTTCCGATAAGTTACGGAGTGCCCCAGGGTAGTGTTCTAGGTCCCATAATGTTTCTTATCTACATCAATGATACCTGTGAACTAATTACAGAAGGCAACATTGTGACATTCGCTGATGACACCGTAATACTTTGTCAAGCTGACTCATGGATCAAGGCATTCCTTAAAACTGAGAAAAGTCTTGCTGTCATCAAACAATGGCTCAATGAAAACAAACTTACTCTAAATACAAAAAAAACTAAATTCATAACACATAGTACAACTCAAAGAGGTCAACCTCCTCCAACCTTCGCTCTGAAAATACACGACTGCTCCCAACCCTTCTCATCGTGCAATTGCAAAATCATGCAAAATGTCAAACAAATAAAATATCTAGGCGTGATAATTGACAAAAACCTACGCTGGAATGACCACATTAACTTAATTACATCTGTGATGAATTGCATTGATCAACAGTGAAAAATAAGAAAATATCGTAGCTTCCCACTTTAATTTAAAAAGAAAATATCAATTACTTATAAAACGGACACGTCTACGACATCTATCGGATTAGAGTAAAGTGAATTCATATTTACGGTAGGGATCTATAATTAGACAAAGTGAGACGAGTATTGATAAAAAAATCACAGATGGTATCAACAAATAATCAGGGACAGGGACTCCCCAATATACTTTAGACGTGATATATTGACAGCCAATTGAATTGCAGCAAAAGCGATTAAAAACCAATTCAGCCTATCAACGGGAAGAGGGCCGAACCCATTTTTAGAACAAAGGAACGACCTTTGGACTTAGCAATTAGGAATGTAATTAATGAGTTTGACGTTCCCACCAAACCGAGAGGTGAATAAACTCCATGGGAAGAAATAATCTGTTCAGGGACAAAAGAACGATGACCCCAAGAAATGTTATCATTAACCGGTACATTCCAGGGATCAGAAACCCTAGTTCTCGAACGCATTAAAACATATCAGGTGCGGAAAAAAAGGATACACGTAAACACGATGCAAAAGTTTAAGTGAAAAATTGCAAAGCAAGTGACGAAAACGTATTGTAAGGCGTTAGGGAGATTTCCATCTATAATACGATTGTTTGTGACGACCGGAGATGATCGATTCGAGGGAAAACGTGCTAAAGGAAATGGAAATGTTGAAAAAACAATGGAAAATTATTGTTATCAATTTTAGACGGAGCTAGGATATTACGATGAAAGATTTAGGGAGGAAACGTCAAAAAAAAATGAGAGTTTTAAAGAATAGGCGAGGGTACATTTCAGATGTCTAGAGCAGTAACAAGTGTTAGAGAAGAAGATAGAGTGCAGTACGGAGGGGAGTGGAAAATGCTGAAAACATTGCGATAGAAAAACTCAGGAAAAGGAGTCATTTTACGTAATTAAAATGGAGGTTATAGAGTAACATAGTACGCGATTGCAGATAAAAAATGAGGCATTACAATGGTTGTCGATTTCAGATGTATTTTGTTGTGATAAACAAGGAATATTCGAACATGAAAATTGTTTAGATAAGGACGATTAGCCGTTAAAAAAGGTAATAAAAATTATCATGGGTCTTATGAAATATTTATATTAAAGAATTCTCATAAAAGTTAACGACACTGAAATAAAAAAGGATTTATTGCCAGGTGGGTACAGGAACTAATGTATACAACTGTCAAGACATATGGTTTATGGGATTTTGCGTAAGAACGGGACAAAATTTGGGAGGCGATCTCTATGAAGCAATAAAAATGACAGGAATTTAAGGGCCGAAGTGGGGGTATCTCCTATAAAGATGTTAAAAATGATATATTTATTAATAACAAATAGAAAATGAAATTTTCCAAGAGGCAGCAAACATCAAAAAACGATATGGTTATATCAGGGAAGTACGGGGAAGTGAGGGGAAAGGAGATACGACAGAGAAAAACAAAGGAAATCTTAGATTAACAGTGAATAAAATAAATACGGCTTGAAATATAAAAATCTATAGAGATATGAACAATAGCGTAAGAATAAATAAGGAAATTCATGGAAAGAGTGTCGTGAATAAAAGAAAATTCGAGAAAGAATGGAAAATTCAAATATACGACGTAAATAGAGAAAATTCGGTTTTAAATGGAAAGGTTCATATAGAATACAGAAAAACTCGAGGAAAAATAATAAAATAAAAATGAACAATTTGCGAGAAAGGCTTCGACATGAAGATATCTCTGATAGGCGAATTTGGGGACAGATTTGGAACATATGGTAGATGCCGTACGCACGGACATGTTACGAAATATATGAAAATAGAACTTTAAAATTATTAAATTCAAGCTAGTTTTGTATGAACAACAGGACAAAGGAAGTTGGGCCATTAAACATGGATCTTACTAAATCCGGATCTTGTAAGTATGGAAGTACGAGACAGAATTTAATGTATCAAACGCAAAACGTACAAAGAGACCGCATTCGACAATAATGGAGAGGTTTCAAGAAATTACGAGTTGATAGTAATTAGATTGGTTTATTATAGGAGATTCAGATACGATCTTTTGGACCTGAGAGGGGTATAAAAGTCTAGACAAATGCCAGTTGAGGACAGTCTACGGTCGTGGTCGAAAAGTTTGTAACTTCGCGGAACGTGACGAAACGGTGGGTGACTTAAAGTGGAAAAATTCTAAGTGATAATTATTTTGATACTTAGAAAAATTTCACATTCTAGTCAGTGATATACAAAAAAAAATACTTTGCAGTTAGAGTCAGTGAAAAATAACAATAAAGCCAACGCATTATTTACTTGTGAAAAATAAAAGTGCTCGTGATAAATACAATTTGTTTTAGTGGAAAATTCGGATTTTATAATCACTTAATATCGTATTTTTAAACTTAGAAATTTCGCGTTTAATGTTAGTGCAATAAATAACTGAAGTGATGTGATAATTTAGCGTGATGAAGTTATAATTAAATACGTGTGTTCAATCTAAGTGAAAGTGTTCTAACAAATAATAAATATTTAAATTAATTATCTTAAATAATAATAATAAAACAAAATAATATTTTATTAATACATAAAAGTTCGGAGGGATAAAAATTTAATTTAACGACAATTTACCATCTCTAAATTAGTCGTGAAGTAACTATCATTTAAAGTGTTATCTAACCAACGAGTTTTGAGATAAAATACAGTTTAGAACGATAGAGTTCATGCATCATTTTAATTAATTAGATTAAATGAAAAAAAAAAAATTGAAGTCAAAAAGATTTAATTAAATTTAGGAAAATAAAAAATTAATTTAGGAAAATCGCAGCAAGGTTACCGTGTATTTCCCGGTCGGAAAAAACCTTGGTAGGGGTAAGTCTTTTCCGTTATAAAATTTTACAGATTCCAAGGAGAAAGCGGAATGGAGCAAACATTGGTATTTGGATTAATTATTTGACCAAGATATTACTCGCTTAATATGTGATATGTAACTATATTAAAATATTATAAGTATAATAAGTATATTTTTTATATTTATATATGTAAGTATATAAACATATATATATGTAATTTTTGTTCCCAAGAAAAATTATAATCAAAAAAAAAAAAAAAAGAAAAACACTTATATAAAAAGAGGAAAAGGGTATCGATTCCTACCTCTGAATTCATCAATAACTATTAAAAGTAGTTATGTGTGATAAATTTACAAATCAATATTTTATATTTAATGTTATGTATGTATTAATATAATTTCAGAAAATCCAGAGCATTTGAAATAAGTTATGATATTAGAAATTATTTCAATCATAAAATTTATGTATATACATATCAATATTATAAATTATTTATTGAGACAAAGTATATATAAATGAATAAATATGTATACGTAATCGGGTATCAGACTAGACAATTGCGCTAAGTACATCATTATCAAACAAAGAAAATTTTAGAGTCATCTCACACGTCTCCGGAATGTCTAAAGTAAACATACCTCATACGCTTGAATCTAGGTCACGAGGCCGTAGAGAATGTTTACAAAGCTCAAATTGTTTACAAAATAATTCGGTCACTGGGACACTAGTTCGAATACGGAAAAAAGAAAAAAAAAAAATGACCTTGATTAGTGGATATCGTACTTAGGTATTAACTTCTAGGAACGGGATAAAATTATTATATTGCGCAATTATTAGGAACAAAAAGAAAAAAAAAAAAAATGACCTTGATTAGTGGATATCGTACTTAGGTATTAACTTCTAGGAACGGGATAAAATTATTATATTGCGCAATTATTAGGAACAAAAAGAAAAAAAAAAAAAATGACCTTGATTAGTGGATATCGTACTTAGGTATTAACTTCTAGGAACGGGATAAAATTATTGTATTGCGCAATTATTAGGAACAAAAGAAAAAAAAAATTAAACACTATTTTTAATTTGAACGTAAAGAGGTATCTACAGACCTAAGCAATTGAAAATTAACAGATTTATTATAGCAGTTCAAAAAGGTGTGTTGAAGATTTACATGAAGCATTTGATAAATCACGGGATAGTTCAAAAAGGTGTATTGAAGGCTTAGATGAAACATTTGATAAATCACGGGATAGCTTAATAAGGGGTAATGAAGGCTTAGATGAAGCAGTTGAAAAATCACGGGATAGCTTAATAAGGGGTAATGAAGGCTTAGATGAAGCAGTTGAAAAATCACGGGATAGCTTAATAAGGGGTAATGAGGATTTACATGATTCAATTGAGAATCACGGGATAGCAAGAATTTATCAAAAGTTGAACATTGGAGGGGAGGGAAAGAAAAGAAAAAAAAAATACAGTTCAACCAACAGAAGGCAGTGTTCGCTTCTGTAACAAGGACCATTAATCAAACCATAGAGATGGCGGATCTCTCAAACAAAACCGTCAACAAAACCAAACAAAAGCTTGGAGTTATGGCGAATCTCCAGAACACATCGCCAGATAAGATCTTATTGTACTAGTATATATTTATATTTCACACTATTCTTACGTATATATTCGGTATCAATCTGAGGATTGTGCAGAATCCGATGGGCGAGATCCGAGCTCGGGATGCGTTGCAAGTAGTTTCGCATTGCGAGTTATAAACCTTCCCAAAACGTATGTTTACATATATATCTTTTTATGTACTGTTCATTGAATGAAACGAACTCACTTACAATTAGTGCTTTAGGCCTGTCGGGTCACTCTCGTCTCATTTCTTGAACGTGGAGGGAGGATTCACGACCCGTAACTCCACACAAACCCGTGAGTATATGATTGCATATAGGACGAAACCGGTTCGCCCTAAGTAAATAGTAAACTTTGGAGGAGTAGGAATTTGGAGGTATCTGGGCTTGGGGGAAGACCTGAAGGCAGTGCATGATGGCGAAGGAAGGTCAATTGGGACGCGATAACTTAGGTATCAATCAATTGAACCGTGCCAAAAGACTGTGCGAATTTTGGGTTGACTTCTGATCACCCTGCTTACTTGATGGAGGCTGGAGCCAAATTTTGCCAGAAAAAGGGTTATTCTGAGTTCGTCAAATATGCAATTAACTAATTACATTAACCTACTAAATCCATCTTTATATGTACCTTATAGCAGCTGAATCTAAACGGAGGGGCGCCCAGCAGATACGAGATACAATCATAATCAAATTTACTAACATTTAACCATTTGAGTTATATTTAATTATCTGTTCAATTAGTCATGTGTAGTTTCGATTAGTATTGCTTATTCATGAATTCATTAGGATGTAGGGAATCATAATGAACGTCAAAGGGAAGTTAGTTCATTTAGAGAAATTACTTAAGGTTAAATTTGCAAGAGAGAGACCAATACAGTTTGAAATTCAACACTCTGTTTAGAATCAAGAGGGTTACCACAAAATTTAAAGTAATTAAAGTCCTATATCATAAATCAAAAAAATTACACAACGTTTGATGGAGTTTAATTACAACCTAAATACGAAAATATCTACGTTCAAAGTCGTAAATAACGAATTTATTAGTTAAGTACATATATCGCTAAAGGTATGTAGTACAAGGGAGCTTTAAGTAGCTTTCTGTAGTTATCAGAGGAAATAAGGGTCCAATTTTATAAAGGCTTGTGTGACGTAGGGGAGGAATTTTCCATCCCTACCACACATATGCAAAGCCTTAAGAATTTAAATATCGATCAGAGCCAAGAGAAAAGGCGAGAATATTACAACTGTCTTGCCGATGAAAGGAGAGTTAAATAAGTATGAAAAGACGAAACATTACGACTGGTGCCAAGTGCCCAGGAGTAAATAAAATACAGACAAATATAAGAGAGTAGAAAAGACATACATCACAACTGCACAGCCGTGACAGGAGATCAGAGTTTTACAAGTTGTTTTAGAAAAAAAAAAAAAAAAAAAAAAAAAACTTTTATTGGTCAATCTATTGCAAAAAAAAAAAAAAGTGAAGAAAAAAAAAATAATAATAATAATAAGTAGGACGTTATGTTAAATGAAGTGATAATAAAAATAAAATAAAAATCAGAACAGTGCGCCGTTAAATAAACACGAAAAAAATATATAAATAAATAAATAAATATACGAAAATAAATATATAAACAATACATTTAAATATAAAAAAAAGTGTTAACGAATAAACTCTACATGTTTTAAAATAATTTATAAAAGTGTCGATATAAAGTTAAATCAAGTGACCATGAATTTGTTGATTGCTTATGAGATTATAAATATCATAACAAAGAATGTAGGTCAGATACAAGCGTAAACAGTTTATTCAAGGCGGGCCATAAATTGACAGAATAATGGTATTGACATTCCTGAATCCAGAATGTTAATGATCGTAATGTAAACAATCTGATACGAGATACCGCGGTGTTTGTAAGCATCGAAAGATTGATAACCTAAGCATCGAAAGTGATAACAAAACATCGAAAAATTTTGAAGTAGGCGACATCGGGGGTAACGCGCATCGCTTTAAGAGATTGTAGAATAAACAAACTCGAAAATGATATCAACACTCGGTTACGGAAAAAATAAACAGACTTTACAGATAAAAACGGGGGAACTTACCTACATAAAGTGACCCTTTGTTTATAGTTAATGTTGTGGGTTTGTATGTGAGGATTATCACATAAAAAGTCATAACATAAAAGATAAGGTACATAAAATAAAAATAACATAAAATATTTGATTGGGGATAGTGTCGAGTTGAGAGCTTTAATATCACAGACGAATGTTTTATAGGTATATACCTATTTAAGGGAACATTTGATCATTCGGACCAAAAAAAGGAGGGGATTTGACGAAATAACATCAAGATAGGTATTGCGAACTCTAAACAGATTTTGCGAAAATATCGTAGGTATTGCGGAACTTGAAGGAATGGTTGGCATTCTAAACAATGAGTAATTATTGGTTGAACGAAAATCACGGGATATTCATTAACATTGGAGTAACAATATTCATTCCGTTTTTTTGCAATTACCTACATTCATTTGAAATGAAGAGTGATGGTAGAGTTGATCTAATTTGGGTTACAATCATCATGCAAACAAATATAAATAATTGAAAATATTCTGTTTTATAGGGGGACAGGTTCCAAAAAAAAAAAAAATAATAATAATAAATAAATAAAAATAAAATAAATTATAAATATATATAGGTATATTTATAATAAATAGTTGGTATTGAGTTAAATTCATTAAAAATTTTAAACAAAAAATGGCGGAAAAAAGGAAAGTGGATGCGACGGAATTAGAAGCTAAAGAAATACCGTCGGGAGATGAATTACGGGAGATATTTAGACGTTCAAAGAGGTCTAAGTTACGAGTCGAGGATATGATAGAAGTCGTTCAGCCAGAGGGGGAGACCGACACAAAATCGGAGGAACAGGGCGAAAATAAGCGAGAGTGTGAAGAGAGACTCACACATGGTATGTTACAGGAAAAACCCGAGGAAAAGGAACAAGAAAAGTTAACGAAGTAAAAGGAAAAATAAAAAAATAAAATAAAAAAATATAGAAAAACGAGAAAATTGAAAAAAAAAAAAAAATAAGTAAATAAATAGGATAAGGAAGGCAACATAATTTACATAAGGTAATTTAGGAAACTAAAATAGAGATTATAAGGTTGTCGCTTAATAAGATAAAATATAAACATTAACCGGGCGACACTCGGAAAATAAAGAAAATGGTTGGGAAACGTGGAACAAGTAGGCGAGCCCAGGCTTTAGTGACAGCAATCGGGGAAAATGTCACAACCGAGACTTCAACAATAAACATAGGAGATATAACTACAATAATTCAGGCAGCTTTGGCACCGCTCGTCAATAAGATGCAAGAACTCGAGAAACAATTGGAAAGCCCAGCAACAGTGGCGGTGATAGGAGAGGATAATGCGCCGAAAAGCGTTCTCCAAGTAGTGGAAATGTTACCACAGCAGGAACGACCATCATTCTCCGGTGGAAATCAAAATCCCATTAGTTTCCTGGAAGATTTAAAAGAATACACTAGAAAAGTGAAACGAACGGATCCTTTAGTCGTCGTACGGGAAAATTTGAAAGGGGAAGCTAAATCGTGGGCAAAATTGTACAATAAACGATGGGAGACTATGTTAGATTTCGAACGAGATTTTTTAGCTACCTATTGGGGAGACATAAAGAAAAATGAAGTTCGCCGTCGTCTTGCAGAAGGGGTATATGATGCCAAGAAAAATATATCCATGCTCACTCATTTCGCAAACTATTGGGAGCTAGCGAAGGCTTTAAAGATTACTGACACACCGTTGGGCATAGTTGACGAGATTATGAGACATTATCCGAAGGAAATTCAATCGCTATGGTTTTCGGGGCAATCAGGAGATGAGATTGTCGCCGCTGAGTTTCTACGAAAACTAGATACAATGGTATGTACACCAGAAGAACGGAACATGAAGAA
The DNA here is from genome assembly GCA_929108145.2 of Limnephilus rhombicus. Classification (NCBI taxonomy): domain Eukaryota; kingdom Metazoa; phylum Arthropoda; class Insecta; order Trichoptera; family Limnephilidae; genus Limnephilus; species Limnephilus rhombicus. The sequence goes on along the minus strand of OV815278.1, from coordinate 17,972,678 downwards.
GAGGAGTGGGGAGGAATCCAGCAAGAAGGACAAATACCGTGACCGTTACCACGCCATAAAAAGGAGGATACACGCAATTGAAAGTGTGGGCGAAAACGCTAGTTGCAGCAAGTGCACCGAAGTTAACAGTTCACCAAAAGAAAATTCTACAATAACTACAGCCGGGAAGGAGCTAATGGTCGCAGCCAACTCGGGAGATAAAAGGAGATTATAGCGCTTTACATTTAGCTAGATATTACACAAGTAATAAGAAACAAAAATCAGGTTTACAGTTAGTGGAAATCAACGGATAGAGTGCGAAGTTTACAAATATTTGTAAATGTTAATAAATAAGTAAACGATTGAGAAATACAAATAAAATTATGTTAGGGTACATTATAATTGGGGAGGGGGAAGAAAGAAAATTACTAAAATATTAGATTATCAGATTGCTTGCGAGGGGCGGATCAATCGTTAAGTCTTTGAGGGTGAGTGGACAAGTTCTTAATAAGCGACAATCATATTCAATTATTGAAATAGGGTAAGGCAAATAAATTCGTTAATTTTGATTTTCTAGTTGAAAAAAAAAAAATTTTTACTTTTTTTATGTGTTAGTGAAAAAAAAAAAAAAAAAAAAAAAAAAAAATGTTAGATAAGTAAGAACACTCAAAAGGAGAGAATTAGAGATATTATATGGCACACAAAAGGGACATTTTGAAAAAAAAAAAAAATAAACAATGCTTAGGGATTTTTTTTTTGAAATATTGAAATAAGAAAGTTTATCTATAGATATAGGGTAGACATTAAGTATAGAGATAAAAAGGTAACATTTGAATTAAGGTATAAATAGTTTAGATTTCAAAAAAAAAAAAAGGGAAAAAAAAGGGAACGCTGAACCAATTTGAGGATAATAAAGAACATTTATAAAATTTTAAATATTAGAGTGGACAACACTTAGGCTAGAACAACTTTGGATGAATTAAGAAATTATAATTAGAAATTAAGAATTATAAAATAAAGTTTAAATAAATAAAGAAAAAAAAAAAAATGCTGGAAAATTTATATGAAACATGTATACCACTGATTGTCGGATTGGGTGAGGTCGTGCGAAAACACACATTTCACAAAAATGTTCATACTTACAAAACAAAAAACAATTAATTGCACACCAAGAGACCACCCGCTTTTCAGTTGTTCGAAAGGCCGCGAGATTGTAAACAATCTTTACTTAAATCATTGTAAGGGAGGTCTTAGTCCAATTTGGTTGGGGACCACCAAAACACGCGAGTCGAGGGGCGTGTTCCAGCAAAAAGAAATTAATTTTGAATCTATCAAAATTAAAGAAAATTTCATTAAGTAAAATCTACGCGAAAAGAAAATAAAGAATACAATGAGATTCAAATTCAAGATTGTTAACAATCCGAACAGAATGAGGAGGGGGAGATAGGAAGTAATAGGATACGGAAAAGAGATAGGGGATAACAGAATGAGGAGGGGGAGATAGGAAGTAATAGGATACGGAAAAGAGATAGGGGATAACAGAATGAGGAGGGGGAGATAGGAAGTAATGGGATACGGAAAAGAGATAGGGGATAACAGAATGAGGAGGGGGAGATAGGAAGTAATAGGATACGGAAAAAAGATAGGGGATAACAGAATGAGGAGGGGGAGATAGGAAGTAATATGACACGGAGTAGAGATAGGGGATAACCAAATGAGGAGGGGAAGATAGCTAGTCTAAATTTGAACACAATTTCGGTGTCTAACGAAAAAAAAAAAAAAAAAAAAAAAAAAAAAAAAAAAAAAAAAAAAAAAAAGAAGAGGACATTAAAATAAAATACAACGTTAGCCACAGCAAATTGAGTTCAGAGGAGGGAACTGTGATGAATTGCATTGATCAACAGTGAAAAATAAGAAAATATCGTAGCTTCCCACTTTAATTTAAAAAGAAAATATCAATTACTTATAAAACGGACACGTCTACGACATCTATCGGATTAGAGTAAAGTGAATTCATATTTACGGTAGGGATCTATAATTAGACAAAGTGAGACGAGTATTGATAAAAAAATCACAGATGGTATCAACAAATAATCAGGGACAGGGACTCCCCAATATACTTTAGACGTGATATATTGACAGCCAATTGAATTGCAGCAAAAGCGATTAAAAACCAATTCAGCCTATCAACGGGAAGAGGGCCGAACCCATTTTTAGAACAAAGGAACGACCTTTGGACTTAGCAATTAGGAATGTAATTAATGAGTTTGACGTTCCCACCAAACCGAGAGGTGAATAAACTCCATGGGAAGAAATAATCTGTTCAGGGACAAAAGAACGATGACCCCAAGAAATGTTATCATTAACCGGTACATTCCAGGGATCAGAAACCCTAGTTCTCGAACGCATTAAAACATATCAGGTGCGGAAAAAAAGGATACACGTAAACACGATGCAAAAGTTTAAGTGAAAAATTGCAAAGCAAGTGACGAAAACGTATTGTAAGGCGTTAGGGAGATTTCCATCTATAATACGATTGTTTGTGACGACCGGAGATGATCGATTCGAGGGAAAACGTGCTAAAGGAAATGGAAATGTTGAAAAAACAATGGAAAATTATTGTTATCAATTTTAGACGGAGCTAGGATATTACGATGAAAGATTTAGGGAGGAAACGTCAAAAAAAAATGAGAGTTTTAAAGAATAGGCGAGGGTACATTTCAGATGTCTAGAGCAGTAACAAGTGTTAGAGAAGAAGATAGAGTGCAGTACGGAGGGGAGTGGAAAATGCTGAAAACATTGCGATAGAAAAACTCAGGAAAAGGAGTCATTTTACGTAATTAAAATGGAGGTTATAGAGTAACATAGTACGCGATTGCAGATAAAAAATGAGGCATTACAATGGTTGTCGATTTCAGATGTATTTTGTTGTGATAAACAAGGAATATTCGAACATGAAAATTGTTTAGATAAGGACGATTAGCCGTTAAAAAAGGTAATAAAAATTATCATGGGTCTTATGAAATATTTATATTAAAGAATTCTCATAAAAGTTAACGACACTGAAATAAAAAAGGATTTATTGCCAGGTGGGTACAGGAACTAATGTATACAACTGTCAAGACATATGGTTTATGGGATTTTGCGTAAGAACGGGACAAAATTTGGGAGGCGATCTCTATGAAGCAATAAAAATGACAGGAATTTAAGGGCCGAGTGGGGGTATCTCCTATAAAGATGTTAAAAATGATATATTTATTAATAACAAATAGAAAATGAAATTTTCCAAGAGGCAGCAAACATCAAAAAACGATATGGTTATATCAGGGAAGTACGGGGAAGTGAGGGGAAAGGAGATACGACAGAGAAAAACAAAGGAAATCTTAGATTAACAGTGAATAAAATAAATACGGCTTGAAATATAAAAATCTATAGAGATATGAACAATAGCGTAAGAATAAATAAGGAAATTCATGGAAAGAGTGTCGTGAATAAAAGAAAATTCGAGAAAGAATGGAAAATTCAAATATACGACGTAAATAGAGAAAATTCGGTTTTAAATGGAAAGGTTCATATAGAATACAGAAAAACTCGAGGAAAAATAATAAAATAAAAATGAACAATTTGCGAGAAAGGCTTCGACATGAAGATATCTCTGATAGGCGAATTTGGGGACAGATTTGGAACATATGGTAGATGCCGTACGCACGGACATGTTACGAAATATATGAAAATAGAACTTTAAAATTATTAAATTCAAGCTAGTTTTGTATGAACAACAGGACAAAGGAAGTTGGGCCATTAAACATGGATCTTACTAAATCCGGATCTTGTAAGTATGGAAGTACGAGACAGAATTTAATGTATCAAACGCAAAACGTACAAAGAGACCGCATTCGACAATAATGGAGAGGTTTCAAGAAATTACGAGTTGATAGTAATTAGATTGGTTTATTATAGGAGATTCAGATACGATCTTTTGGACCTGAGAGGGGTATAAAAGTCTAGACAAATGCCAGTTGAGGACAGTCTACGGTCGTGGTCGAAAAGTTTGTAACTTCGCGGAACGTGACGAAACGGTGGGTGACTTAAAGTGGAAAAATTCTAAGTGATAATTATTTTGATACTTAGAAAAATTTCACATTCTAGTCAGTGATATACAAAAAAAAATACTTTGCAGTTAGAGTCAGTGAAAAATAACAATAAAGCCAACGCATTATTTACTTGTGAAAAATAAAAGTGCTCGTGATAAATACAATTTGTTTTAGTGGAAAATTCGGATTTTATAATCACTTAATATCGTATTTTTAAACTTAGAAATTTCGCGTTTAATGTTAGTGCAATAAATAACTGAAGTGATGTGATAATTTAGCGTGATGAAGTTATAATTAAATACGTGTGTTCAATCTAAGTGAAAGTGTTCTAACAAATAATAAATATTTAAATTAATTATCTTAAATAATAATAATAAAACAAAATAATATTTTATTAATACATAAAAGTTCGGAGGGATAAAAATTTAATTTAACGACAATTTACCATCTCTAAATTAGTCGTGAAGTAACTATCATTTAAAGTGTTATCTAACCAACGAGTTTTGAGATAAAATACAGTTTAGAACGATAGAGTTCATGCATCATTTTAATTAATTAGATTAAATGAAAAAAAAAAAATTGAAGTCAAAAAGATTTAATTAAATTTAGGAAAATAAAAAATTAATTTAGGAAAATCGCAGCAAGGTTACCGTGTATTTCCCGGTCGGAAAAAACCTTGGTAGGGGTAAGTCTTTTCCGTTATAAAATTTTACAGATTCCAAGGAGAAAGCGGAATGGAGCAAACATTGGTATTTGGATTAATTATTTGACCAAGATATTACTCGCTTAATATGTGATATGTAACTATATTAAAATATTATAAGTATAATAAGTATATTTTTTATATTTATATATGTAAGTATATAAACATATATATATGTAATTTTTGTTCCCAAGAAAAATTATAATCAAAAAAAAAAAAAAAAGAAAAACACTTATATAAAAAGAGGAAAAGGGTATCGATTCCTACCTCTGAATTCATCAATAACTATTAAAAGTAGTTATGTGTGATAAATTTACAAATCAATATTTTATATTTAATGTTATGTATGTATTAATATAATTTCAGAAAATCCAGAGCATTTGAAATAAGTTATGATATTAGAAATTATTTCAATCATAAAATTTATGTATATACATATCAATATTATAAATTATTTATTGAGACAAAGTATATATAAATGAATAAATATGTATACGTAATCGGGTATCAGACTAGACAATTGCGCTAAGTACATCATTATCAAACAAAGAAAATTTTAGAGTCATCTCACACGTCTCCGGAATGTCTAAAGTAAACATACCTCATACGCTTGAATCTAGGTCACGAGGCCGTAGAGAATGTTTACAAAGCTCAAATTGTTTACAAAATAATTCGGTCACTGGGACACTAGTTCGAATACGGAAAAAAGAAAAAAAAAAATGACCTTGATTAGTGGATATCGTACTTAGGTATTAACTTCTAGGAACGGGATAAAATTATTATATTGCGCAATTATTAGGAACAAAAAGAAAAAAAAAAAAAATGACCTTGATTAGTGGATATCGTACTTAGGTATTAACTTCTAGGAACGGGATAAAATTATTATATTGCGCAATTATTAGGAACAAAAAGAAAAAAAAAAAAAATGACCTTGATTAGTGGATATCGTACTTAGGTATTAACTTCTAGGAACGGGATAAAATTATTGTATTGCGCAATTATTAGGAACAAAAGAAAAAAAAAATTAAACACTATTTTTAATTTGAACGTAAAGAGGTATCTACAGACCTAAGCAATTGAAAATTAACAGATTTATTATAGCAGTTCAAAAAGGTGTGTTGAAGATTTACATGAAGCATTTGATAAATCACGGGATAGTTCAAAAAGGTGTATTGAAGGCTTAGATGAAACATTTGATAAATCACGGGATAGCTTAATAAGGGGTAATGAAGGCTTAGATGAAGCAGTTGAAAAATCACGGGATAGCTTAATAAGGGGTAATGAAGGCTTAGATGAAGCAGTTGAAAAATCACGGGATAGCTTAATAAGGGGTAATGAGGATTTACATGATTCAATTGAGAATCACGGGATAGCAAGAATTTATCAAAAGTTGAACATTGGAGGGGAGGGAAAGAAAAGAAAAAAAAAAATACAGTTCAACCAACAGAAGGCAGTGTTCGCTTCTGTAACAAGGACCATTAATCAAACCATAGAGATGGCGGATCTCTCAAACAAAACCGTCAACAAAACCAAACAAAAGCTTGGAGTTATGGCGAATCTCCAGAACACATCGCCAGATAAGATCTTATTGTACTAGTATATATTTATATTTCACACTATTCTTACGTATATATTCGGTATCAATCTGAGGATTGTGCAGAATCCGATGGGCGAGATCCGAGCTCGGGATGCGTTGCAAGTAGTTTCGCATTGCGAGTTATAAACCTTCCCAAAACGTATGTTTACATATATATCTTTTTATGTACTGTTCATTGAATGAAACGAACTCACTTACAATTAGTGCTTTAGGCCTGTCGGGTCACTCTCGTCTCATTTCTTGAACGTGGAGGGAGGATTCACGACCCGTAACTCCACACAAACCCGTGAGTATATGATTGCATATAGGACGAAACCGGTTCGCCCTAAGTAAATAGTAAACTTTGGAGGAGTAGGAATTTGGAGGTATCTGGGCTTGGGGGAAGACCTGAAGGCAGTGCATGATGGCGAAGGAAGGTCAATTGGGACGCGATAACTTAGGTATCAATCAATTGAACCGTGCCAAAAGACTGTGCGAATTTTGGGTTGACTTCTGATCACCCTGCTTACTTGATGGAGGCTGGAGCCAAATTTTGCCAGAAAAAGGGTTATTCTGAGTTCGTCAAATATGCAATTAACTAATTACATTAACCTACTAAATCCATCTTTATATGTACCTTATAGCAGCTGAATCTAAACGGAGGGGCGCCCAGCAGATACGAGATACAATCATAATCAAATTTACTAACATTTAACCATTTGAGTTATATTTAATTATCTGTTCAATTAGTCATGTGTAGTTTCGATTAGTATTGCTTATTCATGAATTCATTAGGATGTAGGGAATCATAATGAACGTCAAAGGGAAGTTAGTTCATTTAGAGAAATTACTTAAGGTTAAATTTGCAAGAGAGAGACCAATACAGTTTGAAATTCAACACTCTGTTTAGAATCAAGAGGGTTACCACAAAATTTAAAGTAATTAAAGTCCTATATCATAAATCAAAAAAATTACACAACGTTTGATGGAGTTTAATTACAACCTAAATACGAAAATATCTACGTTCAAAGTCGTAAATAACGAATTTATTAGTTAAGTACATATATCGCTAAAGGTATGTAGTACAAGGGAGCTTTAAGTAGCTTTCTGTAGTTATCAGAGGAAATAAGGGTCCAATTTTATAAAGGCTTGTGTGACGTAGGGGAGGAATTTTCCATCCCTACCACACATATGCAAAGCCTTAAGAATTTAAATATCGATCAGAGCCAAGAGAAAAGGCGAGAATATTACAACTGTCTTGCCGATGAAAGGAGAGTTAAATAAGTATGAAAAGACGAAACATTACGACTGGTGCCAAGTGCCCAGGAGTAAATAAAATACAGACAAATATAAGAGAGTAGAAAAGACACACATCACACATCCAAGCTTAAAAAAATCATGTATCTTTTAAATAATATAAAAAATATCTTCCCACGCAGAATACTAAGATCTATCTACTTTGCTCTTTCCCAATCTTTAATCATGTATGGTCTTCTGTCTTGGGGAAGTGCAAGTAATATTTCTCTAGATCCACTAGAAAAGGCACAAAAGGCAACAATCAAACTAATACTACAAGTAGCATATGATACAGACTCTGAAAAAATTTACAAGATGCTCGACGTTTTGTCAATCAGACAACTCTACGCTAAATCGTCTATTTTTCACCTCTTCAAATTCAAACTTCATATCCCTTTACTTTCTCAGTCCTCATTAATAAGCCGGTCTTCAACAAACCTAACACTCAACATCCCGCTAAAGCACACGACCCACGGACAAAGATCCTTTAACTACTATTCTATCAAACTATATAACAGCATGCCACCTTCTTTGAAACAATCTGCTGATAATTCACCAACAAATAAACTAAAAAAACAAATCACAGTCTGGATAAAAGCTAAAGGAACACTATTTTTCCAAAACCTATTTACTCCAAACCAAACATAAAAATTAACTTCTTAATAACCAATGTACAATAACCATTAAATAAAATAAATATAAAACTTTCTACTACAATACATTAATACTTGTCACACATAATCATAAATAAACACGTAAACAACTCAGCACAGGTTCTCCTAGTGAGGTGTTCACGAAACATACAATACCTATCCACAGTTTCACCTTCGCAAACCTACCATACACCCAACATAATAAAATTGTAAAATATATTATGTAAAAATGTTTTCAAAATTTATCTATTATGTAAAAATGTTAATTAATAGGTAAATACTGTAATACATAGAAATAAATAAATAAATATTCATCGACCTACGCAAGACATTTGATAGCATATCACACTCCAAACTCAATGAGAAACTCATGCAAATTGGATTGGACGGAACAGTACTGTCATGGTTCCAAAGTTATCTAAAAGAGAGATTTCAATATGTCAAAATAAATAATACCCTAAGTGAACCCAAAACCTCATCATTTGGTGTACCACAAGGAACTGTCATCGGTCCAATCCTTTTTATTATATATGTAAATCAAATGTTCACTCTTCCCATAGTTGGAGATATCACATATTATGCAGACGACACTGTAGTTATCACTAAAGGGAAATCATGGGAGGAAACAATGAGTAAGGCAAATACAAATATAAACATACTCAAAACATGGTTTGACCTAAATTGTCTCTCACTAAATACAGAGAAAAATTATTTTATTCCATTCTCTTTGAAAGAAAAAAATGTCGAGAACAATATAACTATGAAAATAAAAAGGAATGCAACGATGACAATTGCCTACCAATAACATACAAAAATAGTATTAAGTATCTGGGTGTCATTGTAGACAGACACTTAAAATGGAACGAATAAGTTGAAAATACGGTAACCAGAGTAAGAAAACTTATTTACATATTCATTAGATTGAGAAACATTCTATCATCTAGTATGATTAAAACTATTTATTTCTATCTTGCCCAATCTATTCTACAATATGGAATAATCGGGTGGGGGGGAAATTTCAAAACTAACCTCCAACCTGTAGAAAGGGTACAGAGGTTGATTCTAAAAGTTATCACACGAAAACCATCTTTGTTTTCAACAATACAACAACTATTTAACTCTTTTAGGGTACTCAGTTTAAATAAAATTTTCAAAAAAAACACACTGTTACAAACACACAAAGATCATTTTAATACTACAACAACAATCACAAAAATAAGTAACCGATCAAGATCACGTGGTAACCTAGAAATCCCTAAATTTAAAACGAGTGCTTTTCAACAACATTATACTTATCAAGGGCATAAATTTTTTTAATTCCCTCCCATATGAAATCAAATCCGAAGAAAATTATAAAGTTTTTAAATCACTAATAAAACAACTGCTAGATCAACCAAACACAAATCATAAGTTTTAAATCCATAAAAAGAATTTCTACGTGTATTTTTTGATTACAATGTATTGATTAGTAAAAATTGATCAAGTCTTAATTATAATATTATGTACTTTATTTTAAAATTAATCATTTAACTCCATCATTAATTAACAAAAAATAAATTATAAATTAATTTACTCTTATTAATTTCACATATCCTCTTAAAATATTTCATCAGCTTTTGAACTGAAATGATTATTGTCGTAAAATAACATTATGTACCTACTCCTGCAATATTATGAGCTAATCCAATTGTTAGAATCAACTACATGTACTTACCATCTTAACACCTACCTATTTAAGAGAAATGCAATAATATTATTTTTATTTTTACTACATCTATTGTATATTATTACTTAAAATATCTATACTACACGTATATCTAATTTAGTAACTGCTACGTTAGTATACTCCTTTATCAATATTTGTTATCATTCATAAGTTTATTTGTTTCATTATTATTACTTTAAAATATCTATACTACATTATATCTAATTTAGTAACTACTACGGTAGTATATTTCTTTATTTAATATTTGTTATCATTCATAAGTTTTATTTGTTTCTTAATTAAAAAAAAAAGTATATCTTATTTTTTTTATCTTTTTCTGTAATGACACGACTCCCCAATTTAAACACGAGAAATGTTTTCTCTTTTAAATTGGGTAGATTCATTAACAAGAAATCACTTTAATTGTAATTATTTTTAAGAACCATGTATTTTCCTTATGAAATCTGTTATATGTATGTATATTTCAAATAAAAAAAAAAAAAAAAATGACCTGAGGGAATTATTTTCCTCAGGGCCTTTGAGGAGATAGTGAAAAAAAGGAAAATCATGTGATTTTAATATGAAAATTAGATCGCTTAGAAATATTGCGAGTAGAACACAGGTGTGCCTTTGAAATAATCGAGTAGGTATTCACTTATTAAAAATAAAGTATCAGGCCAACAAAAACTGCATAACACCTCAAAAACCTCAAAGACTTACATATTTCAAATTAGAGAGTCTAGTTAAAAGACGAAACATAAATGACCTCTTAATGCTCTATAAAATTGTGAATAATCGTGTAGACAGTAACTTAGTCAACCAAATTAAGTTATACGCCAGGCCCAAATCTACAAGAACCCTTAACATATTTTGGACTGAAATTTTTACGAATAATACTGGATATTTTAATCCTATATCTAGAATGTCTTGGTCATACAACGATCTTGTTAAAATACAAGTTCCATAGATATTTTTGCAAATAATATAACATATTTCAAGAAATATCTCCACAATTTGTGCACTTAAAAAAAAAAAAAATTGTTGTATTACTTTTCAGTAAATACTTTATAAATATTGTATACTTGTTATTATTATGTATTTCAATTTTGTATTTAAGTTTTATGTATAAATAATACTTGCATTGTTTTTCAAGAGTTTGCTTCTGTGAAAATGCATATGTGATTAATGCAGACACATTAATCTAGGGATACTTATATTTGTATTTTAATTTATTATATACTACCCACAAAAATGTTGTATAAATATCCTGTTTGTGTCTCAAATAAATAAATAAATAAATAAATAAAAACAAATAGTGTGGAGAAGTAAATTGTTCAGAAAATGATAGGAAAACATTTAAATATTTGTGCGTTAGCTTCGCAAAACATCATCAATATTTCACAATATTTTTTAGTAAAGAAATGAAATCAGGCGGCTAAGGGAGCACACATTAATTACGTGAGCTCATAATGGGGGGGGGGTCTAGTAAAATCTCATTTAAACTGAGGGAGGGTCAATAAAAACCTCACGTCAATTTTAGAAGAATACATATTATTATAGAATTAATAATACAATGATTAAATTGTTTTACTTCTTTAGAAGTGTAATAGAAATTTAAACTTTATCGCCATCCACGTAAGGAGTGTTATTGTTAGCGGCCTTGTCCCGAATTTTTCCTTGTCCAGGAACTTAACAGATATTACGGGCGCAACGACGATAATAATATTGTTTTACGGATTGGTTCACAAGTGACAAGAAGAGAAAACGAGGTAGACCATTTAGACCGTGGGTTGACGACATCAAAGCCATAGCAGGTGGTACATGGACAAGAATAACTAATGATAGAGAGAAATGGCGACAGTTTTTTTATTTTTATTTTTTTATTATAGCGACTATATAAAAAATTTTTACATACAAAATGCAATGTGAAATTAAGTACAAAATATTGTATTTCTTAGTCCTGCTCACTAGGGGGTCCTATGCCGAGGCGGACTAAAGTTATTTAAATATAGTTCATTTGTCTTCTATGTCGTTTTTAGCGTCTTCGCTAGGGTTTTCTCATTGACCCTTTTAAGCCATATTTTTATTCTTGATTTGTATTCAATTGGATTTTTTATTAGTTTTATGTCTTGGGGAAGGATGTTATGGAGTTTTGTTGCAAAGTATGTATAGTTTCTTTGTCCAAATATGGTTTAATAACTTGGATTATTTTTTATATCATTTTTATTCGATCTAGTGTTATGCATACACGGTCTAGTAGAGGATTCATAATTTTTGAAGAGCTTCAATAATATATTTTTGGCATATATTTGTTGTACATTTGGTACGTCAAAGTTATTGAAAATTTCAATTGAAGGCGTTCTAATTGGTACTTTCAATATGGTCTTTACGATTCCTTTTTGAATCGTATTCAGGCTGTGTAGGTACGTATTTGCAGCAGATCCCCATCCTATGATTCCATATTCAATTCGAGAATGACATAACGCATAGTAGACCTTTTTCATATCCTTTTTATTTAGCATGTTTCTTAGATTTTTGAAAAAATATGTAAGGCTTGTGAGTTTTTCCGTAATACCTTTGATGTGTAGGTCCCATCTAAGATTTTCGTCAATTATTACTCCGAGATATTTTATGTTTTGTGTTTTTTCGATGACGGGGCAGTAACATTGTATATTATTTCCATGGCATTCATGTAATTCTAGTTCTAGTGATTTTATTGGTTGGCCCCTTGAGTTCATTGAAAATGTTATATATATTGTTTTGCTTATATTAAGGGTAAGCGAGTTGATTTTAAGCCAATTTTGAAGTGCACTAAGCCCTTTTTCAGCCTCATTAAATGTATCAGTCCAATTTTCTTCTTGAAATAATAAAACAGTATCATCAGCAAAACTGATTATGTTTCCTTTAATGGTAAGGTTAGTTAAATCGTTGATGTAGATAATGAACAGAATCGGTCCCAGTACACTTCCTTGAGGAACACCATAGTTTAAAGATAGAAGTTTGCTCTTTTGTTTGCCAATTTGTACTTGTTGTTCTCGCCCCGTATTTGGAGGAGGCCTTTGTCAACTAGTGACATACAGACAGGGAGTCGATGAATGATAAGTGTTATAAATGTTATAAATAATGTAATGTAATTTACTGTCTGAATAAAAGCTATTATTATTATTATTATATTAGCTGGGTTACCCGGCTTCGCTCAGGACAACATTTGAGAGTGTTCTAAAATGTTTCACATTGATATTCCCGATTCCCTATTCTCGAACTTTCCACAATTTTCCTGAATGTTCCAGGATGTTCTGCAACGTTGTGGAATGCTCTTAAATACTCTGACTGGGTGTCCGGCTTCGCTTAGAGAGGAGTTGATGTGAGATTGAATTGACGTTCGAATCCTGCTTTATATACCCCATACGGGTAGCCCCATAAAAAAACTTCAAATGTTCCAGAATAACGTTCCAGATCATTCCACAATATTCAGGAGTGTTCTGGAATGTTCCACAATGATCTGGGATATTCCGGTATATTCTTAAATATATTCCAGAATGTTCCGGAGTGTGTTGGAATGCTCAAGAATACTCTGGAATGTTTTGAACTGTTAGAAATTTCAAGGGGGTGAGACTTCCAGCCCTTATATCTTTAAAAGCACGCCCTTCAGAAAAAACCTATAACTTTCTTCATGTATATAGGATAGAGGACTATCACACAATATAACTCCCGTTATCATACCGGGACTCGTCTTTGAGTTTTAGCGGCATGCACATTGAACAATTTTTTAATAATGTATACTGAAGATAAAGATTATACAAACTTCTAGAACTTTCCAGAACCTTCTAGACTCGGCGAAACTCTCCACCACTCATTTCTGAAAGCTTCTAGAACTTTCCCCTTCCATAACATCCTAGAGCATTAGGGAGGCTTCCAGAACTATCTAGAGCCTTCAAGACTCACCAACACACTCCATCGCTCCTTTCAGAACTTTCTAAAGCTTTATCGAGCCTTCTAAAACTTTTCGCAACCTTCTGGACTCATTGAAATACTCCGCCACTCCTTCCAAAATTTTCTATAGCTTTATCGATTCTTTTGATCTTTTCGGAATCTTCTATATTCACCGATATACTCCACCACTCCTTTCAGAACTTTGAACAGCTCTGTCGAACCTTCTAGGACTTCCTACAGCTTTATGGAACCTTCTAGAATTTTTCGGGCCCTTATAGACACACCGACACACTCCTCCACTCTTATCAGAACTTTCTACAGCTTTACGGAACCTTCTAGAACTTCTACAGTTTTATCGAACCTTTTAGAACATTCCGGAAACTTCCAAACCCACCGACATATTCCACGATTCCTTTCAGAACTTTGTACATTTTTATCTCATCGACATACTCCGCCACACCTTCCAGAAATTCCTAGACACTCAGACACACTCCTCCACTCCTATCTGAACCTTCTACAGCTTTACGGAACCTTCTAAAACTTTTTACAGTTTTATCGAACCTTTTAGAACTTTCCGGAAACTTCTAAACCCACCGACATATTCCACCATTCCTTTCAGAACTTTGTATAGCTTTATCGAACCTTAGAGAACTTTCCGGAACCTTCTAGACTCACCGACTTACTCCGCCACTCCTTCTAGAACCTTTTCCAGCTTTAACGAAACTTCTAAAACTTCATACAGCTTTGTGGAATCTTCTAGAATTTTTCGGAACCTTCTACACACCGACACACTCCTCCACTCCTTTCAGAACTGTCTACAGCCTAATGGAACCTTCTAGAACTTTCTACAGCTTTATAGAACCTGCTAGAATTTTCCGGGACCTTCTAGAAACACCGACACACTCCTCCACTCCTTTCAGAACTTTCTACAGCCGTATGGAACCTTCTAGAACTACAGTTTTATCAAACCTTCTATAACTTTCCGGAAACTTTTAAACCCACCGACATATTCCACCATTCCTTTCAGAACTTTGTACAGCTTTATTGAATCTTCTAGAACTTTCCGGAACCTTCTAGACTTACCGACATACTCCGCCACACCTTACAGAACTTTCTACAGCTTTATTGAACCTTTTAGACCCACCGACACACTCTTCCACTCCTTTCAGAACTTTGTATAGCTCTATCGAACCTTCTAGAGCTTTCGGAATCTTCTAGACTCACCGCCAATTATTTCGAAAAGCTTCTAGAACTTTCTCCATCCACAATTTTCTAAAGCATTTGTGAACCATCAGATCCTTCTAGACTCACTGACATACTACGCCACACCTTTCAGAACTTTCTACAGCTTTATCGAACCTTCTAGAACTTTCCCCAACCTTCTAGACTCACCGACTTACTCCGCCACTCCTTCCAGAACTTTGTACAGCTTTATCGAACCTTCTAGAACTTCTTACAGCTTTGTGAAATCTTCTAGAATTTTCCGCAATCTTCTAGACACACCGACACAGTCCTCCACTCCTTTCAGAACTTTCTACAGACTTATGGAATCTTCCAGAACTTTGTCCAGCTCTATCGAACCTTCTAGAACTTCTTACAGCATTGTGGAATCTTCTAGAATTTTTTGGAACCTTCTAGACACACCAACACACTTCTTTAATCCTTTCAGACTTATAGAACTATATAGAAGTTTCCCGGAACCCTTTAGACTCACCGACATACTCCGCCACTCCTTTCAGAACTTTGTACAGCCCTATCGAACCTTCTAGAACTTCCTACAGCTTTATCAAACCTTCTAGAACTTCCTACAGCTTTATCAAACCTTCTAGAACTTTCCGGAACCTTCTAGACTTACCGACATACTCCGCCACACCTTCCAGAACTTTGTATAGCTATTCCAGAATATTCCAGAGTTTTATCGAATTTTCTAGAAGTTTCCGGCATTTTCTAGACTCTTCTTGAAATTTCTAGAGTCTTCTTAGAACTTCCAGCCCTTATATCTTCAAAAGCAAGCCCTTTAGGTAAAAACGAATACTCTTATTCCCTAGGGGGATGAAGATCTACCATACCAAATAACTCTCTTGATCGTACCGGCACTCGTTTCTGAGTTTTTGCGTTCCGCACGCTTTTTTGGATGTTCTTTTATAATATATATTGATATTGATTATTATTATGTCTTATGGATATTTCGAACTACACAACTATTTAACACTATCGTGGGCATGGAGAGATACTGTTTTATTTTGTCGTTGCGAAGAGACCAGATTTTTCCCTCTTTGTTCTTATTATTTATATATATTTTTTTACCACGATTTTTATTTTTAAAAAATAACCTCATCGCTTTAGCCAAGCAAGCTTAATTTCAGCTGAAATTTAAAAAAAATAAAAAAAAATTATAAGAAAGACAAACATTTCCGAGTTACGAATAATCTGACAATATTTGAAATTCTCCTACTACCACACAGTAAGCAGAAAATGTTGCTTCAGTCGTGATGAAGGACTTAGCCAGCGGAAGAATTGTATACGGAAAACCAGGGTGTGACCCAGACGCGACGTCAACTCAGTCACTGACCGGTCATAGATGTAACGTTACCTTCGATTTCATTATTAAAACGAAAGCGCTCAAGCAATTTGTCGTAATCGCTTGTACCAGGCATTTTTGCTTTCGATAAATTTAGACAGAAAACCTGAACACTGACAATTTGGCCGTGTTGTATAACCCCCTCCCAATCCTACATTATTTGATTATTGAGATACTGCAAATAATTGAAACAAATATTTTCAGAGTTGTAGTTTTATTATTTAAGTTTAAAATGTTCACTGGGAATACCTAACAAATAAATAATTAAGATCTGAAAGAAGATGGTAGACAACAAACAATTGTTTATTTACAACTGTTGCTCAACCCAGTCAACCATGGATGGTACGCGAGACCATACTCCGGGGTACCTGGCCTGAGCGCAGCCACTTCCCCAGGAAGTGACTCCGACGACGACTCCATCGACGACAAATGGGCCACCAGAGTCTCCCTGGCAAGCATCAACGCCACCGACTCCCAACAGACCTCCACAGATCATCCTGTCGGTGACGGGGTTGAATCCGGCGTAGGCAGCGACGCAAGCAGCCTGATCGACTACGGGGAGGGTCACCTTGCGGAGGGTGCTTGGGATGGAGCCTCCGGACTGTTGGAAAGAAGGAAAATATTCATTAAAGATAGGATATCAGTTTTACATGGCCAAAAGGTATTTTCTTAACATACTAATATAATATTATTTCTTCTTCGATGATGTAATATGAAATAGACCATAAATGAACTTACGGAGGTAGTTCCCCATCCGGTGACGAGAGCTGGAGAGTCAGCGGGAACATCCTGGTTCAGGGTTGGCAGGGGAATGATCTCGGTGTTGAGGTTATCGATGGCGATAGGCTCTGAGAGGATGAGGACGGCGATGTCGTAGTCGAGCCTGGCAGAAGAGTACTGGGGGTTGGTCACCACTCTGGATACCTTGTAGGAAACGCCACCAGATGCGTGTTGGCTAGATCCGGCACGGACGTTCCATGCTCCGGCGGAGGTTCTGGAAAAAGCAAATCAATTTATTAGCAGAATGTCCTACTCGTCTGTGGATTCCAAAAACATTATATTTTATGCTATCAAATCGTTTTAATATAAGGCCAAGTGTTCTACTTACGAGACGGTGCAATGTCCAGCGGTCAGGATGACGGTGGTGCTGATGATGGAGCCTCCGCAGCGGAGTCCTCCGTTGTACTGGAGAGCCACCTGCCATGGGGCATCCTGGATGGAAGCCTCGGTTCCTCCGACAATGGGGGAGGATCCAATTCCGCGGATTGGTCCGAGGGTGCCGGCTGGACAAATAAGTTAACTATTATTTTATGGAGACAAGGCATTAACTAAATTGATTTATATTATTATTTATTTGTAAAAAATTACTGACTATTTATAATTTTTTTTAGACAACTTACCCGAAGCCACAGCGACAAGAGCAGCGAGTACTACGAATTGGAACATCTTGGTAATGATACCTTGCTTCGTTGTGTCTGATTATTTATACTAGTTTCGCCAACAAATTATCTTAATATTTGCGATAAAAAAATAATCTTGAGAAGACTTAACTTATTGGAACTTACCACCAATCTTTGATAGTTTCTCATATCAAATCAATCACGAAGATTAAAAAGCAGTTCGGAAAAACCAGTGCCACTGATATTATCTAAAAAGAGCTCATATATTATCAATGAATATCATAGATTCAATATTGTGCTCTACAAGCAGCCGTTAACTTGCATGTAAGGGCCAATTTGGGAGGCGGGAATGGGTACCGCCGCCCCGGGAACCTTTATTGGATAACCAACACCTCTGCCATAGGTCACCCCAAGTGGTTCGCTACGTTTAGTGATTTAGCAGAGGTGCCCGGGTTCATGGGATGAGGTGTGTTTAGGTCTGATGACCAGGACACACTGAACCCCAGATTCCTACCCACCCCTTAAACCCTTTTCCTTCCCAGAACCCTCCTTTCCTTCCTTTCCCTAAAAGACCCTCCACACAGCATCCCTAAAGATGACATAGGCCCTCAGGGAAATTATTTGCCTCAGGGCCTCCTGTGTGGAGCTTATGTAAAAAAAAAAAAAAAAACCGGATTGCGATATAGTTTTTCTGTTTTTTTATACGTGTAGACAAGGACGCTCAAGGTGTCGCATAAAAAGAAATAAATAATACTGTTTTATTTTTGTCATTTGACCGCTTTGCACGCATCGGTTGGACAACAAGTGGGAGGAGAAAAGCCATCTTACAGAAAAGTTTAAAAAAATACCCAGTTTACTGAGGTTTCGAAAACTGTTTATTACTAAGGAATTTATCCATTTTTTTTTAATATAACTAACCATAGGTAACTAATTTTGAATACCTACTAACAATAGCCTTTTGGTAATTTATTTTTTATGCTTTTACGAAAAACACTGATTTTCTGACTGTATTCTCAGAACAATTCCTGTTGAAATGCCGAATGATTTAGTGGTTTTGCTGATGTAGAATGTTTATTTATTTTACAATTCAGAGCATCCATACAAAGACGATATTTATAAAACTTCCTTTTTTTGGCTGAACAATGGTTTTTAAAAACCAGTTTTTATTTTTTGTCCCATTTTACAGTTTGACACATGATCGTAATATGCACAAATATATCACTAAGGTATTAAATTCTTACAAGTCGATTCAGCGTTGACGTTGGTTGTAGATAAACGTTACTAAAATAAGCGCGTGGTTTCGATAAACTAGGTCCAGTGAGGATACTTTAGCAGGCCTTTCATATTTTAGATATTTAACTCGTACACACCATACTCTTTGAATGGTTTTACCTTTACAAAGTGATGCTACATTTTTAAGTAATTTCAGATACCTTGCAACAAGACTTTACAACATTCTTCCAGACAGAATAAAAAATGTGATTCCCAAAAAAATTTCAAAGATAACATAAAAATTTGGTTTAAAATAATGATAGGGCCTTTACCGAAGCACTCACCCAAATTGGAAATTATTAATGATTTGGTATTATACAATGGAAATATACAAGCAATGTGTTGGTTGCTTTTATTTAAAATTATTATTAATGTAACCAATCTATTGTGTGATTACGTTTTAATAAAAGTGTAGGTATGTTTATAAGTATTATAAATTGGTTTAAAAATTACTGCCTCAACACAGGCTAGCCTAGTGGGGCGGATTACTGAAAAACCTAAATTTATAACTTTTTTCTGTTCTTCATTTATCTGCTGCTCATATTTATATATTTTTTCTGTTCATATCCTTTTGTACTTACGTAATTTTAAACCACTGTAAACATTAACACTGAATGTGTACTTTTTAGTTATAATCTTGCAAATTTCGTTCAATAAAGATATATTATTATTATTATTATTATACTAAAGCAGGGTCTCCTCCGACCGAAAACATTAACATTTGCTTAAACGTAACTATAAACATTGGAAATGGGAGCGTAACGTTACCGCCACACCCCCATTGGCAATGTTTACATTATGACGACACAATATCCTAAAATATAGTCAGAATCTTAACGACGTAAGTGAAGAAGTCGTGTACACAAAAATGCAACGCGTGACCCCGGTATATTGGACGGACCTACTGTAGAATTTGCACTAGCAAGTCCTCTAAAATAAAGTCAAAATATTACCGACGTAAGTAAAGAAAACGTGTTCACAAATATACACCGCCCGACCCGGCGTATTGGAAGGAACTACGGTCGAATTCATCCAAGCAGGCCTGAAAATTTGATCTTTAAGCGAGGTTTATTTGAATTAATTCTAAAATTTGAAAGTTATTAATTCATCGTAAACAAAAATAAAATATGGTGCTTACTGCTAAATTTACATTTGAACAACGTTTTATCATTTTTAACCATTTTACCATTTTACGTAAAATATGATAAGGTACTGTTTTTATTAATCTAAAGTATAAAAAACTTACATCCGTGGGTATCGGTTTAACAGAAAATGGTATTATAGTTACGAATTCGTCGGAATCAATTAAAACGCGGGCCTTGAGCAACCCCCCACATACTGTGCGCCTAAATTTGTAAGCAAATGTTCGTGTTTTCGGTCGGAGGAGATCCTGCTTTAGGATAATATTTAGTTCATTCTTGTGTGGTTTCATTGCTTTCGTGCTTCATAATGATGGATCAAAAAATCAAGTAATTTCGTAACTTACACTAATAACAGAAAACAAAATAGATAAGCCTCAGATTAGCGAATTACGATAAATAAAACCCAAGATATCTATATAAATATTTATATTTAAATCTCCAAGATATATATATTTCCACGTGGCTTAAAATGATGAAATAATGATGAAATAAAACAAACAATTTAACAATCCTAATCACGGTATTATTGATAAAAGAAAATCATTTTACCTAGAAAGATAATTTTATATCGTGATTTGCGCTAAAAAAATAAGTATTTAATAGACACTAGAAATGCCTTCAAAGTCTTCAGATTTGAATGGAAACCAATGTCGCCACTGACTTAATACCTTTTGGTTCCAGCCGTCAATATTTAGCACAAAATAATAAGTACATAATACACGTAATTTGAAAGGCGAGTTTGGTTACCGCCACCCGGGATCCATTTATTGGATACCCAACACCATGAGGTGAGGTTTTTCGAGGTCTTGGCGGCCAATGCGTTTGCCCACCTACTACATGGCGGGGCGGATCGGCAGAGATTGGTTGAGAGAGATCCGACCTTCAGCCGGACTATCGACCCATCGCCTTGCATGGGAGGGATGAATTCATATATCCGTCACTCCCAGACACACTTCCTCTCCTTACTTTCCTTTAAAAAGACCCTCCACACAGCATCGCCAAAGATGACATAGGCCCTGAGAGAAATTGTTTTCCAGAAAGGCCTCTTAATGTAATTTTTTTAAATTTATTTTCCATTACTCAAAATGATTAGCTATGTGAGGAAAGATTATATTCAAAATTCAATTACTTTGGGTGAGTGAGTGTCTGCTCTGCTATTTCATGTTTTTAACTAACAAACGGTAGGGGTAGGCAGAAAGGATAAACTGCCACATAACGCGTTGCTTTATTCACATTCACGCCTCATTCACACTGTACTGTTATTCTGATTCTTGACATGACTCGACACAAGTATGAGATTCACTTGATCGTGCCATGTCTTCCTCGGGCATTCCCGTCTCCTTCTACCACCACTTTTGCCTGCTAACTATATTCGTCTCCATTCATCTGCTTCACATGTCCAAATCATTTAAGCGCTAAGCGTCTCTTCCTAAATCTTTATCACCATGCTTTTTTAAGCCTTGCATTCTTTCCGGATATCATTTCTACTCACATCACTGCCATACAGAATTGGTATTAGCGTTCTATTATGAATTGTCGTAAGTTTTTATTTTGATAAAAACATAGTATTAAATCACCGCTGATAGAAAACGACTCACAAATCACAAGCGAAAATTTGATATAGAAAAATCCACGGACATATGAATATACATGGACCTGCCCTAAGTGATAAAAACGTATTATTTCCCCCTCCACATGGCGCCGGCTGAAGCTCCTCCTTGGAACCGGCTCGCTCCATGGGGAGGGGATAGAGCCTCGCTTGAATCTAAAATGTGTGACGTCATCATTCTTGCCGTGAACAGCTAGAAGGTAACATCCATACATTTAACGAAATACAACGCCAAAACGGTAGCGTATTCTATACAATATATCTACATATCAATGTGCACATAGCAAATGTGGGCGGTTCTCCAGTGTGCTCGTCGCTGGTTACAGGGGTAAGTAAATTATGAAACATTTGTAATAGTGTTTTAACTAAACACGGCAACAAAATATTGCTATGTGTATTGGGGCGAGTCTTTTTGGGGCGAGCATTTGGCCTTAGCAAATATGTTATTATCGTGGCAAGCAATTCGCGCTCCCATGTAAAAAGGTCTATTCATTCAAAGCAGATTTTGCTTTTAAGAACTAAATGGTGATATTGTAATGCGAGATGCCTATTTACTGTCAGATTGATTGTATAACGAATCACAGTCACCTTTCCCCTCTTCGCCCTCCATGGTTTGGTTTGACCCCTCACCTGTAACTGCTTGTCTAGTCATTTGGATGTCTATGGAAAAATCAGAAAAGATTCTACTCGCATCTATGAATTGAACAACTTCTGGTAAAGGAGAAATGATACCCTTACTTCCTTTACAGACTCTAAAGCGGTGGTTTCCAACCTTTTTCTGACCCGGGACCACTTGCACGTTTATTTTTTCGACAGGGACCACAAGCAGTGCGTAGCGTAGCGAGGGGGGGCGGCGCCCCGGGTGCCACCCGACCGAGTTTCACTCCCAAGACCACAATTCTCTAGCCACCCCCCCCCAACTTTATAATGGGGGTGGAATGGGATAGAGTGGGACGGGTTTCAGAATATTTACCACAACGGAAGAGGTGGAATGGGATAGGGTGGGACGGGTTCTAGCAGAATATTTACCAAGTGGGGCAAAACGGAATACCATAATGGCCACTGACCACAAGGTACAATAATGGTAAACTAAATATTGTCCCGATTTTTTTCATTCAGACTTCTCGACCAGGGACCCGGCAGACCATCGCGGACCATCTTCTAGCCTCTTGCGGAACACTGATTGGGAAACCCTGCTCTACAGGAATCTGTTTTCTCTGCTATTGAAAAAAATATCCCTTTAAGGTTTTATTCTTCCTTAGGTAAGCGGTCGCCATTTCTCAGACTTTGAAGGAAAATTCTCACAAAAGACTAGCCTCTCGTACACATACATGTATGTGTATAAAAGGGATAAGTATTTTTTTGATCGAAACAAAATGTTGCCCCTTGAGTTCCACCTGACTTAAATATGTGCTTCACTTGATTTTCCTGCGAGTTTTTTTTCTTATTCTTTATTCGCATAAACTTCTTTACATGCTTTTCGACTTTCACACTGGGCACATGCGCGTATTATGTAGTCGATATTTGTGTATAATATTAAATTAAAATGAGAACATGAAAACAGCAGATAAATAACCCAAATACTTGCGTCAAATTACAGGACGATTGAAGTGAAAATCTTATTTAGCTCTGTTGTGATTTGAAATAGAGATGAAACGGATAGTTGTTTGGCCGGATACCGGATATCCAGCGAGTTGCGAGGCCGGATGGCCGGACATCCGGCGGCCGGATATTTAGCCCATTGTCTCGTTGCATGTCGTGATGAGTTTAGCGGCGAACGCGATCAGATCAATTCGGGCGGTTTCGGTTGCCATCATGAGTATTCATGAGTGATCGCGAAAATATTCTCTTTGATAAGAAGAAGAAGAAGAAATTTATTATGGTGCTTCAATGTCAGTATTTAATCATTTCAATAATCTCTGTTTTTTACAATTTTTAGTTCACTATAATGGTGATTGTGATTAATCATGTTAATTTAAGTTTTCGCTACTCTGCTAGGTTTTTGTAAGTTTTTACTAAAAGTTTTTAGTTGAGACATTTACTATTTATGTATTTATCTTTAGAGTGAATATCACAGAAGAAAATTTTAATTTTTTGGAAGGCCTTATGGCTTTTTTGTAAATTTTTCGACTTTAAATAAAAGCTGTCATAATTATAAGCCATTTTATTGATATTTACCTCACAAAGATTAATATATTGCATTTTATTATAGGAAATTGTCGTAGTTTTTTAATATCCGGTATCCGGCCGGATACCGGATAGTAACTCAATATCAGGCCGGATAGGCCGGATACCGGATAGTTACCGGATATCCGTTTCATCTCGAATTTGAAACTGGATGAAACGAAAAACTGTGACATGAAAGAGACAAACACATACATGATATAATCGGTCTCTTCTTTGTGCGGTGCTTCCTAGCCTTCTCACTCTCGTCTACTTAGTTTTGTAAAGGTTTCACTTCCAAAGCCTGTGAATTGCACACTCTGTTCTTGTTTAATGGTTCAAAGTGTCATATTCTCAAAAAATAGTATAAAAATGAATAAACGTGTACATATACTCGTACGTTATTAAATTTAAAAAAAAATGTAACCACTCCGAACGCGTGATTCTCGATGGTTAGTTACAATATAAAGTATTATTCTTCTTTTTGTTTATTTAATTTTACATTTTTTTTTTTTTTTTTTTACAGTGAATACCGCACAAGAATCTCAACTGCTCCCGTCTGGAGCCAGTGAGACTATGGCATCCCCAATTGGGGTATGTTGTGAGGCTTAAGGTAGTGGGGAGGAGAAGGAGGTGGGGAAGAGGAAGGTTGGGAAGTACCTGGCTATTCAGATCTGGTCACTAAACACGGCTAAAGCCATTTTCAAGCAACGTTTCAATTCTGAATGGTGGTCTTACACCAGGGCGATACTGTTAGTATCTTCCACTCTGGAACATGCCGCAAATATACTATATATTATTTTAAATGAATTAATTGTGAAATAACACAAATTAATCAAATAAAATTTATTTGCGCATGCCGGGTTCGAACCCGCGACCTCCGTATTGTGAGTCAAGAGTCTTACCCACTCGACTACGGAGGTCGTCAAACATGGATTAATTACATGGATTTAATTACAAGATAATAATATTTGATTTAAATAATATTATGTACACTATTCTGATACAGCAGATGCATGTGTTTAGGAGGATAACTTATATGTTACAATTTCTTAAAAAGTTTCAGTGTAAAAATTTGAAGGGAAAGACGTGCAGGTTCATCAAAATGAAATAAACGATAATTTCCAACGTGAATTTCTAATCTAAAATTAAGTAAGACAGTTAAGTCAATCTAAGTCTATTAATACCATTTTAGATGATAATAGAGAAGACAACATATACACAAAAAAAGATTGGACAATTTTATAAGATAATTTATTAAAGTATTACACAATATAGATATGATGTACCTAACACATTAGAAATAAAAAGCAAGACATAACACATCGAAGATATAGTATTTTTTTTGTAATTTTAGTAGTTTTTTTTGTTCGTGTATCAAGGGGTAATTGATTGAATAATTTTATTCCTTTTTACATAGTGATGCTGTGCTCTTGTAGTATTAGTGGTACAATGAGTCCACTAACAGAACTAATTCTTATGCAAATATTTAATGGTGGGGTATTTTTTTATAGAGGTCTTTATGTATCTGAAATTGTGCGATTTTGTCGAAATTTTTTTAAAATCGGAAAATCTTGGAATATATTTACTGTTTGGTAATAATAATTAATCAAATCACAAACAAAGCTAAAATCCCTGGTTTAAAAAAAACAAACGTTTTCAAAATCAACTTCATTATATAATAACTATACTTTGCATACTTGCGAAGCAATCTAGAGTTTGTGTCGACTGTGTGGTCTCCTTTTTATCCGTTATTTATTTTAACAAAACTCTACTGGAATTCCACCTGCGTTCCTCTTGAATTACACTTGAGTTACACTTGAGTTACACTTGAGTTACACTTTAGTTAGACTTGAGTTACACTTGAGTTACACTTGAGATTCACTTGAGTTACACTTCAGTTCAGTGATATTAAATGCCCTCTCTTGAAACAGGAACGCATTTACTTATCCCGTAGAACCTGAAAAAGACTATGGCGACTTCCACCGAAACGGAAGTATTTGTTTTCTAACGGAAATACTAACAGCTGTTTATCCTTTTTTTCCGTATTGTTCTTTTATTCCCAAGCCTTCCGAGCGAATCGAATTGAAGATCGGGAGAATATCGTAAAAAAAAAATAAATTCGATTGTGGGTGTCTGTGAATGTACTTGGTTCAATGAACTTGGATTTGTTCAAATTCTTGAACATGTCCCAATATGGTTTTAGGGAAAATCTAAGCACCAATGATGCCACAGAAAATCTAACAAGCAAAGCCAAAAAAAACATAGACGATGGGAAAAAATGTTTGGCCTTATTCATAGATCTCCAAACAGCTTTTGACACAATAGAACATAAAATATTAGTTATATTTACTATCTAAGCTAAAAAAAATAGGAATGGCCGAAACAACAATGAACTTATTGGAGTCATATATAACAGAGCGAGAACAACAAGTAAAAAAATGGCAAACAAAAGAGCAAACTATCTTTAAACTATGGCGTCCCTCAAGGAAGTGTACTGGGACCGATTCTATACATTATGTCATTACTGTAATCAAATGTAATATTAAAATAACGAAATTATTATATTTTAATAACGAAACTTATTATGAAACCAGAAATGTAAATATAATTAGAGGACTATAGTTGTACGATGAGTTGCCTGAAAGTCCGAAGAATGAAGGAAGAGAGAATGTTATCGTATTTATTTATTTTTGGGGTATTATGCCATGTTAGCTTCCTTCTTTAGCCAATGTTTCGGATAGTGTTACAGTGTCCATCATCAAGGCAGATGTAACGCTCTCCGAAACGTTAGCTAAAGAAGGAGGTAAAAGCAAAACGGCATACTACTCCAAAAATAAATCACGATAATGCTTTTGGCCGTGAAAATCTAACGCCAAAAATGTAAAAAAAAATTGTTATGCTTAATGTAAAAATATAATATTACTAGCTGGTTCAATGACTTATTTAAATAAATAAATTGTTTCTCCCAGCACGTCCTTTCCCGTGCGTCCCCGTTCCCCTCCCGCGTCCCCTTCCACCTTCCCTCCTTTACCTGTCCCCTCTCCCGCTCCACCGTCCCACCAACCTCCTTCCCGCGTTCCATATATTCAGTTCCAGTACATTCAGTTTTCAAACAGCTCGCGTGCCACCTATTACTATTTTTACATTCAAATTTTAATTTTTCATATATTACAAATATTAATTTGTTTATATTTTATAAGAACAATCAATCAAATTTGGTACCTAAAATAGGCACGTAATTAAAATATTTATTATTCGTGATTCGATTCAAATATTAGGCGAGTACTTCAAATAAATTCATTAATTTAAAGAGTTTTGAATTTTTTTTTAGATTTTTGCAAAATGTCATTTTCAAATTTTGACGTTTGTGAAAGTTTTCAGTTTTTGTAATGATTAAAAAACTTTTCAAATGTCTTGTCATATGGTTGTAATAATCATGTGGAGGTTTAAAGAAGGTATCTTGAAGGTATTTTATTTGAATATTTGGTTTAAGATGGTATTTTAAACATTTCCTATACTTAATATGGCAATACATAGACGTCTCATATACTCATTTATATGTATACCCCCAACCAAACGTAATTTGATTTTTACATATATAGATATAGACAAATAGATAAAGATATACAGGATAGACAAACAACCAAAAATATTATTTTTGATGACTGATGATAACCAAAATATCTTAACTCACAGAGTGAGTTCTGACGTCAACAGAACCCACGTCAATTGATTCGACAATATTGGAACGACAGGTATGTATTTAATGTAGACTGATTTGAGTCAAATAATGTTTCACTATAAATTTATTGTTCATTAAATACCTATAATCTATAAGTACAGATTTCTGAGCAGACGAGATGAAATCTGTTAAGCTTATAATACCCTTCGGTTCTGGAAGGGAGTTGAGTTGTTGAGTTCTGAGCTGTAAGTCTAGATTCCCCGAAAGCCCGTTTTAAAATAAATTGTTAAACCATCGACCGTAATTATTATAACATCGTTCATAGACACTTTATTAAAATTAAATATCGATGGTTAAAACCTTCCTCCATGGTTAAAATTAATTTAATTATTTAATTAAGAAGTCCGACGTGTTAATTAAAATATTACCAAGAAGCAATTCATTATTTATTTGTTCATACTGCCCTGATGAAGCTATGTTTGTAGCGAAACCCGGTCGGCATAAAGTATAAAAAATTATTTATTTATTAATTTACTGACAATAAAAACTCCATTAAAAACTTAATAATAACACGAATAAAAAAGCAGAGATGAAGGGAAAGCACATATAAATGAATAGCAATGACAATATAAAATGTAAAAAGTACATATAGAAGACACTCCAAGTCAAAGCAAGAAGAAGCATTTAAATGTTGCGTACGACTGCCGAAAGTAATTTAGTTTTACATAAAAAAAATCAATGCTTTGACTTGCGTTGACAAGTCTCGACATTCTGGATAAAGAAGAAATGTTTCAAATTTGTTCAATTTCATCATATGAGTATTCGCCTCTTTCAAGACCTAACCTCCAACACCTAGGAAGCGATGTTGCACGGATTCGATGTGATAAATGTGGACAGCAAGAAATGAGACCAAATGACACTAGCATATTCAAGGTGAAGGCGAACCAGCGAACAGTAAAGAGTTTTAAGTGTACTTATATGTTTGAAGTCAGAGGTAATTCTACGAATGAAGCCGAGTAATTTAAGTTATTATATTTACAATATTAAAAAAAATACAACATAAAATATACAAATCCCTGAGGTGCATGTGGGGTAAAACCATGTATGATCGTGTGAGAAATGTTTTGATCCGCATGTATTGCAAGGCTGATGTAAGCGTAATGAGTAAGATTAAGAAAGAGACTCTCAGATGATTTGGGCATGCAGAGCGAATTAACGAAGAAAAAAGTGTAAGAAGAATATATAACGCAAATGAAAATGGAAGAAGAAGTCGGGGAGGCCCGAGGAGGACATTGCACGATCAAGTGAATCATACACTTGAGTCGGGCCAGGTCAAGAGTGAGAATAATAGAAGTGACTCTGCCTATCGGCGTAAGAAACGGCGTGATGGTTAGTTAATTAAAAACTACAACTGTCTCATCAACAGCGGCCTCAGTGGTTGAGTGCTTTCGATCCTTGGCAAGGAATCCGGAGGTTGCGGGTTCAAACCCCGGCGTGCGCCATAAAATTTTATTTGATTAACTTGTGGTATTTCACAATTTATTAATTTAAAATAATAAGTTCCTGCAAGCATATTTGCGGCACGTTCCAGAGTGATAGTGACTTTCAATATCGCTCTGGTGCAAGACCACCATTTAGAATCAAAATGTTGCTTGAAATGGCATAAACCGTATTTAGTGACCGGATCTGAACAGCCTGATTCTTTCTCACATCCCTTCTCTCCATCTCCTATATTTGCGGCAGGTTCCAGAGTGAGAGATACTTTCAGTATTGCTTTGGTACTAGATAGCCATTTAGAATGGAAATGTTGCTGGGAATAATTTTCGATAACCTCACTTTTTCAAAACGCAATCTCGTGGTCAATCTGCCAGAATGCGACGTTACCAGTTCTTACGCAGCACAGTCAAAGACATTTTTTCACAGTTATTCAAAATCGAGCTTGTACAGTTTTAATTCAATGTATAACACCGTTTAATGCTTGGGAAGTGTTTTCTTATCAGTAAGGCTGTAAGATTGTAAAACAACAATAAAATACTAGAGATAAAAAATTGTTCAAAATTTCACACGCGATAGAAGTGAAACCTAACAAGAGTGGGGAGGCTACGAAACACCGCACAAAGAGGAGACCGATTAGTCTATCTCATTTTCTCGCAGGCTAAATCCTATAGATGCATGTGTTTGTCTCTTTTCGAGCTTCAAATCACAACGGCGCGGCGCGGGCGCTAATTAAGTTTTCACTTCAATAAAGCTTGTAAGGTTCTAGGGGCTATCGCTAAATGAGTCAGGTATCTTACGACCACATTGGATGTCATATGGTCGACACATTCGCACTAAGAGGTTGGGAGAGGGTTCAGTTCTTTGGAAAGGAATATGGAAAGTTTCTCGTTTTTTATTAGACCCTGATTGATGATATGATTTTGGCCAAGAGGAAAGATTCTACTTTTTGTTGATGTAATTTTTAGATATGCTACGAATATTTGGCTATTATTCGGTTTTCGGCCATTTTTTTTACTATTCGGTATTCGGCCAAATATTGCAAACCAATCGACCGAATACCAAATACTAAATAATGAAAAAAAGGATAATAAATAAAGTATTAATCACAATTTTTTTTAATTTTAACAAAAACTCAGCATATTTAATACTTAAAATCTAACAGTGGTAAGTTACGATGAATGACAAAAATTATTTCAGCATTTGTTAATAGCAAACGATTGCAATTTTTCTCATAAATTATACCTGCTTTCGAAAATAGCCGCTACTACATGTATACACTGCGACCGGGATAAATAAATCTTAGCAAATTCTGCTAGGCTTTGGATACCGTTTTGTGTTTGCTGACCCCCACTTTTAAGGGTCTAGATGCGATCAGTTATCATGTAAAAATCAATTTCATTTACGAAATGTAATAGATTTTTATATGAAAACTGTTTGCGAAATGTACTAAGTGTCGCCGAATATTCGGCACTACGGCCGAGAGCCTACCGGTTATTCGGTATCCGGTATTCGGCAAAATCACTATTCGTGGCATCTCTAGCAATTTTTGTTACGAAGTTCTTGTAACTTAACTACGAGTATATTATTCGATTGCATACTAACAGTACGCTCATGTCTATCACAGATACACATGAGCTTAGATAAACACGTAGACGAATAGATTATTTAGGCAACATAATTTTAATTTGTTTTGCGTGTTGGTAACTATGTTGTTTAATGTTTGATGTCTCAAAAAGTTATCAAAGGCGTTATTATCTAGTAAATACATGATTATTGATTTGATGAAATCGATATTCTGACAGTTGCCTGCCAACAGGTAATTCGTTCATTGTGTGTTATAATTCCTTCCATTAAGGTAAGGGTATTAGATCTGAGCACCATTGGAAACGTATTATGTAATGTAGTTATCTAGTTACGAACATTAGGTACCTGCTCAAAGGCATACGTGAGATTATATCCACTTCGTTATCACTCAATCACTCAGATTGAGAGTTTGCCTCAGTATTCAAGATAAATAATACATAATGGTTTCAGCACTGGACAGATAATCCCAAGAAGTATTAATCTATACAAATTTGAAAGAAAACTTAGGTAATTTTTGTCGTAGTATCTTG
Source organism: Limnephilus rhombicus (assembly GCA_929108145.2). NCBI lineage: Eukaryota > Metazoa > Arthropoda > Insecta > Trichoptera > Limnephilidae > Limnephilus > Limnephilus rhombicus. The sequence continues at coordinate 17,941,276 of OV815278.1, read as the reverse complement.
CGGAAAAATAAAAGTTCTGATATTTTTATTAAAAATAATTGTTAAACTCTAAATTCTATTGTTCCGAACTCCTGCGTTTAATTAATAAACCTAAAAGAATAGACAGACAAATATTTTACATACTTGTGAATATCTCATTTGGGAGGCCGGATTGAGAGAGACTGGTTGAGGGAGGTTTTTTAACCTCTCTAGCCGGATTCTCTCGACCATTGCCTCACACCGCAGTTGGAGGGATAGATTCATACGTCCGATACTCCTGGACACACTGACCCCCATATTCCTACCCACTCCTCATACCTTTTGCCTTCTCAGAAGCTCTTCCCCTTCCTTTCCCTGAAAACCCTTCAAAAAGCATCTTCAAAGAGCTAATGGAGTGTGGAGTGAAAGTAAAAAAAACAACGTTTTCACAGTTTTGGTAATAAATATTTAACATCGTGGACGTATTTTACCAAAATAATTCAAATTTAGCAAACTTCAAAAGTTATATGCGCTAACTTTTTCCACTATTTTATAAATTATTGCAACGATTTTACGTCATTTTACTTGTTTTATTTTTATTAATATTCTCGTTGATTTGGTGTCGATTGGAATATTACAGATTACAGGTTGGAACCTGTATTTTGTCATCTCTTGGGCATTTTATAATTATTTTTCATTGCAATTTCTCAAAAAGATGTACTACATAATGATATTATGTAAAAGCTCTAAATATAGCAGTTCTGTGAACAGCAGACTTCGCGTCCAAAAAAGCATGTAGTTAGGCATTATAATATGTTTTTTTTGTTGTTTTCGTTTGTTCGAGAAATAATTAATATATTTATATTGCAAGAATGGTAATTTGGCACTCTCTTTGGATTATCAGAGACCCTGAAATGTATTGCTCGAAAAAACTGCTAAATCATCATGATCGTTCACAATGGATCATAAATGGCGCTCACTTGTCCGTTTGGAGAAATAGTGCAGTTTAAAATGTATTTATTTTAAATATTATTGTAACATGTGGGAATAACTGTCACATCATCTTGTGGTTTGAGTATCATTCAATTCATTGTGATTTCTATTTTAGTTGTGCAAAGTTGACAACTGACTTGTGCATATTTCAAAATTACAAAAATTATACTGATATTAATTAAATGGGTTGAAATTACTGGGGGACCTCTCACGTTGCAGAGATCAACATATAAGATAAGTGTTTCTGTTTTTTTCCCTTGAGCTTTGTCAGATTGCTATTTTTTTGTGATATATTGTCCGCGCAAGGTAAATCCATTATCATATTTTCGAGTATTATGCTCGGACAGTTCTGGGGATATTTACACGCCCCAGGCTCGCATATTATAATAATACAGTATGTTTCAAATTTTCTATGATTTCTCTAAATAGGAACTTCAATATTTATTTATTTTATTTATTTATTTCTTTATTATAGATACAAAAGAAAGTACAAATTACAATTAGGAAGCTTTGCCTGTCCAACTAGGAAAGTTTCCCGTTCCAGGATAGACAAATTGACATGTTTAGTTCATATTATACCTGAAATGTACATAAATTACATAACAAAAACAAAACCAAAAAAAAAAACAGAAAATTTCATTTTTTTCTGAAGCTAAGGTGTGTAATAAAGAAAATGTATATAAAATTTATAAATATAAGTACACATACATTTTTTTGTGACAAAGTAGAAAAGGTAATCTGGTAGCATAAATTATAATCGGATTTACCGAATTAACCTGGTAACATATGTATAATACATTCAGATTTACAAGATGGATGAATTACAAGAACAAGATTGAGGAAGGATAAGTTTTAAGATTTTCACGGCCAAAAGCATTTTCGTTATTTGTTTTTGGGGTGTTATGCCGTGTTGCGCTACCTCCTTCTTTAGCCAACGTTTCGGACATCGTTGCAGTGTCCATCATCAGGGCAGATCCGGCAGATCTACCACACATCTACCGGATCTGCCGGATCTGCCCTGATGATGGACACTGCAACGATGTCCGAAACGTTGGCTAAAGAAGGAGGTAGCGCAACACGGCATAACACCCCAAAAACAAATAACGAAAAAGATTGAGGAATTACAAAAGATTAACAACATAAAGAAATGAAATTATGTTAAGTTATGTGTTTAGGAGTTTGAACTTTTAATACATAGTACACTTATGGGAGAAACTATATTAAAATTTACAATATTAGATATAATAACGAACGTTATAATCTATATGATTTTTTTTAAGCGATGTAACTACTTACAATGATTTTTGTAACTACAAATTATTTTCACTGATTTAAAACATGTTTTAAGAATAGTATTATATTATTAGTACGACAGTATGAATATACACCGCGCTCGTGTCTTGAACTACTCATGCTAAAATATAAAAACAATAACTATAAATGTATATAGAAATATAAACTATGAATAATAATAAAATAGTACCAAATTTAGTGCTACTTTGGTGAAATTGGTGCATTACTTCGTACGCCATACATGTTGTGTTTACTTGATTAATAAACATGACGATTTGAAAAAAATTAACTTTACCGAATCATTAAAAACTGTCACCGTCTTGAACCGGCAAAAATTACAGATAAATGAAATACCGAGTTTTCAGAACTTCACTATGCTTAAGAGCGTTTAACCAGCCGAAAGTTGTTCTTACGATCGTGCAGGGCGGTTACAATGAGAAATATTAATTATTCTCCGTACCAGCTTTTTAAAATTATAACAAATTTGCTTTCATTTATACCTACAACCAAAAACGCTGAAAGGCGTGATGATAAAACTATTAAAATATGTACTTTTTGTAATTATTTTTTTATTATAAGTATTTATCATTTTTCAATAATGTCTTAGTTAAATAAGAATGTTAAAAAAATCTGAAATCTGAAGTTTGTAAGTGCGCAAATAAATACACAAATGAACCAATTTTTGTCAAGAAACACACGAAATATGTTTTTTTATGATTTTATTTTAACTAAAATTAAAATTCTAAAACATGCGATACCCAAAAAACGTATTGACTTATTTTACTGCATGATTATATGATTTGAAATGGGTGTGGTGTAATACAAAATCTTTTTTGAAAATTTAACAAATCTGCCAACGACCTATGGTATAACCTTCTCTATCTCTATCTCTACATATTATAAATTAAAGTCCCCCGGGTCGTCTACATATTATAAATTAAAGTCCCCCGCGTCGTCTGTCTGTCTGTTCGCGATAAACTCGAAAACTACTGAACGGATTTTCATGCGGTTTTCACCAATATAGTTTTGTGAGGAAGGTTTAGGTATGTAATTTGTCAAGGATTTGTGAAAATTGGTTGAAACATAACGATAATTGTTAGAAGTGTCGCAAAACATCAAACCGTCTGGTAGCTTTCATCGAAAACGCTGCCTAATCCTTTTGGGATATAACAAAACAATGCATGGTCGGATATTCCTCTTTTATAGATCTACAAAGAAGTCCGCGAAGGCATATATCTATCTTTTACGGATAGATTACTATACCGATTCTATCTTCTAAAAAAATGGTCACGTACATTGCGGTAATTGAAAAGTTATTTAGACGGATGCAGTATTAATCTTTATTAACTTAAATACGTTAGTTAGTTACCCCAAGCATTTCATGCAAATTATTATAATATTTCACACTATCTCTACGTATTATAAATTAAAGTCCTCCGCGGCATCTGTCTGTCTCTTCGCGATAAACTCAAAGACGGCGGTGGTTATAAAAGTTGGATAACCATCCAGTAGATGACGTTGTGTTTTATGAGCCACAGCAACGCGTGGCCAGGTCAGCTAGTATTTTACTAAAAAGAAACTTTTTTTTTCAAAATTAAAACATGCGAATGCTAGATAAAAGAACAATCTTTCGAAATCCATTTATAATTTTTGGTGGAAAAGAGTCAATACGTCTAAAATCTGATTTAAAAATGACATATTTCTGGTTTTCTCTGGTAAAACCCTATTAATCAATAAAATAAATAAATAAGACCCGTAAACTCCTAGTGAGGCGAAGTGATTAACCGTTCAAGAAAGAATTTCGATATCCGAAAATGTTTGACCAATTTCACCAGAAGTCGAATGATTGAGCACAACGAGGGTGCAAACCCACACGATGATTGATGCTGCTGCAGTTAATGGCCGCCCTTCCGCGCCCGTTGCTTTTTGCCCCCTGAGTCCCGATCCTGGTTCCGCTGCTACTCCTCCGCCCGTTTCGCGGTGTTCACAGCTCCTCTGCTCGTCGATCCTCTTCTGGTTTTCCAGCTGTCTCACTGCGATTCTTCGTCAACGAAGAATCTCGGCTGTGAAATTGTAACAACCAGATTCGATTGCCACATATCAGACTTTCTTCCTCAAGGAAGAAATCTTCTACTGCTCCCGGAAATCTCCAGTCCTTGCCCGTGATTTTTCTTTGCCGCGGCCCAAAAACCTCTAACGCTTCCTCCAGGAAGAATTAATGTGGGTAGCTTCTTTTTCGGCTGCACAATCCTCAATATATGCTGCCCAACTGTAGCAAGAAACCTTTAACAACTGTGCCAACTGTGGTGGGTTCGCACCGGGGATGGTGCAAGGTTCTAGTGGTCGAGGGCTTCCACAGATTTTATATTGGTGGTGATCAATAAATAGAGTTCAGTTCTTTTTACTGGGTTTTAATGAACATGCAAGTGCCTAGTATACAATGTTGTATCAAGTGGAGAATTTAAGTGAAGAGATACAATGGACAAAGTACATCCCTTATATAGTCATACGTGCTGTCTCTTTCATGCATACGATCTCTCTCACATCATCGTACATACAACAATCACCACACTTCTGGTTCACAGAAACGCCCACGACTCTCTAATACCTGTTCATATCTTCATTGGATTCTCTTTATTGGAATAGGTAAATGATTTTCTTTGACGGGATATCTCGTAGAATTCAATTAATTTCACTCCTCAAAATCAAACTTTAATCTTAATTTTCATCTTCTCATAAATCACGAAATCCGTATTTAAGAAATTTGTATCAAGAAATCATTTGAAACGGTGATCATTAGCGTCAAGCTTTTAGTTGGTTTTGTCTATATGGATTATTCTGTAAAATCAAGTAGAACGTAACGAGTAGCGATGCATGGTTTTTAAAAATATCGAATTAAGTCGATATTGATATATCGGTCTAGCAGTTCGATATATCGATATTTCTCCTTTTTTTAAAAGCTTATAGAAATAAAATGTAGTTTTAGTTATACGAAAAGTTTATCGATTATGTATGCATGTAATTTTTTATTCCTATCTATGTGAATAATCACAAATTTTGGATAGGTACATAACATGTTTATTGTTATCATAAATTTATTAAAAAAAAATTTCCCATTATTTTGAACCAGCTATCGAACCTAAAAATAGTAACTTCCGTCTACTTCCTTGTAGCCGGTGTCTGCTTTGAGTTATAGTGGCTCCTGCCTTTGAAAAATGACGTTCAGATGTAACACTTGTTGCCACAATTGGTAGATGACTCCTTGTCACTTTAAAAAGATTAGGATAAACACCTTGCATCTCTTGCCATGTTCCAAGAATGTTTACTTTTAGAGTATTTACGAGAGCAGAAAGATATAATAATAGCATTTTACCCGATTTTGTGGGCATTTTCATTTGGGCGGGTTTCTCGATATTTCAATACGATATATTGAGTTTTTCGATGTTGATATATCGATATCGGCATATCGTCGATATCGATATTTTTAGGGGTTGATATATCGATATTTATCGGTTTTCCGATATATAGTTGCATCCCTAGTTACGAGTTACCAAAAAGGTGCAAAAATCGTTGCCACAATGACTACTACATGTGTTATTGAAACAATATAAGTTAGTAAAGGACGCAGAAAAGACCAGAGATGTGGTAACATCAAGACGTTTTCCCTTTCTGTGTCTTTCTTATTCATATTGCTTCAATAATACTTATCAATAAATAATATATGTGCGACAATGAAATACAGTTAATTTTAAACGATATATTTAATTCTCGCACATTCTTCAAATGCCATCACAGTACATGGAATTGGAAAATATTGTTCCACACAACGGAAAAAAAATTTTTTTTACAAGGTCTGCATAATAATAAAAATTTGTCCTACAATATTGAGAAAAAAAACACAGATGTAAAGGATCTCTTTCCTCTTCCCACTCCCTTCAACCTCACAGCGTATTATATATACTAAATGAGAGCGCCATAGTCCCACTGACTTTTGGCAGATTCATATGAAAATAATTTAAACTGTGAGCAAACTTTTTAGTTTTGATAAGTAAGACTTTAAGGTCACAAATAAATTTTGTGGAAGTAAGTTTTATTACTTTATTATAATGGAATTCTTCCACGAATTATCAACATCAAAAATAGAAATAATTAATTTTCATCCCACCCTTGCCAATGAAATGTACACTTTTTAATATTTCAATTTTTGAAACTGACAATTCATGGTGGAATTCCAAAATAATATATTATAACTAAACGAACATAAAACTTTATTCCACTTAATTTTATTGACCGTAACCGGTTCAGCTCGTTAGAGCCATCTTCAGACTGGTACAAATAATTCTTAGACTCCGTTTTATGTACATAACATATGGGGGAGGGAGAGAGGGGTGGTCTACAAGGATTTTAATAAATTATATTAATTATATTTGTTGCTAAGTCGTTTTAGACTGTCGAATTTCTTTTTTAGTCTAAGAATTATTTGTACCAGTCTGAAGATGGCTTTAACGAGCTGAAATCGGTTACGGTCAAATAAAATTAAGTGGAATAAAATTTTATATTCGTTTTATTATAATATATGAAATGTACACTTATAAAACTCACACGAAAAGTTTTCACGTGACTACGGAAATACTTCCTAATTGTAACACTACTTTTTATCATAGATATGTTGCTAAACTTTAGTACGTAAGCGTGTTGTGAAGTTGATGTTTTGAAGCGCGAAAAATACAAATTCAGAGCTTTTTACGATACGTTGAACACAGATAGCAGCTTTGCCAGGGTGTAACTCATGGCATGAGGGATGGCTGTGAACGCGGGTTTAATTTTCTACTTATGGCTATAGATTTGCTCCCTTGTCTGCTGGGAGTTGTAGAGTTTGGGATGAGATTGTACTATACTCCATGGCTACCAGATGCGATAATCAAAACAATATTGGATTTCCGTTTATAAGGTATTTTACTTATTCTATTCCATCCATATGAGACGAGTCGGTCAACCCTCGCGTGTTGGAGTTTAAAAAAAAACACAGATTTAAGCGTGTAACATAATTATAATCATCCATTCTCTGTTTTGTTAAAACTGGATTATTTTGATTCAAAGTATCTTTGGTAGTTATTATTTTTTTTCAATCAAAAGCCTTACTAAGGTCCAAAAAGCATGCATAAGTTGATGTTTTCTTCTTCCTGTAGTATTCCAATGTCCGTTTTACGCAAAAAATAGCCGAGTCCGTAGAGCACTCTCTCTTGAAGCCCACCTGGCCCCCTAGCATGGTCGATCGATATAGATTTTATCAAAAATGTCGGTAACTTGCGATCGCTCCCGAGCACGACTGCAGGCCGCTAACGAATAAACAACAGTTTACGTCAAATATATTAGGAACCCCTAGTCATTGTGAACTATTGTTTGTTAATTAGCGGACTGCAGTCGTGCTCGGGAGCGATCGCAAGTTACCGACATTTTCGATAAAACCTATATCGATCGACCATGCTAGGACCCCTGGTTATCATTCGTTTTTATGTGGGATCCAACTTGATCCAAGATAACTCGTTCAAATATTCGAGAGATAGCCGTGGCGGTGGATATCGGTCTGTAGTTTTGGTGTAAAGTTACGTCTATCAGTTTAGATTTTATTACCGGTATTATAATGTTTTTGTCATGTCTTTAGGTAGATAGCCACTCTTTAAGATGTCGGTGAACAGTTTTGCCAGTAGTGAGAAAGAGACGTTTTTACGATTCGTTCTTGAGTTCAACAACTCGGCTGAGGAAATATTCGCTTCATTTCCTCTCTTACAACCATTCGGCAGGCAGAAATGGGTACCGCCGCCCCAGAGTCCTTTATTGGATAACCAAAACTCTGCCATAGGTCAACCCAAGTAGTTCTCTACGTTTGGTGATTTATCAGCGGTGCTCGGGTTCGTCGGGTGGGGTTCAGGTCTTGGTGGCGGACGTGCCTGCCCACCAACTATGTGGCGCGCCATATCGGGAGAGACCGGCTTGGGAAGACCTTTGACCTCTCCAGCTGGTCTCTCTTGACCCATTGTCTTGCAGAGGGATGGGTTCATAATACGAGGCAAAATTGGGGAGCCGGCTAAAGGGCGCGGACTTCGAGCTTCGTCTGCGGTTGGGCCGATAGCTATACGCATTCTCATCGGGACTGACAATACTTTCTCTGGCTTTTCTTTTTATATATTTTATTTTCTTTCTGCTATTATAGTAACTACTTACATTACATAATCATGTAACTGTTTTTTCCTCATTACTTATTTTATTTTTAGAAGGTTTCTCCGACTGGTTATAGCCGTTATTTTTTTTTTCTTTTACTAACACTATTATCTCTTTTTGATGTTACCTATTTCAGAAGAATTATTCCACGGGATGCTACTTATATTTGTCTTTTGTATAATGTTAATGTAAGTACTTGCATACTGCTTACTAACCCCGTATGCATGGACATTGGAGGGTCTAGAGTCATATAAATTTAGCTTCGTTCAAAAAAAAAGTAGAGTCTTGACGTGTGGAGGAGGAACTTGACGTGTGGTGAAGGAGGAAACAATATGATTCCTTATAACGCCATTGGGAAAGTGGTAGGGTCCCCTCAAATGGTTCATAATACCGACTCCCTCTACTAGTACTCTCCCCTCATACCCCTTTCCTTCCCAGAACATAATATTCTACTTCCTTTCAAAATAACCTCCTCACAACATCAATGACGACAGTGGGGTTAATGTAAAAAAACATGGGTACCTCTACATTCACTCCTTTCTTTCCTCAAAAAAAAAACCATAGATACAGCAGCCCCAAATACGTCACAGGCCATGCGAGAAATTATTTTCCTCAGGCTCTCCTGCGGAGTTAACGTACAAAAACTGAAATAAAATTTTGCATTACCGAGTTAAAAAAATGTTTAACTCCAGGAATAACATAAGGAATAAGCGTAAGAGCAAGGTGCCCCATCTATTTTCTCCTTTGTTTAAAGAAAAAAAATAACGCGCTTCCAAAAAAAAATCCACAAATCCAAAATCCACGTAGGGTTGATCTTACTCTCAGATGAAGAACCTTTCATTACTTTGCTAGGTTTATTGATGCGCCTGCCTCATAAAACAACAGTAAACCTCCTTTGCGACTGCTCGGTTGTGGGGTACGCCTAAATCCAGTGAACAAATCATTCCTAGAACTATGAGACGGTTCGGCTTCAAGTTGTCAGACTAGAGATGGGTTAGTTTTGCAGTTTACCGGCGGACTCCAAGGCCTGCTTCCTTTTAAAAGTTCTCGAGTTCTAGGAGTAGGTCCCGGGTCCGAGTTCTTGGGTGAAGACATTGGTAAGTTCTGCGTTTTTCTGGAATTCTCTGAGGAGTGATTCGTTTTATAAGAACTCGAGTTCTAGGAGGCGGTGCCGGGTCCGAGTTCTTGGGTGCGGACTGAATACTGGGTGCTGTTACGGCGCACCGAGCTGGGACGCATGGTTTAGGCCCAGAACCCAGACCCGGACCCGGAAAGAACCCGCACAAGAATTCGGACGAGAACCCGCACAAGAATTTGGACCCGGACCCAGACAAGAACTCGAACAAGGACTTAACCCGAACTAGAGATGGGTGAGTTCTGCATTACCGTGATTCCCTTTAAAAGTACCTGATTCTAGGAGCAGTGGAGGAAATCCACCTCTTACCCGCTCTGGTATAAGTAACTGATGGTTACTCCTTCAAGGCTCTCGCAAGATTCTAATTTTTTGATTAAACGAAGCTACATTTATTTATTTTGAATGAATCTAAACCTCTAGTATCCATGCATACGTTGTTAGTAAGCAGTATGCAAGTGCTTAACAGGAAAAACAAAATGTAAAAAAATAGGTTAGTAAGACAAAGATAAATTAAACAGGGCAAAAGAAAAACTCATTCATGAGACTCCATGACGCGGCATTGCATCTGTAAAAAACCTGCAAGCACCTGCATAAAATAGAGAACATAAGAAATACAATAAATCTAATAGTTCTAGGAGCACGTCCTAACCCGAGTTCTTGGGTTTGGACTGGTTACTGGGTGCAGTTGAAGATAACGGAGACGCACGGGAAACCGGATCTCGGAACCGGACCCAGATAAAACCCGCATAAGAATTCAAGTGGTGGTAGGCATTCGGGTTCAAGCTCAGGGTCTGGCTTGGTTCCAGGTTTAAGCCCAAGTCCTGGACCGGTTTATACCGGTTGGGAGTAGTTGATTTCAAAAACCCGAGTTCAAGAGCCCATTCCAGTTGAACCTATACATAGCCACTTGGGTGCGGACTGGCTACTAGATGTTGTTGCGGCTAACGGGTTACACGGGTTCAGCCGGAGCCAGCCCTCGGAGCCGGACTTCGGAGCCGGACCCATATAGAACCCGAACAAGAACTCGCACTCGGACAAGAATTCTCATGACTCGCGAGTGGTGCGGACCCCAGAAACGGGGAAGCTGGTGGAGGCATTCGGGTTCCGCCTCCGGGTCCGGCTCAGAGTTCTGGGTTTGGGTTCAAGTCCTGGACCGTGTTCTCTGAGAGTAGTCGTTTTGAAAAAGGTGTAGATGTAGGATCCACTTCCCGCGAAGAGCCCGAGCTCAAGAGCCCATTCCAATTGGACCTACTCATCGCTATGTCGGACAGACCACTGAAATAGATTACCTATGTGTTCTGACACGAAAAAAGTTAAATACGTACTTGAAAACGTTTGAGCAATTTTTCCGAGGCCCAGCTTGGGCATACGATTTTTATTTAATTTGTATTTGTTATTTTGAAAAATTTCCTACTAATTATAATAAAAATGCCAATTTCGGTTGTCTGTGCGTCTCGTGAAACTCTGGTTCAATAAACTCAAATTTGCTTTGACTTTAAGTGTCATGTTCAAAATTGGAACTGGTTTGTCAAGAGATAAGTTTTAAGATTTTCACGGCCAAAAGCATTTTCACAGATCCGGTAGATGTGGGTAGGATCTGCCGGATCTGCCCTGATGATGGACACTGCAACGATGTCCGAAACGTTGGCTAAAGAAGGAGGTAGCGCAACACGGCATAACACCCCAAAAATAAATAACGAAAATGGTTTGTCAAGAATTCAGACAATCCCGGGAATTTTCCGGTTTGAGCCAGTAATAAAAAAAAATTTTGGCCTGCTTTTTTTTTAACAAATATAAAATTTGGTACACCTCACCTACAAAACAAGAATAAGCTACAGCAATTAAACTAGACTTGAGCATGTTCCGGAGTGGTAAGTACCGGCCTGGTGAAAGATTGGGGATGCTATGCTATAGTCCTACTGGCTCCAGACAGTTGGCAACTGTTGGGATTCTTGCGCGGGATTCTCACAAAAAGACTTCTCGGCTTTAGACCCTAGGCAGGTCAATGAAATTTATTTTCTGTTCAAGAAATAATGGTTTATCAATTTCACCGACTTCACACGAACACGCCCCAGTACACTTCCACCATTTAACCTGTTCAGTGCCCTAAACGTAAGTCATACCGTAATCAAGCATTTGAAAGCTCCGATTTACGCAGTGTTTGTCCGAAATGGATAGTTTACAAGAAAGGCTGTAAAATTCTTCTGTTCTCCTTTCATAAAAGGCTTAATCCGATCTCTCAAACAGGTTAGTGGTCTGTTCTTTTATTAGTCGCTTTACGTGGCAAGTGGGATGGCCACCCCCCTTAATCTAGCTCTGTATACTTCCTTGGGTGGCAATTCCATGCTTGTCGTTTACGTTTAACTGTTACTCATTTAATTGCCTAATACGAACATTTATAAAATGATCTTACCTCTTCCTAACCACTTAGATATTTTTCTATTGTGCAAGTTTTTTGTCTTAAACGAACTGTCATATTTATAAAAACTTTGTGTTATTTCCGCTTCGCAATTAAAGCTCAATCCTACTAATATTATAAAGGTTTGTATGGATGTATGTTTGTTACTCTTTCACGCAAAAACCTCTGAAAAGATTTTAAAAATTCTTTCACTAATAGAAAGCTACATTATTTGCGAGATCTATAGGCTATACATATTGGTAAGTTCTGACGTTATGAATAATCTCTGGCGTTATGAATTTATTTATCATACGTTTTCTGTCGCTAACAAAATCGATTTTTTGCAAACGCCAATTGTCGCCTTAGAAACGATGTTTTTTTTTAAATTAGGTTACTATGGACATCCCTTTGATGTTAAAGTTCAAATATGTATAAAATACTAATTCCTACTTTACAGAATGGATTTTTATGAAACTTTACAATAATATAAACATATACGCTATAGCTCAGAGCTCTAGCATTACGAAATTTGTATTAAAAAATTGCAATAGGTGGCACCTAAGAGTATGGATCATATTTCCATGGGTGGCACGATTAGTAAGCTATCTATAATTCTTTAATCGATTCAATTTATTAGGGAAGTAGGTACTTCAAATAAATTCGCTTATTTAAATATTTTCTAAAATACATTTTTTATTTAAGAATCTTTGTTTTGCAAAATGTCATTTTCAAATTTTGACATCACACAACAATTATTTTTTTTAATTGGAGGGATAGGTATCGCATTTTTTAAGTATAAAACTGCCGTACTGGATTTTTTGGTAGAATATAAATAGAAGAATAATAATTCGTACTATCTCTAAAAATGAATCACCGAAATGTATGTATGCGCATAAACCCGAACGACTGAACCAAATTGGATAATTCTTTTTTTGTTGTTCGTTTTATCGTATAAAACTACCGTTGAGTTCTGGCATTATGAAATTTGTATAAGAAATTATAATAGGTTGCATGCGAGCAGTTTGAAAATTGAATGTATCGGGAATGAATGAGTGGAATGTTAGAGGTGAGTGGGGAGGGGGGGAGGGGGTGTTGGGAGGGTGTTGGTGGAGGGGGGAAGAAGAGGGGGAGGAGGGTGGGGGAGGAGGGTGGGGGGAGGGGTTAGGGGTGGGAGAGGGGGAGGGAAGGAAGGGGAAAGGGGAAGGATGGAGGAGGGTGTGGGGAGGGGTAGGGGTGGGAGGAAGGAGGTTGATGGGGGGGGAGTGGTATGGGGAAAGGGAATGTGGAGGGGTAGGGGGTGAGGGGAGTGGTGGGTGGAGGGAGAGGGGAAGGGAGTTGATGGGGGGAGTGGAGTGGAGAGAGTAAAGGTGGAGGAGGCGGAGTGGGGTGGAAGAGGGGGGAAGGAAGGGAAGGGGGAGGTGTGGAGGAAGGTGGGAGGATGTGGGGTGGGGGGTTGATGGATGAGTGGTGCGGGGAGAGGGAAGGTGGTGTGGAGAGGAGGGGGGGAAGGGGTGGGTGGAGGGGGAGTGATGTTGATGTGGGAGTGGAGTATGGGGAGGGGTGGGTGGAAGGGGAGGGGGATTGATGGTGGGGGAGTGGAGTGGGGAGAGGGAAGGTGGTGAGGGCTGAGTGGAAATCCCCTAATACCATGCGAGCGAAGCCGCGGGAAAAAGCTATAAATGAAATATTTCTGAACGCAGCCGAATACTAAAAACTGTTTTTGAAAGGTTATGAAATAAGCTTTATTATTATAAATAAATATTAACATTTGTAAATATTAAAATTTAGACGGGAAACTTAAAAAAAATGTAAAAATAACACACTTGATGTTTTTATGTGAAAACGGTACTAAAATTGCGGATTATGTACAAACAATACTTATTCTATCGTTTAAATGTATAATAAACAATGTTATTTCCTCATTTTTTTACCATTTCATAGTAATAAAATAAAAATATTTAATAAAAAAATAACAATGTCTAACGGCGCTTAGGCGATTTGGCGGGTGAAAACAGTTTCTACAAAGTAAGTTTTTTATGTTTTTCTAGGAACACATGCGCTAGCTTGAAGACAAGCTTATTGACCGCTATTGTTACATTGCCGTGTAAATAAGTTGAGGGGTCGGAGTGGTTAAAATACACGGAATCTGTAACTGCAATCTGCCTTACTAAAAAACGTCGTGAATATTTTATTCAATGGATAAACAATAGTGCATTGGAAAACCTTACTAATTAGAAACTGACAAAATAGTTCATGGAAAGATATATACAGTTAGAGGGGGTTGATTAATTATCTGTTGTATACAGTGGTAATAAAAATAATTCATTTTAGAATTTCGTAATTTTTGCAAGGTATTTTAAATGTCCTATATATTTCTTATTTTTGAAGATGTCGTGAAAACAAATACCATTATAGAAACATGATAAAATTACATTTTGAAGATGTGTGAAAACAAATACCATTATAGAAACATGATAAAATTACATTTTGAAGATGTGTGAAAACAAATACCATTATAGAAACATGATAAAATTACATTTTGAAGATGTGTGAAAACAAATACCATTATAGAAACATGATAAAATTACATTTTGAAGATGTGTGAAAACAAATACCATTATAGAAACATGATAAAATTACATTTTGAAGATGTGTGAAAACAAATACCATTATAGAAACATGATAAAATTACCTTTTAGATTTTGAAATATACTTTAGTGTTAAAGAATTGCCATATTTTAAGCTTCAAACACTTTTAAATTTTGAAAAAAAAAGAATAAAACCTTTTTAATCAAAATGTAGAGAAATTAAATTAAATACAATATTCGAAGAACACAGTCGTTTTATTTAATGAATTGGGAAGAAAAGGGTCATTTCACTTTATTCTCGTACATACAATAAAAAAATTGAAATTGACAAAGAAGACACAATTGACAAAAGTACATCAGTGGAGGCAATGCACTACAGCGTTCATATCTTTGATACGTTTACTAACACATGTATTAGACATTTATGACGTTTGAGTGTTGGCATAACTTATAAAACCATTTTCTGACGGTTCAATTTGCAACATACGATTATTGTTTGATAACTTGACTAAAACTGACAAAAAATAACACAGATAAGTTGAAAACTTACCGAATTACACAAATATAATAGGAACTGGATTATTCTACAAATAAAACCATAATAATGTAGAGATTTTTAGACCTAAATATCTTTGACATAAGTAAATCGGAAACAGAGCACTCAGCGCAGCAAAAATATTCGCAATTAACGAATGCTTGATTCAGTGTTGATCATGTGAAAAACACAGTGTGAGTTTTAATCGAATTTAAAAATGTACGGTTTACAACGTATAACCAAAACACTGTTTAACGGTCGTGCGAGTTTTTTTAGTAAGGCTGAAAATGTTTATGAAAGAAATTCAGCTATGGCCAGTAGTTTCCCAGAACTTTTACAATTCATCAAATTTATAAGTAAAATATTCAAGCTCTATGAAAGTTGTGTAATTATTCCATTATAGGCCAGTTGTTTCATATTACTTGATTCGGACCAAGAATGGTTGGGATAAATTGATGCTAATCGTTGAATTTGACGATATAAAATGTGACAAACTCCCCAACACCCGGCATAAGTAAGCAGTGAATATTGAATAAAAATTTAAACTGAAATATTCGTTTTCATCCAGCAAATAGAAATATGAAATATTGTCTGATAATACTTGACATAATAATATCTGAAACACTAGATCTCACAAGTTGTCGCGGACCCACTGTAATACTCGTAATTTTATGGAGCTATCTTCCAAATGGTTTAATTTGAGATACTAACTAACTTCCGATCGTTAGCGGAACAATTTATAGGCCCCTAATAACTAAACAGATATCTCGGCACAATGCATCGATACCCTTGAAAGTTATTTCAAAGGATATTATAACATGGGCATAATGGCAAAAAATTCGGAAATTAGACATTTTAACTTAATAACGCAGCTTTATGAAGTTGTATCGGCTCTATAAACTGGCAGAACGCACTGTGGTGTTAAATTTAAACATTCAATAATTTAAAAAAAATAAATTTAACGATTGGCAAAAAACGATTTGCCTTGTATTACGTCTTAGAGCTTTGAGTTACGACCTTTGAGCTTCGATCTTAAAGCTTAGAGCTTTGAGCTTCGACCTATGAGCTTCGAACATTGCGATTAGGGTTTTGTGTTTTGAGATTTGAGTTTTGGCTTCGAGTTTTGACTTTTGAGCTTTGAGCTTCGAGCTTTGAGTTTCAAGCTTTGAGCTCCGTGTTTTGAGCTTTGAGTGTTGAGCTTCGAGCTTTGAGCTTTGTTTGTTAAGATTTGAGCTTTAGATCTTTAAGTGCAAGAATGTTTTATGTCCCCGGCGTTGCTCGGGCTTTACGTAAAAATTTTCATTCAGATGGAGACAGAATATCAAGTGTACAAAATTTATTCACGATGAATCAAAATTCTGCTTTAAGAGGGGAGAAATGGGGATAGTGACCTCCCTTTTATTTTGTGGGTTAAGTCTGCAAAATCTCATCATCGTGGAGTAAAATTGTAGATTTGCTTAAAAAATAAAGCAACGCCACCACACTAGGACATCCATCTTTAGGTATACAAGGTGTTAAGGGACGTACTTTACTTACTTTAAGCAGTGATTCCTGACATTATTTGGAGTAAAAAACGTAAATGAAATTTTGGTCTCCGGTGAATTTTTTTTCAAATTTTTTTTCTTCAAAATCAAACAAAAAAAATCTTTCGCTTATCGTCACTCAGCCGAGTGACCGAACAACCCCTCACCCTGTGACCATCTGTCCAACACCTACTATTTTTTTATGTTTTGTAGCAAAAAAAAATGTAACCGGAGACCAAAATTTCCTTTACCTTTTTTACTCCAAATAATGTCAAGGTTAAAGTGAGTCAAGTACGTCCTTTAACTTCCTGTGTAGATAGCTACATAGCAGAAGCCCCTGAAGTTGCCAGAACCATATGCAAAGTTTTTCGAAATCAACACACTCCATGATATCATATTTTAATATCAATAAAAACAGAAATTTAATTTGACAAAAAAGTTTGAAGTTTTTACAAAACAGTGATTATAGAGTTCTCACTTCTGGAATGAGCATGGAATATCTTGCTTTTGTGGAATTTCTTAATTTTATTTCACTAAATCTAGTATGTAATATTTTTCATTCTCAATATCTCCCAAATGTCCGGAGTCAGTGGTAACTATCGCATCCCCTTTTAGGACGTAAGGCTAAAGGGAATGGGTATCAATTGGGTTGATGATTTATTTCATAAAACTCAGTACTCCAAAGCGTGGTTCCTCAATAGAAAGTCGTTAGGCATCATATCTATTCAATAATATCTAATCAATAGTAATAATATTACTAATCATTGGTATAAGCTTTTCCATTGGAACCATCTTGAATCAGACCCTTTCATCAAACATGGTATTACCTTACTTAGTTGTTCTGAATAGTATCAGTTGGTTACAGGAACAGTTGCAGCCACAGATCAATATTATGACAGTGGATTCCCTGACCGAGGATCTCTATTCAGATGAGGTCACAGGATTATCAGAGGGTTGAGGGAGGGGTATCTCGGCAGATATCTAGGCAGCAATGTGCAATCATCACCAGTGCTTTAATCAGAAGATGTTGGATAATTATTAAAAAAAAATCGCTAAATACCAAAAAAATTACTACCACTACGGTACTTAATAAGAGTCGGCTTTTAAAAGTATAATCCTACTATATATAATATTATAAAAGCGAAAATTTGTATGGATGTATGGATGTCTGGATGTACGTTTGTTACTCTTTCACGCAAAAACTACTAAATGGATTTAAAAAATTCTTTCACTAATCGAAAGCTACATTATTTGCGAGTACTCTAGGCTATATATATTGGTAAGCTCTAGCGTTATGAAATTATTTATCATACGTTTTCTGTCCCTAACAAAATCGATTTATTGCAAAACTTCAGAAAAAAAGCAAACCAATTGTCGCCTAGGTAACGATGTTTTTTTTTTTAAATTAGGCAATTCATCCTAAGAAGAGTGCATTGTTGGAGTCGTACTTAATAACTATCTCTAAAAATGAATCACCGAAATGTATTTTTTATAAAAATGTTTATTTAGTTATTAATTGTACAATATTTTATCTTACTTAAATCTTACAAAAAAAAAAATCTTACAAAAAAAGCCCAAAAACAAAATTAAAATGGATATCTCGAAACTCCACGAAGAAGTGGTCAGAAATAAGGTATCTCAGACTTTGAACGATAATATTAAGCTACTCCCTTGTGATCCATCGATAGAAATACAAACAAAATGGGATAACCTTAAGTCAGTTATATGTGAAACCCGTGATACAAATTTGAAAGCTGATAAGCAAATTAGAAAAAAGAATTGGATGACTGACCACATTTTGAACTTAATGGATGAGAGACGTAAACACAAACATAATGAGACACAATATAAAAACTTACAAAGAACGATTAGACGTGAAATTAAAAAAAGCCAAAGAAGAATGGATGAAGTCACAGTGTGAAGAACTAGAGTCATACAGTCGTAGTCACAATGCATTCAAACTTCACAAAAAATTGAAGGAAATTACGGGCACTTCTAGAAGAATTACTCCATCATGTTTAGTTGACGATTCCAATAAATTAATATTGGATGAAAAAGATATTCTACAAACATGGGAAAAGTATATTCATGATACATTCAAAGATATTAGACCGGATATTAATATTCCTAATGATCAATTGCATGGACCATCGATTTTAAAATCAGAAATTCTTCATGCGATAAAGACTTCAGACAATAGAAAAGCGTGCGGACCAGACGATATTCCAGTTGAGGTGTTGAAGCTCTTTAATGATGAAAATGTTGACTACCTATTGAGGTTATTTAACTCTATATATGACACAGGGAATATACCCCAAGATTAGTTAAAATCCACCTTCGTGACATTGCCTAAAAAACAATACCCTAAGAAGTGCAGTGACTATCGATTAATAAGCCTGATGAGTCATGTCCTTAAGTTATTCCTTAAAATAATACATGCCAGGATACGCAATAAGTGCGAGCAGGACTTGGATGACACTCAGTTTGGCTTCAGAAATGCGTTCGGGACGCGTGAAGCATTATTGTCTATCGACGTACTATTGCAAAAGTGTCGTGACCAAAGAAAGGAAGTCTTTGCCTGTTTTATTGACTACGAAAAGGCATTTGTAAAACATGCTGACCTAATGAAAATGCTTGCGGATTGTAACGTTGACACCAAAGACCAGAATTTCATTAAAAACCTTTATTGGTTCCAAACAGCAGAAATAAGACATGGGAATGAGAGATCTAATGCAATTGCCATTCAGCGTGGAGTACGACAAGGCTGTATCCTGTCGCCACTATTGTTTAATCTCTATTCCAACTATGTCTTTAAAAGAGCCCTAAGTAATACTGATAAGGGTCTGAAGATCAACGGAGTTGTCATTAATAACATAAGATACGCAGATGATACTGTATTACTAGCTGACTGTATCGATGACCTCCAAGACCTATTAAATCTTGTTAATAATGCTGGTGAGCAACTGGGCCTAACAATCAACGTCAATAAAACTAAATGGATGACATTTGGACGACTAGATCACTCTGAATCAGTGATACTGTTAAATGGTTGCAATGTCGAAAAGGTGAAAAGATTTAGATACCTCGGCAGTATTCTCACGGAGACTCTTGACCCAGATGTGGAGGTTAGATGCAGAATTGACGCAGCAAGAACTGCGTTCATTAAAATGAAATCCCTCTTCTGCAATAACAATATCAGCTTAAAACTAAGGCAGTGAATGCTAAAATGTTATGTGTGGTCGGTCTTGCTCTATGGATGTAAAACATGGACCTTGAAAGTAAATACCATGAACAGGTTAGAGGCTTTTGAAATGTGGCTTCACCGGAGAATGCTCAAGGTCCCATGGACCGACATGATCACCAACACAGAAATTCTCAGGTGGGCTAGAGCAGATAGAGAACTGCTTACATTAATAAAAATCAGGAAAATTTCATATCTGGGTCATATACTTCGAGGGGAGAAGTATCACTTGCTCCATTTGATATTGAAAGGCAAGATAGAGGGTCGCCGAGGGCCTGGTAGGAGGCAAATGTCTTGGCTGCGTAATATACGAGAGTGGACCGGCATTAGAAGTGTGGAGGAGCTATTCCGGGCAGCGCAAGACAGAGAGACATTCTCAAGAGTGGTCGCCAACGTCGGGGGGACCTGATACGGCACGCAAAGAAGAAGAAATCTTACAAAACTGATCCATCAGTTTGATAGTAAGAAATCTCACATTTTTCCTATTTATTTACTTACAATATAATAAAATGTTTGATATTTTGGTGCGTAATACATATCTAGTTATTAATTTTTCGAAGAAAACTTCTTTGGAAAGGTTTTCACTTTGTGATGACATTATTTATTTTAAGAAAAGACAAACAACTTTGTTTACATCACTTTTATTTGTACACAATCTACATGTTTCGTGAACGATGTTGACATCATCAGGATCAAATGTATACTAAACTTAAAAATTAAACATAGATCACATATGGGACGAAGGGGTAGGAGGAAGAGGAAGGGGTAAGATTGAGGGGACAATTGGGATTTCAAAGTCATTAGCAGGGAAAGACCGGTTAAGTGGGAAAAGGTTCAAAAGAGGGTTTATAAAAATTTGTTGCTTATTAATTAAGTCTGCTTTATTATTTACATTTTTCCTAATTTCTAAAATCTCTAAAGTATTTATCTGTGATGCCTTATAACCCGTATGTAATATTTTAAGTCCATGGTTTTTGTCAAAATTATGATCATTTTTTATTAAATGATCTGCGAACTCAGATTCGTTATTGCCATTTAATGCCCTGAGATGTTCTTTAACCCTTACTTCAAAGTTTCTATTTGTTCTACCTATATAAAAATTATCTGTGATGCCTTATAACCCGTATGTAATATTTTAAGTCCATGGTTTTTGTCAAAATTATGATCATTTTTTATTAAATGATCTGCGAACTCAGATTCGTTATTGCCATTTAATGCCCTGAGATGTTCTTTAACCCTTACTTCAAAGTTTCTATTTGTTCTACCTATATAAAAATTATCATAATTTTGACAAAAACCATGGACTTAAAATATTACATACGGGTTATAAAGCATCACAGATAAATAATTTAGAGATTTTAGAAATTAGGAAAAATGTAAATAATAAAGCAGACTTAATTAATAAGCAAAAAAATTTTATAAACCCTCTTTTGAACCTTTTCCCACTTAAGCGGTCTTTCCCTGCTAATGACTTTGAAATCCCAATTGTCCCCTCAATCTTACCCCTTCCCCTTCCTCCTACCCCTTCGTCTCATATGTGATATATGTTTAATTTTTAAGTTTAGTATACATTTGATCCTGATGATGTGAACATTGTTCACGAAACATGTAGATTGTGTACAAATAAAAGTGATGTAAACAAAGTTGTTTGTCTTTTCTTAAAATATCTAGTTATTACATTATATTATTATTCTTAATATTAAAATACTTAACGAATTATTATAACGCTTATTATGATATTAATTTTATTTTGAACAATGGTTAAAAAATCTTGGTACCTATTCGTTCACAATATTTTTTGTTTTCATGTTCTACTGAAATAGAATGATCTAACTTTTGTTTTGGTTTTCGAATAGGATGTCTCATTTTTAATATTTTCAGATAATGCGTTAAATATTTCCGGAATTTTGTGCCTTTTTGTTTTATCACCGTATACATTTTGAGATATATATATATATTAATAATAAACATTTCTGCTTCTCTATCCCTAGTAGGGTAGTTGTGGTTTTCTGTATTCCAGAATTAATCTAGCGTTAATTGGTAATCTACCGTACTATGTATAGAGAGCACATTACACAAGGAGAACATTTTTTTATAATCGCCATCACATAATTGAACTTTTTTTTTGCCTAATATCAATTTTTGGAAACGGATTTGTAGTTGTTCTTTTTTATTTAAGTACGTTTTGTACGTTAATCTGTAACTATTTATTCCGTATCCTATAATTGATTCTGCCAATGCGTTGTATATACAGTGTAATATATTTTTATTAACAAAGTTTTTTAGGTGGTAAAATTTCCCTAATTTGGATCTGAATCTATTACATACATTTTCAATATGAATTGACCAGTTAAAATTGACATCGATTGTAAGACAAATGGTCTATGTATATTGGTACACTTTTTCTACATTTGGGCAATTACACTGCAGGGATTGGGTTTTTGTGTGCAAACAATCATATGAATGACTTTTTATGTGCAATTCCTTTTCATGAAAATTTGCATGTGGTGAGTGTATAAGCATATATTTGATTTTTTTGCGTTAATAATAATGTCATTGTCGTGGGACCATTTAATTATGTTATTTGGGTCTGTTTGTAAAATTTCCTCAATTTTTTGTGGATTTTTGTCAGCACATATAATGCAAGTATCGTCTGCAAACATGTAGCATTTACAACGTTTTATTACGTTTGGTAAACTGTTTACTTGCATAATATAACACGTAGGTCCCGATATCGACCCCGTAGCTATCCCAGTGTTTGCCATCATTTCATCACTTAAAATTCCGTCAATTTTAACTTTAATTTTTCTATTTAACAGATAATTTTTAAACAATTTATTTAAAGGACCTCTAATACCACATGTATGTATGTATGCGCATAAACCCGAACGACTGCACCAAATTAGATAATTCTTTTTTTTTTGTTCATTATTTTGAGGGGAGGGGGTTGATGGGGGGAGTGGGTGGAGGGAGAGGGGTAATAGGTTGATGGGGGGAGTGGAGTGTAGAGAGGGAAGGTGGAGGAGGCGGAGTGGGGTGAGAGAGGGGGGAGGGAATGAAAGGGGACGGGTGGAGGAAGGTGGGGGAGGTGGAGTGGGGAGAGGTAAGGGGAGGGGGAGAAGGAGGGGGAGGGAGAGGGAGGGGGAGGGAGAGGGGGTTTAATGGATGATTGGAGTGGGGTGAGGGAAGGTGGAGGGGGGCGGAGAGTGTGGAGGGCGGATGGAGGGGAAGGGGGGTTGATAGGGAGGAGTGGAGTGGGGGAGGGGTGGGTGGAGGGGGAGGGGGTTGATGAGGGGAGTGAAGTGGGAGAGGGAAGGTGGAGGAGGCGGAGTGGGAATCCCCTAATACCATGCGAGTGAAGCCGCGGGAAAAAGCTAGTATTAAAATAATATCCAATAAAATGATGTAGGTATTACGTTCCATTAATTAAGTAGAATATTTGTTTGATGGTTAAACCAAAAACTTTCATATTTTGAGTTTTGGGGCGCCCAAAAACAAATTATATATTGTTATTAAAATATATATCAGGTTTAAATATCTTGTGTTCTCAATTACGAAGCAAGTTCTTACTTTTTGAACATGCCTCGTAATTGAGAACACTGGGTACTGAATTATTTTTTTTTGAAAAAGTGTATTAGAAAAAAAATTGCAGGATATTGTTAAATATTTTTCCTAATTATTTCCATCCCATTCAATAATAAAAGCAAACAGGGGCATAGCTGTTGTTAAAAGATGGTTAAACAATAATACACTAACAATGAATGTGTCAAAAACCAAATACATTGAGTTAAGTATTAATCCGTCCCTAAGTAACCCAGAAAATAATATTCAAATATGTGCTTACCCCCTGTCAAAAGCTAACATATGTGATTGCCCCTATCTAGAACGTGTTACAAAAATCAAATACTTGGGTATTATTTTTGACAGTAATTTAAAGTAGAAAGAACATATTATCACTACAGCAAATAAACTTTGAAAATCTATATACCTTTTTAGACAAACTCGCAACTTTCTTAACTTGAACCAACTCAAAACAATTTACTATGCACTATGTCAATCTCTAATCGAGGATGGTATCATAGCCTGGGGAGGAGCAAACGCTGCCGCCATTGATCCGATCTCTAAAGCCCAGAAACTAATTATAAAGATTATTCTAAAACTACCGATCACAAGCAGTTCGGATGAAATCTTTAGGAGAATCGGTGTTTTGGACATTAGGCAACTTTATGCCAAAAATATACTAACTTATCTATTCAAACATAGAACTGTTTTTGACAATATCCAAACTGTTCGTGATACGAGAACCAAAGGGCAAAATCTCTTACTTATCCCTTTCGCCAAAACAACGTTTGGTCAAAGAAACTTCAGGTACTTTGCAACAAAACTTTATAATACACTTCCACTGACAATTAGACAGCACACTAATCACGTAAAATACAAAACAGATACCAAGTTTTGAATCACTACCAAAGACAGATCATATATCAACAATATTTTTAGAACCTCCTAATGCATGCTAACCCATTGATACGATGCTGATTGTCCTTGTACTTTTACTCTAAATGCCAACCCACAACAAACTAAAAACCATCGCCCGTTATGGTGACAGTACACTTACTTTCTGAACATCTAAGTATATCCTCTGCGTGCGAACTGTACCTCAATTTCTGTAAATAAAAAAATCATCCAAGTATTATTATTATATGAATTTTGAACCGCTTTAATAGGTTTGAATTTCTTAGTCGACGCAATATTCGGACCACAATACCATATTCATTAACATCATAAATGTGAAGCTCTGAAAGTCAACTATTTCAACAGACAATAAATGTAAATAACATTGTTGTTGTTATCCTTTATAAACTATTTTTAAACTATTTATGTTAAAATGCGCCTGCTCTCAACACAAGAACTCCTAGTGAGACAGGCACAGCACATTTTTTTAGGATCCTCAATATTATTGTGCATTGATGGTCTCAACTTGATGCCGAAATTCGACCAAAATGATGCATTTTCGGTCCCAAAACACGATTTTTTTTGGCCAACATTGTGGTTTTCAATTTTTGACAAATGAAGAATTGGTGTGACGACACTTTGACGACTTTTTTTCTCCCAGGCATGTTATGAATCACCCACTATCATCTCCAGTCACAATTGAGCTCAGAAATCCTCACATATTTTTCTTGCAGGTGTTATTCCTTCCGTGAGTAAAAAGCGGAACACAGCACTTGGCGGGATTTTTTGCCAACATCTTTCACGAAACTGGACACTACAACATGAGATTATGTACTACAATGTTCCTGCGATGCTCGTTCTGGGTAGGAGACCCCCCTCTACCACTCAGTGTTGCCAACCCACAAACAACTAAAAACCACCGCCCGTTATGGTCACAGTACACTTACTTTCTGAACATCTAAGTATATCCTCTGCGTGCGAACTGTACCTCAATTTCTGTAAATAAAAAATCATCCAAGTATTATTATTATATGAAGACGTTCGCTTTTTATGTTGACTTTGTTTTTATACGTTTAGGCAATTGCGGATTTCCATTTTTGAAATATTTTTTGTCTGCAAAGTAAATTCATACATAACTATTTTCAAGGGCCGCTTAATTTTGGGGATATTTACTTTATTAGGCAAATTCAAACATTAATATAATAGTCATACATGGATTTATCTCCACGTTCTAGGAGGACTTAGGTACAGATAAAGTTTCAGCATAAAGGGGAGATTAGCTAAACGTACCAGCGATGCAAGAAGACGTAACAGGTTTCACTAGCGGGAGCAACTTCCCCAAGAAGCCAAACTTCTTACGAGTAAGACAAGCAAACTGACTAAAATCATTAAAACACGTCGTGCCGTGTAGCCTTGATGCTTCAACCTGTGAATTGACATCAACTTTGATTTAAGTAATTTTTTGCGCACGATGAATACAGGAATTCCAAGCTTTACTACATCTAAATTGAGCTTCCTTCGAATATCGTAAAATATAATGACTTTAATAAAATCAACTTTGAAACGAAACAATTTTTTTATAAAATCATTTGTGTCGGGAAATTTTATGACTTAGAAATTTATTTTTAATTTTACTTTTTATACAGTAGATCCATACACGCAGCCTTGAGGAAAATAATCCCCCAGGGCATATGTCATTTTTGAGGATGCTGTGTGGAGGGTCTTTTTAGAGAAAGGAAGGAGGTGATATTCTGGGAAGGAAGAAGGCAGAATGGGTGGGTAGGAATCTGGGATCAATGCGTCCAGGAGTGACTAACGTATCCATCTGAATACAAATCCATCTCGAGTCGAGAGAGTTTTTTTTTTTTTTTTTTTTTAGGTTTCTTTATTCATTGAAAAAATCTTTTTTTACAAAAGTTGGGAATTTTTCGACCACCATGCTAGGCACATGCTTGTGTTGTGGTGGTCGATTTTTTATACAGTAAATTATCATATGCAGTATAAAGAATGTGTGAGAGTATTAAGAAAATATACATATGCATAAAATAATATAATAGAATACAAAATAGTATAAAATAATATAATTTAAAAGAGTTACGAGTATAAAATCAAAGTGAGTACTATATGGTAAGCACATGAGAAAGGATTTTTATGTTGAAAATCTACATCATCTACATTATTTAAAATCAATTTTAGTACAATTAAATGTTGGGCTTTATTCTTTAAGTCCGGTAAATTATATTTTACAGCTGTATAATACAGTAGTATGTAGTATATAGTACAGTGTTGTTCATGTTTCAATCCGACGAATACTAAATAATAATTATTGTTACCATGGTTTAGTGCTGGGAAGTACACATGGTACTTCGTTGGATTCGATATAAAGTGGTGCTAAATAGTTTTAAGTAAATAGTTTAAGATTATTTAAAATTTCAGCTAATTACATATAGTTCTTTACAGACAAAAAACTTTTATTGGTGGTATATAATCAATTATCAATTTTATTTATAAAAAGTAACTAAAACTTGAATACACAATTTCGTCGTGGAGCTGGTGAAATAAAACCAAGAAACAAAGAACAAAAAATAAAAAATAAATAAAAAAAGGCTTGGAGTGGAAAGGGCTAAGAATGTTAAGTTAAGTTAAGTTTATTAAGTTAGTTTAGGTTAATTTAAATTAATTCATGTTAGCCTAAATTAATGATGTGAGGCATTCTTTAAAATAGTTCCTTCCCTTTACAATCAACCAGTTCTGAACACTTGTGATATAACTATCGCCAGTTTTCGATTTCCTGGTATCAATACTCAGCGAATTGAACATTTTGGGCGCAATGTAAGAGTACTGGCGCTGTGCGAAGGCTGTTTTTGTTGGAGGAATTATGCATTTTAGTTGGGATGAGTACCGGGTGCGAATTTTTTGTTGTGTTTTTTTTCATCAAATCCTTTTTCCATATGTATATGAGAATCGTCTTTATGTATAATTGTCGGATGTATAATACTGTGAGTTTTTTGAAAAGTGGTTCTGATGGGTGTGATGGGTTACATTTGAATATTATCCTTAACAATAGTTTTTGTATTAGAACCATGGGATGAAGAATTGATGATGCACAACCTCCCCATCCTATAATACCATATGTAGCAATTGATTGAAACAGTGCAAAGTAAACACATCTTAGTGTTTGTAGGTTAAGGATAGATCTAAGAGAGTAGAAAATGTAACATAATTTGCGAAGTCTTTTTGTTACAGAATTTATATGTGTCTCCCATCGTAATTGATCATCTATGATAACTCCCAAGTACTTAATTTCGTCGGATAATTTTAGGTTATCGCATGAGCAGTTTTTGTGAGGTGATGTAGGTGTGTTAAGGTTCTGTGAACATGAATGTATGGTAAGTTTTTGGCAGTTATGGAGGAGATTTGGTTTACATATGGAAAAAAGTAGATACTTTGTTTTATCTATATTAAGAGTTAGAAGGTTGGAATCTAACCAGTTTTTAACTAAGTTCATGCCATAATTTGCTTTTTCAACGGTTGAATTTAAATCTTCGTCATCAAATACGATAACCGTGTCATCGGCAAAAGATATAATAGTGCCACCAGTATTCAGATTGCATAACGTGTTAATGTATATTAGAAAGAGAAGTGGGCCTAAAACACTGCCTTGGGGCACGCCATATGTGCATGGTAAACTTGTACTTCTATGCTCTTTAGCCGAGTTGATAATAGTTGACTGGGACCTGTTTGTTAGATAACTCTCAAACCATTTAAGGGGAATGCCTTTTATTCCTATCTGTAGGAGTTT
Source organism: Limnephilus rhombicus (assembly GCA_929108145.2). NCBI lineage: Eukaryota > Metazoa > Arthropoda > Insecta > Trichoptera > Limnephilidae > Limnephilus > Limnephilus rhombicus. The sequence goes on along the minus strand of OV815278.1, from coordinate 17,913,133 downwards.
TTTCAGGGAGTAGTGAGATACAGTATCAAAGGCTTTAGCTAGATCCAAGAATACAGCGAGGGGTTTGCGACTTTTATCGAGTTTGTCAGAAATCAATTTAGTGAAGTTTGCAATTGCATCTGAGGCACTACGACCTTTGCGGAAGCCGTATTGATTATTTGACAGGATTTTATTATCTTCAAGAAACTTGTAGAGTCTTCGTTTGACTGTTTTTTCAATTATTTTTGAAATCGGACTCAGTAAGGATATTGGTCTATAGTTATTCACAGATGATCTGTCCCCTGATTTAAAGATAGGAATAATGGTTCAATGTTTTAGGGTGCTTGGGAAGAGGCCAGTTCGAAAACTTAGATTTGTGATATGTTGGAGGGGTTTACTGATGATTGGCTTGAGGTGTTTAATTAGTTTAGTGGATATATTGTCAATTCCCGTGGAGTGTGTGTTTTTGAGTGAAGAGATGGTTTCAGTGATTTCTTGTTTTGTTGTTGGAGTGAGGTTAAAAAAGTTATAACTGAGATTATTGAGAGAGATATTATTAGCAAGGTTATCTTCAGATGTTCTATTTTTTTAGGATATTATTAGCTAGGTCTGATCCGATTGTGGAGAAGAATTGGTTGAAATGATTTGTAATTGTTTCTGAGTTTTCAGTTGCACTAAATGTTTTATTTGCGATGGTGATCGTATTTATGGGTGTGGTCACTTTTTCTGTGTAGCATATTTCTTTGATAATATTCCAGATTTGTTTATTATCATTAGCAGCTTCATCTATCTGTTTCCCATAATACTCTTCTCTGGCCCCACATGCAATTTTTTTACAAGCATTTCTGTATCGTTTATAGAATAATAGAGATTCGTAGTCAGTGGGATTATTTTTACAATATTTATGAAGTTTGTCTCTCTTACGTATACAGTGTAGAATGCCATTTGTTATCCAGGGTTTTAGTTTAATTTTTTGTCTATTTTGGTGGTTGTTTGGGTTTAATGTGGCATTTTCCATATGTTTATGGTGTTGATGAAAGATTCACATGCTAAGTTCGGGTCACTAAGTTTATAGAAATATATAGAAATTTGACCAGTTTTCCTCGGAAACTAGTTTGAAGAGAGTGTCATATGAAATTTTGTATTGTCGTATAGTAGATGCTGGTGGTTTTGGTATTTTATGGGAAATGGAAGTGATAGTGGCGTAGCGATCTGTAACAGTACATTGATATATTAAAGATTTGATATTTAGTTTGCATTTGGTAAAAACGTGGTCTATGCAACTGGCAGATAACTCTGTTACACGAGTCGGTGATGTAATAGCTGGGAGAAATCCTTGCAGAGTTAGTAAATTTATGTATTCCTTTACTTGGGGATGCATTGTATTTATAATATTGATATTAAGGTCACCAATAATAAGGACATTTTCATGTTCTTTAATACATACCAAAAATTGATTAAGTGCGTTTAGAAATGGCGTTATGTTGGATGTGCTCGGTGATTGGTATATAGATAGTATATTAACGCTGTTTTCTATTTCGAGTTTGAGTAAGTTTGAGTTAGTTATTGTGATTTCCTTTACAGAGTGTTGTATATGATTTTTTATGTAAATAATGACGCCATCATTTTGAGATTGATTATTCTTGGTGCTGTATTGGTTATAGTTTTTTTATGTTTTTTGGAATATAGTCTGAGTCAAGTTCGGTAAGTAATATCATCAGTTCAGTGAAATTTTTGTTCATACTTCTGATATTCATGGAAAATATTTTTAGGTTAGATTGATTTAGGGTTTTGCGAACTTCTATAGAGCTATTTGTTTCGATACACTGAATCTCCGATATGTTGTCCAAAGTATTAATTATGTTATCTTCCATTTTTAATAATTGATGTAGTACATTTTATATAGGGTGCTATTCTAATATTTTGTTCAGGTATTTCTACTATTGATATTGTTTGTAGTGAAAACATAGTTATTTATATAAAATATATAAACGGTTTAGTCACATTGCTTATAACAACGGGTTCTGCATGTTTATGTAATAGGTTGAAATTAACATTTAATGTAATGGCGATAATAAAATTTATGTTCAAAGATAAAGCCTTTACGCTTGAAATATTTAATAATAGTTTACTGTTGTTAAGAATAGAGACTTTGGGAAAGTGTAAATGTAAATTAAATAAATGTACAGGAAAGTTAATAAAATGTAAAAATATATAAAAGTAATACAATAATGTAATAAAGAAGGTTTTGTAGCTAAGCGAGCATTGTTCACAGATGAGTGGAAGAGAGAGACAGAATATGTTTGTTTTTTTCATTAATGATAATGACAGGTGCTCCGACATCTTTGCGTACGTACACTTGACCTCCCCTGGTCCAAGCAAATTTGAAAGAGTTTTCTCGCCTGGCCTTCCGAGCAAGAAACCACAGGTGTTTTGCTTGAAATGTCAGATGTTCCGATATGTATATCCGAGAGCCAGGTCCTGACATTCCGATGAGTGTGGTGTTAAGGGTTTCTTCTCTATTGGTAGCTTGCTTGTTGAATTTTTTAATATTATTGAGGAAATCATCGCGGTCCATGTAGGTTTTGAATTTGATTATGACAGGTCTGGGTTGATTTTTGGTCACTTTTTGAGTGACGCGGTAGGCTGCATCGATATTGTTGTCGTTGGTGGTTTTTTTAATATTAAATATAATATTTTTTAGGTTTTCCCCGTTGATTTCGGGTATCCCCCTAATTTCCACATTTTTAGATTTATTTAGTCTATCGATTTGTTCCAATTGGGTTTCCATTGTTTCAACTCTCGCTTCGAGTTCAGAGTTCTTTTTTTCTAGAGCATTATTCTTGTCCTCGAGATCGCGAACGCGTAGTAGAATATCATCGTATTGTTTCGTCATGATATCGAGTTTTGCAAGAATTTGGGTATTTTGTTCCAGAAGTTAGACAGCAATTCGCTTTCCAAAGGTGTAGAACCGCTGGCTTTCACTTGGGTTGTAGCTATACACTGCTTGCACTTAATTTGAGCGCGGCGTTCTTTAGTAAGACGACGATAAGAAGTCTCTGCTACTCCACCACAGTGAAGATGAAATGTCCCTTTGCAAAAGGTGCACACAAAGACTGAATCGGCTGCAATGGTCGGGTCTGCGCATGCGCTACAGTCGTTGTTCATTTTGAATGTGTTGGTGCTCCGGGGTGGACGTATGCGTTTGAGTGGTAATTTCGGTTGATTATTTTGTTGTTAGTTTGTTAGAATTAACAGTATTTACCATAAGTTCCTCTTAGCGCTTCAAGTGGACTACTGTCGAAGAATCACTTCAAACACTAGTCGATGCAAAAGGGCATTAAAAAGAGTTTTAGTCGATGTTTATTATTATTACGTTTGGGACTTGAAAAAAGTGCGTGCTCACTGAGATGATGTTATTATTGTTGTTCGGCTGGAGAGGACGACGTTAGGTCTCCCTCAAGCAAGCTCTCTCGATCCGGCCCGCCACGCAGTAGGTAGGGGTAAACGAATTTGCCACCAATAAATAGACAAGCCTCACCCATGAACAGGGCACCCCTGCTTAGTCACTAAATATGGCGAACCCCCTGCGGCGTTGGTTTCCGGGGCGGCGAATTATTGCTCATGTACGTAAAAAAGCCAATGTGTGTGAATATGTTTGGGGAATCAAAAAAAAAAACATGATGAAAGTTACCTTTCGGATTGGGGTGACTTTGATATACATTTTTTTATCATTTTATTACAACGATACGCCAATCCCAAGATGTTAGGTATAGGTTAATATTGCGATTGATAGAAACTGATATAATTTACAATATAACGCTAATATTATAATAGTTAACATTTCTGTTAAAATATCTAAAAACAGCTTCACAATTCAACCATCAGTATATTTGAACATAACTTAAACCAACCAATTTCACACTTATTTTCAAAGCGTCACTGTATCCACATCGCTTGAAAAAAAACATTAAAAAGAAGCTAGTAATTTCTCAAATCAAAGTCGCCTACCCCCGATACGAAAGTATTCAAACCCCATAATAAATACCCCATGATACACGAGTACGCCCACAACACACAAAGAAATTTACAGACAGACGAATTGCTAAGTGGTCGGGATAAACAGAACTTTGCTTAGCTCAGTCAATAATACGAAATTAAAGGAATTCGTCATAATTTGATTAATTGGAGAATTCTACTCCAACGTGAAAATATGAAGAACCGTAATATTATGTGTTTTGTTCACCGTATTGGTATATTCGATCTAAAGGCGAAGATGAATTCTAAGCAATCTTTTCAGTACCTTTATAAAGTATCTACCTATTATATTATTCCATTCCAGAACAACTTCTCCCTCTTTATTAGTAATTCTGACGAGGTTATAATGAAGACTCATCATTTCCCGATTTCGATCCTTTGTATCCAAAATCAAAGAAAATATTCCTCGAGATAATCAACGTTTCTGCCTATCCAAAATGTATTTAATTCGTACTACCCAAATAAAATGAACCTTACCATTTATGATGGGAGTTTTCGATTACAGAATTATTGAAAATTACTTTTCTGACGTTAAAAAAAAACATTGGAAAATAGGTAATTCGATAAAATTGCAACGCATTTCTAAGGTAATGCGTGGTTCATAAAACCTATTGATATAAGGACCAAGTTAAAAGCTGCACATCTAGCAATAGGTAGCTATTGAAATTATCATACAAATATTCGGGAATCATTTATTGAATAGCCAACATCTTGTTTGGCACCTACTGTTTGGCATGAGGGATCGGGAGATACTGGTTGAGGGTCCCATCTCGACCTATCGCTTAGCACTGCAGTGGGAGGAATGGATTCATACATCCGTCACCCCTAGACACACTGACCCCCAGACTCCTTCACATCTCTCATACCTTTTCCCTTCCCAAAACTTCCCCTCGTTCCTTTCCTAAGAAGACCCTCCATTAAGCACTCCCCAAAGATGAAAAAAGACACCGAAAGAAATTGTTTTCCTCATGGGTTCAAAGGGAGTTTGCAATATATTTTTTATATATATTTAGTCTTACATGGTGGTCTTTCACCAGGATAATACTGAAAGTATCTGCCAATATGGAATGTTACGCAAACATATTCTGTATTATTTGTAAACAAATTGTGAAATATCACAAATTAATCAAATTAATTTTACTTGCGCATGCTGAGATTTTAACAAGCGACCTTCGAATTCATAGCTAACGATAGTAACCACTCAACCACCGAGACCGCCAAAAATATAATACAAGATAATATACGAGTTGTAATTAGTACCTAATTACACCCACGTAATCACTAAATTATCGTAACAAACTACCACGTTTAATAACAACCTAATGCTGTAATGAAATAGTGGACCGCCAATTTGCAATAAATATGAATAATAGCTTTAATTTAGCTCGGTGATGAGGCGAAGGGTCTATTGTCTATGGGGGTGATTAGGTACTTGGTTTGATGAGCAAACCGCCCCTGTAATAATATTATATAATGTGCACAAACCAGACACCTGATAATAGACCTACCGAGTTGCCTGGATAAACCCGATACACCGTAGGCTAAACATACAGAAATATCGTTTTGAAGGTAGCATTCAATCCTTCATTAATGGAGGACTGTGTTACGAACTTTCTGAAAGGTAGGAAAAAATTAAGCATAAACTCACTGAAGCAGGATAATGGTGTCACTTGTCCAATTTACACTTTCCACCTTGCACAGATTTTATTTTGAAGGTTTTCACGAAACTCGTAATTTATCAAGTCAATATACTGAGCTTAGAACACGGTTGTCATTTTGAAGACTGTCAAAGCACTCATCTTGTGACTTTACAGATGTAGGTAGGAACTAGGTATGGGTGGTGATCGGGGAAATGACAGGAATAATCCTTAACACACTGAATGCCGTTGGCGCTAACAAAAACACTGTCCAAAGAAGCGAAGCTAGCTGTCCACAATGGAGTGCTGGTATTTACCCTGATGTATGGCAGTGAGGCATGGGGCAGAGGAAGGATGAAAATAGTAAACTGAATGCTGTAGATACTGAGGCGTATTTTTGGTAAAACCATGTAAGATCGCGTGAGAAATCTGAAGATCCGCAAAGAATGCAAGGCTGATGTAAGCGTAATGAGTAAAACTACGAAGAATACCCCCAAATGGTTTGGGCATGTAGAGCGAATGAACGAAGAAAGGACTGTAAGGAGAATACATGACGCAAATGTGAATGGTAGACGAAGTCGGTGAATAGATCAAGTAAAGCATGTACTTGAGTTGGGCCGTGTGAAGAGTCAAAATAATAAAAAAAGTGTATACGAGGCGATGAATGTACGCCGAAGGGTGTATACCAAGACCGAGTTGTTTGGCGGTCCGTCCTTTCTGCCTAAACCTGCGGGTAAACGGTGTAATGGTTAGTTAGTTAGTATTGTTAGGTAATTCTTATAGCGTAGGGAGTGTGGCGAACCCATCGCTCAGGGAATGGAAACACAAACCTGCAATAGCCATCCCAAGCCAAGGTGTGAGCTACCATGCTCAGGCTGAATATCCTGGGGAATAGTGTCACAAACGGTGCCTCCGAGAAACAAGGTCGCATCCCGGAGTATTTAGACCTTACTCCAGTACTCGGGGCTCTGCAGGAGTGGACCTTCTATTTCCCTGGTCACTCGTGGGACAAAAAATTGGACCATTTGAAATCTAGGGGCCGTTTGGGAACCTAGGAGTGCTGAGACTACCTCTGTGGACTTCCTTCCTGGGGCCTGTAAGAAGAACCAAGAGGAGAAGCCATGTAGAGGAGAGCTGAGGCCACCTTAATGAACTCTTTCCTTTTGGGGCGTTCAGGGAACCACGGGGAAGGGCACTCTTCCAGCGCGGGGCCTTTGGGGAACCAAGGAGGAGTGAAGTGGAGAGATGTTGTACTCTTCCCATATGGGGCCTTCAAGGAACCATGTAGGAGTGAAGAGGAGAAATAAGGCCATCTCTGTGAACTCTTCCCTTGTGGGGCTTTTAGGGAACTAAGGGGGAGTGAAGAGGAGAGATGAAGTCCTCTTCCCTCCTGGGGCCCTCGGGGAACGAAGGTGGAATGGACTCTTCCCCTGTGGGGCCTTTAGGAAACCAACGGGAGGCGAACTCTTCGTCGTGGACCCTCGGGGAACTAAGGAGTGGAGAGGTGTGATGAAGTCCTCTTCCCTCGTGGGGTCTTCAGGGAACCAAGGAGGAGTGAAGCGGGAAGGGAAGACGCATTGTCGAACCAGAAGATATAGCTTAATTTCCAACAATCCTGGTGAACTTTATAAAAGGGATTGGGTTACTGTCAAAAGAACGAGGTAAAATGGGAGATAGCACAATGGGCCTACGGCCTAAGTGCTCACGGGGTCTATTTATATACAAATGTAAACCGTCTCCGCTCTTTAATAAAAGATAAAACATAATAAAAAATAGGTAGTTCTTTAAATTATTTAGATGAACTTTAATGCGTACCTATCTATCTAAATAAGGTATTAGAAATAGTAAACTTTCGTAAAGCAAAAACATTCCGATTAAAATATTATTTTCCTTTCCCTTCGCAGTGCATCATAATTTATTACCCTAATTCTAACTCCAAATTACAGATTCCCGCCTCCGGCTGCTTGGTTATACATATAAGAGATGCCTTTGGTTTACCCTCGTCAATCAAGTAAATAAATCTACTTGGTACTGCAACTAATAATTTTAACAGCAATACACTTAGCTGCCAGATCAGTTAAATTGGTATAATAGATACCTATAACATTTATGATTTTAGATGTTCACGGCCGTTTAGTGTTTTCGTTATTTATTTTAGGGGTGTTATGCCGTGTTGCGCTACCTCCTTCTTTAGCCAACGTTTCGGACGGCATTGCAGTGGCCATAATCAGGGCAGATGTGTCCATCTGCCCAGGTGATAGACAAAAAAAACTATAACATTGTTTCTGAAAACAGGAGCTAAATATTTTTGAACTTTATGTATTTTTTAAAAATGTATTGGCGCTCCACAGGAGGATCCGACCTGTAAAATAATTTCAAGCAGGGTTTATGTTATCTTTGGGGATGTTGTGTAGAGGGTCTTTTTGAGGATAAGAAGAAGTGAACCCGGGTCTTGAAGACACCCTTGTCAAGGGAGGAAACAAGAGGTCGTAAAAGTAATAGAAACGACTCGTTCTCACGTGATAAATGCCAACAGTGTGTAAATGGTGGGCGCGCGTTTGGCGTATTTTCGATCGTGTACTGGTGCCGAAGGAATTTCGCTAGTTACTCGGAGCATCTTCCATTGAAATACCTGTAGAACAAGAACAGCATTGATACCTGACGCCTGTGCTCTAAAGACGGCAATCTGTGGAGATAGGGGAATATATCAAAGTATTGAGTAGACACGAGAACGGGTCGTTTCTACAACTCGACCATCGTTTTCTCAAAAAGCTCCTAGACACAGCTTTCCCAAAGATGATAAAGAGACTTCATTTCCCTACGGGCTTCCTTTGTTTAGTTAATGGAAAAAGACGTCGGATGCCCGGTCAGTGGCTGAGCTGAACTTAAATAAATTAAAAAAAAAAATACGGTCATTCTCATATATTTTTTGTATTTGAAATAAAAAAATGCATATATTACTTTTCAACTGTAAGTCTGGTAGTTTCAGTTTTGTTAATATAAATATATATATATATATATATATATATATATATTTTTTTAATCTCCTAGCCACAAAAATGGCACACTGTTTGTATTTTACTATTATTACTGTATCTTTATTTCATCTAGATTATGTTTAGACAGCTTATCTAGTTCCTATCCTACCTTTATAATATTATATAAAAAAGTTAATAATTATTGTAATTTTTATTTATCTATGATTTGTGCAAGACGTGAATATCATCGCTTACATTATAACACCGTGTATTTTGCATAGGTTTTGAGGAAGAACAAAAAACCATTCAGGTTATTCGATAAAAATAGCACATCCTTGAAAAAATGGCTAAACTAATATTTAGGGATCATTTATTGGAAAAGTATTTTTTTTAATTAAAAACTCATTTGTAGGTATTTTAAATGATAGGTAGACGTTATTAAAATAATAATAATTATAATCAAACGAAAATAATATTAAGAGCATTAAAAAATTATAATATTTTTACTAACTAAATCTTTTGTTTCATCTCATTTACTACTAATCATAGATAAGTACCAATTATTTTGTTACCAAACCTTGTGTAAAAGGAGCGATGATTGGTCTAAACTTTAGACATCCATCAATGTTTAGACTCTAAACATTTGTTTGTCGATTCAAACCATGGCGTATGCTTAAATACGCAGTGTTATAATGTAAGCGACGATATTAGCTATTGGTTGTAATCTAATTATTATATTTTTTTGTTTTTTTTTTTAAATGTATGTAATGTTATTAACTTGTGAGTTTTCCCAATAAAAATACAGCCTTACTAAAAACAAAACACCTCAACGATCGCTCAACTGCATATTTGTTGCTTGCGCGG